>JARLTB010000029.1:600000-925000 GCA_030141615.1 Unio pictorum | reverse complement strand
AAATTACTTGAAAACAATTTAAAGAAAATGGAAATTTTTTTAATTTTACTAAAAACTCTATCCTAATAATAATCTCTGGGTCATTTGAGCCGAGTCCTCGAGGCTCGAAAGGAGAAATAGATTACATTCTTCAAAACAAGGTAAAAGGTAAAAAATCAAAGATACAATGATAAAAAAAACATTGCGAGACATTTTCGCAAAGTTTAAAGATACACTACAAAATAAATTGCAAAATAGTAGGTAAAATACAAAATATACAATAGTACATTGCAAAATTAAGAAATACAATTAAAGGGTATATAGCTGATACCAGAAATACAATGAAATGGTATATTGCAAAATACGCAATCAAATTCAAAAGTACAATAAAGAGTACAATACAAAATATGTGATAAAATTCCCCCCAAAAAAGACAATGGGAAGAAAACTTCACAGCATTGGATACCTTCATAAGATACTATGAAACAACATAGTACGACATTGAATAATTTTTTTTATACTAAGCACACAATTCTACAAAACCTACCTCTAACCTAGAAAAGACAAAAAGGATAAATAGATGAATTGTATGTCCCAAGTACGTTTTAGTCTTGTAACAAAATAAAATAGTTATAGAAGCGGAGTTAATACGTTTATGCTAAATCAAGGATCATACTTGTTGTTATTCTATCTATATATATATTGGCATGAACTAATTTTTAAGAAGAAGAAGACGAATTTATTATGGAATTATCATTATTATTTGATTTCCCTTTCCTTATTATCGTCTTGACCTAACAATGCTAGGACATGTGATCATATATGTGTATTTACGGTAAAATCGAGTAGGGTGGCACGGAAGGGTATGTTCGAGGAGAACATTCTGTAATACTTCCGTCAGGACGTAGTGAAAACGCAATATCATGGTGTGTCCAAATAACATGTGCACAGATAGGCTTGCTAAAAATTGAACGAAGTTTGAATGCAGAGACAGGATCAATACTGAAAGATGTTGGTATGGTTAGTTCGAAGTTCGTGTTTACTTTGATGAGCTTAAAACCTGTCCATGTAACATGTCATCGAGGTCGACGATAACCAGTGACATGAAGGTTTTCAATCATCAATGGTCCAGTAATGTTCCAATATGAATAACACAGACCAAGGTGAAGTATGTCTACAATTACGCATTGAACTCCTGTAGTAATTTCAAGACAAAGCTTAGTTCGCGCATGGGACTGAGTAACCCATTTATAGACTTGGACAAGGGCAATTGCAAACGTCATAATTGAAACTGAAAAGATCAAATGATCCCAAGTGAGTACATCAGAAACAGTAGTAAACCAATCAGGAACAATGGTTATCGGAGCTATGGTATACTGGAAATGGACTGTAGATTCGGCTTTTGTCGCATGAACAAGTACGAGTGAAGTCGACAATGTTCTGAATTGCCATATGAACCAGAATAGACACAGATATACTAATTATAGTCATAATAAAAATGGATTCAAACCAGGAATCATCATCAACTGAAATTTCACCACTCAACATTGTTTATGCCAAGGAAGAAAAGATTTTTTGATCGCTTTTAGCACGTGCCACTACATTTTTAAGACTTAAATTAGTCTCCTTATCTGTAGCAAGGAATTGCGACATGTAGTGTTCATAGAGTTTAAATTCAGGTATAGAGATAGTCAAAGGATTGTCAAAGGATGTGTTACCTAAAATGGCTGCTAATTGGAGGAGATGTCTAGAATATGTGGCACGACTCGGTTTGTCATGAAACGGAAGTTACAAGTCTGATGTATATTATTCTTATCATCCTGGAATAGACTATTGATACACTCAGGTTGAGACAAGGGTTTGAATGTAGGGCGGATATTACAATGTGAAACGTCCTTACCGGTGCATTGATAGTGTTGTGTAAAATTGGTGGTCATCAGATACAAGCATTATGTCTGGTAAATCAAGTAATTGCGTAACATGTGTAGATGAAGCGTTAATTGGGACCGGAAATGATTGAATTCGATACATTTCGAATGGTTGTCGTCGAGATGAGATTAGGATTTGCAGGCAATATATAGGTCGCGGTCTTTACGTGTTGCTATGAATGACCCAAATTGATAATAATAACGTGGATCTTTCGGTGTTACTGAATAGCCTGGATAATCAGTAGATATCATAGTTTCGATTTGATTGACTGAGTCCGCTAAAACATGAGGTGGAATCAGTATCGGAGGCAACTTTCCTGCTGCCAATTCCGCAGTTTCTATTTGTAATTTCTCTAACTCATGACTAATTTGCTGCGAGTCTAACATTTGCGAGGAAGTTAGTTTTTCTGCTTTCTGATATTGTAGGCGTGTGTTTTCTTCATTTTCAATCATTGTATTTTCTAGTAACATAAGCGTTTTCTAGTTTTGACCAATAGCTGATAATATATTTTTAAAGCGAGCGTCGACTTGTGAAATATAGGAGGAGAAATCACCTCCATGTAGGGCAAGAGCACTGAGCATTTTATTATTCTGTCTTGTCAGCATATTTATATGACTTGCTAATGTGGCAACGTCTCCTGTTGTGGCTAAACCGAATAGGTTTTTACCTATTTCACCAACGAAGGGCTAAATAGATCTTGTTGACAAATTTGAAGATTGTAAAACACCTTCTGGCATCAAGTCATTAATTAATGAGATTGTTTCGCTAAACTGTGCATTCATTGTATGACGTATTGCAATTAGTTGTTGAAGAAGTTAATTTCTGTAGCTACATTTTACATCTTGAAGACAATACTCTATATGATCGACAGAAATGTTTTCTGGAAGTTGTATTTGAAACGTGTGTATCCATTTATCAGCTGAACAATATACTGGTGAGAGAGACTGGAAGATAACTCCATAGTTTAATCTTTGCTCATCTACAGCAGACCCTGGATTCAGAGTCAGGAGAAGAAGTCATATGACCCAAATCCACATTCCACTCATACCTTAAAGAGAAGAAAAGAGTTTGAGAGTTTTACCGGCGAAAGATGAAGGAAGAATATAGAAGGCACGAGGAAGTGATGGAATGGCGGAAAGGACTAGCATTAACGCTGTCAGTTACGAAGAAATTTTCTTCTAAATTTAGTATTGAATTCAATGACGAAATATTCGACTTAGTCGTTTGCGACGTGTGTTTGATTGAGTGCGTTTGGTGTGAAATTCTTGTTTTAATGCTTGAGAAACATTCTCAGTTGGTTGCCATGATGGCGTTGATCCATCGGTCCATTTAACCAAATAATGCTTCTTCCAAGAAATCCATTTGGATTTCAACAGTTTATCAACTGAGTACCATTCGGTACCACTGTTGGTTGGTGCGTGCTCATTGCTTGCTCAATCATGTGATGTTTGAGTCGACTGTGGGAGTGTACTGACTGTGTCCGGTGTCGGAGGTCTATAATCCCCAGGATCTTTATAGTGCTTAAGTCTGTTTGCGTGTACAAGTGATTTCATTTCTTTATTGTCTCAACAACGGCGTGATTTGTAGGTGGTATTCGGACGTACGTGAGTGATGTAATATGGACCTTCCATCGGGGGTGAAGCTTTTTTGATAACCCTAAAGGTATATGTGAGATTTGTAAATGTACATAATCTCCAACGCGAAAGGACAGTTCCTTTGCTTTCTGGTCAAACCTCTGTTTGTTTGTGTTTTGCGCTTCACGTGTATTTGCTTTAGCTATTTCTTGAACTATTTTTAATTTTTGAATCAACTGATCTATGTACTGTTGTGTTTGTGTTTGTACAGTTTCTTTAGGCGTAAGAGACACATCTAAAGGTAAAGTCATTTCTTTTCCAAAGATTATGTAATAAGGTGAGTATCCAGTAGAATTAACTGCTGGACTCATTCGGAATGCCATAATTACGCTGGGCAATATGGACTGCCAATCATCTTGGTGTTTACTGCAGGACGCGCGGAGCGCATGGCTGATGGTACTATTTGTTCTTTCACAGGGTCCATTAGTTTGAGGGTGTTATGAACTGGTATGATGACGTATTGACTGTTAGAAGTCGAATAAGAAGGTAAACAGAATAAAGATAAACCAACAATTTAATGTGTGCAGAGAGACGTACATATTTGAACAATATCTGCTAGCGACGCTGATATGTGTCGGATCGTTTGTGTTTTGGATGGCAGTGATAGCTGGATTGTACTTTAACATAAAAATTCTTGCTCAATGTTAATGTTTGCAAAAGTTTAGCAAAACTATACTTGAAGAAATGAACATTTGGTTTGTACAATATCCTTTGCAGAGTAGGTGCATCAATAGAGAAATATTAATACGTATTGTTTAGTCCATGTGACATGGCGGTCCAAATCAAGCAGTTGTTAAATTACATTATGTTGGAAAATGTGTACATAGTCATCTAACCTTTTGGTGTAATTCGTTCTTCAATATTCTTGGAGGTAACTTCCAGGTTTAGGTTTTGATATCACAGAAGCCGTTATTCACATTATCTTGCCCATTTGTTATCAGTTTATCAGTTTACAGAACAAGATTTACCATCTCTAAAACTAAATATCTCCAAACATATATATATATATATATATATATATATATATATATATATATATATATTGGATGTTATTGCATAAACATGTCAAAGTATAGCGAATGTAGAATCAAGGGGATGTTTGAGTGAGATCATGATCAATGTGATTCCGATGCTTGAATTGATTAGGACATGATTATTGCTGTTACTGGAGTGTGCGTTGAAAGTTCATTAACAACTTAAGACAGTATTTTCAATCATCTCCTATTTGACTGTGTATTTTACTATATCGGCATTTTCATAAACAGAAATGGTAATGTTCTCAATGCCCTCATATTCATTTATTGTTGTATTGAAATACAGTTCTTCCATGCAATCTAAGGCAAACCTTTGGTAGTTCCAGTGGAACTTGTTGACGAAGAAATAATATGTTGCTCTCAGAAACGGGAGATCACCAATCCCTAAAATACATATGCCACGAACAATCTTTCCATGACAACCAGTTCCAGTCCGCCATGTCCATACTTTAAATCTGCTGAAATACCTGATTTCATGAGACGGTTTTGATCCTGCAATATGCAAAATAAAAACAAAATTGAGCAAAACAAAAAAGATTTTTTTACTGCGAATAACTTAGAATACTCCTCTCTGCATTATTTTAAATTGCTGTATATTTTTTGTGGAAATTGAGCTCGATTGAAAGGAAACCCAAAGATACGAATTTACACCAATAATAATAATTACCTTGAAATTGAGCAGCATGATATCGTTTGAAGGTTGAAATATTTTAAATATACGATCTCCTTTAAATTTTTATGCTCAAAACGTTTGGGAACATGGATCTTGCCCAACAAACTAGGAACGAGAGGTTGGTTTATTTGTTGATCTGCGCATCTGATTAAATTTGTGTTCAATATGATACATTAAGTATTTTGTTCAAATCATGAATATTGTGCCTTTAGTGACGTAGCTATTTAAGAAATCGTCCAAAACTCAAATGAGATTTATCATGACAGCGTTTGGAATTGGTAAATCATTTCTCTAATAAGTCTATACCGGTTGGTAGAAGTATGTTTGAAAATGTATCCGATTTACCATTGTATTGACCTCTAACCCCAAACTGGGGATTATGGTTCAAGGTAGGGAAAAACGTTTCATCTGGAACTTGGGTTTTTTTGGTCCAGTTGTAGAACTCTTGTGCTGTGCGATTATTAATCAGGAAATCGACGAAGTCTCTATTTGCTACAATGTGGACACTTCCTTTGAAAGGACGAATATTGTATGGTGGTTTTCCAGCATCTTTCCATCGTCTATGCCATTTTCTACAAAATGAAAACTAAGCTAGAATTATTTCAAAACACGAGCAGTCCTAGCAAATAGCTTATATTCAGGATACGAAATATCAATCCATCCATGATTCATTACCAAATATATATTATCAGCTTGATTTGTATAGCAAGCCAAATTGTTATATTAAAAAGTCTAATCGTATTATTTGCAGTAAACATAAACATAAAAGTATAAATTCATGAGTAACAGTATTTCCCAGGTCTGAAAATAATACTGCATTAAATAAGCAGATGTCAAAAACGGCAGGAAATTAATAAATGTATAATCACAAAAATGCACAAAAGGATACATTTAATTATTCAACCTAAATAGCATCAGCTTTAAGGTGAAACAATCATAAATCTATTTATACCTCAGGGAATGTATGCATTAAGGTCTCAAATACTGGTCATACAAGCCAGATCATTCATTTAAAGGTTGTATATGAAATTATACGAGTCATACAAGATACATCATTCATTTAAAAGTTTTATCTGAAATGATACGTGTCATACAAGACACATCATTCATTTAAAGGTTGTATCTGAAATTATACAAGTCATACAAGACAGATAATTCATTTAAAGGTTGTATCTGAAATGATACCGGTACAACTAGTGCTGAAACTGTCCTTACCTGGCCAATATTTTGTAAGTTATTAAACAAACGTTTAACCTTAAAGTAACGTAAGAATAAACAATCTTTAATAATTAAAATGTAATGCGCATGTTAAGTAAGTTACAAAACTGCTTTTACAGAGTAGTAGGAAATGAATCAGACACTGTATCGCAAATATCCTGAACGTGCTTTCTCATTCAGTAAACATTGGTTTTCGTTTTGGTTTTGTTTTCTTTTTTTCTTTTTTCATTTCAATACTGTTTTTTGCATCACTGCGAAACGGTCATAAAATGTATATTTTTATAACAAGATTATATATTCTAATTCGAAGGAATGGAAATTCACACTGTAGTAAAAGAAAAACCCCAGTGATAAATCATTAGGAATTCACGACACATTAGTGTAATCGTCTATTCCAAAGTTGTGCCGAAGGAACTGCTCACGACTAATATAGATAGGTGCGTGAATACCTGTGTAATTTTAATTTTTTCCAATCTTATAACTGAAGTGATTTTCTTGGAACGTCGTTAGAAAAGGATTGATGATCAAGTACGAATTACAGTGGACATACAGAAGCTTATGTTGAACCTGAATAACGAGTTGTCGTAAAATCAGGAAATCTGCATTTGTGTGTGCATTCATACAGATCTCTGTAACGCTCTTTAGATGAAACTGTATCTAATAGGATGCTTACGAGAAACCAATTAGGAGGGCGACAATACTTTTCAGTACTGTAGTTTGGTAGAATTCCTGTACTAAAACTGTAAATCAAATAACAATATTGTCTAATTAACCCGATTATCGTGGTAATTGTTAAATTTTGTTTAAATATAAATTACTACTTATCTTCTAATCAGTTCGTCGGAATCATTGCAACACTCGTTTCTTGTATCATCATTATAAACTGAATATGAATCAGTGAGGCAAAATGTGATTGTCGTGAAAGTCATACATCACCAGAATACGACGAGTTTAAGATTGGAACCATAATTGCTCTCCTGTATATATCACAGCTTGGTTAAGAATAAAATAGCAACAACAATATTTACCTATCCGTACTGCCAGATATATCGTTGGCTCCATCGTACACAGAAAGTATCTTGACTAGCTCGTAGTTTGTCCTCAGTGGAAATTCCTGCCCAGTGAGGTTGATGAAGTATTTCCATGATTTGTGCTTTTGTAGCAGTTCTGTCATGCAAGACAATTCTGCATCTAAAACGGAAATTGTACCCCATCGGACAGCATGTAATTTTGATGCGATGAATACATTTTCAAAACAAGATGCAATGCATTTCATTGCCTCTTTCACGCCACGTACAGCTTTTTGGTCTAAGTGTATACAATATATATTCTGAGGTCTGTATATCGCTCGAAGGAGTCTCTCTGCTTGGTAAACATCCTTATACATGACTATGCTGAAGGCAAGCGGGAACGATTCTTCAATATAATTTATTGGATTTGTGATGTATCTCCGTATAATCCGAAAAGAGCTGCAGTTTTTGGTCATACTTATATACTCCTCGTCTTTTATATTTTTATGAGTTGAGTTTGCCATGAGTTTATAAGTCGTGTTCATCTCGAGCGGATCTCCATCGAATAATTTTTTACAGCTGATAAGTCTCACTGTTGGTGTCATTATCTTGTCCATCAAAACGTTCGCATTTGCATATGGAGAACGTTTTTGGATCTGAATGCCAGTTGTGCTCTTCATGAATTCAAAATTGAGAGGACCGGTTACGAATAAGTAGATGTATAAAAAACCGTACAGAATGAAAGATGTCAACATTGTAGCAATAAGACCAAAATAAACTCTCTTCAAATTCATCTTTAAAATTCATATGCTTTCCGTCTGCAGAATCATGAAATCTGAAATAGAAACAATGGAATAAGGATGATCAATTAGTTTTATTCTTATCTACAACATACAACGTGCAAAGATTTGATTCCATTGTGGGATTATACTTTGAATGAAAGTAGATCAGATTTCAGTTTTCAATGCTTGTTGAATATTTCAGAAATATACATATATCGATATAAACATATACATACATACATTTATATACATATATATATACAAATACAGATATATATTTATATTTCCATATTTATGTACATATATATATATATATATATATATATATATATATATATATATATATATATATATATATATATATACATAAACATATACACATATACATACATATACATATATATACACAGATAGATAGATAGATAGATAGATAGATAGATAGGTAGATAGATAGATACATATACAGATATATACACAGATAGATAGATAGATAGATAGATAGATAGATAGATAGATAGATAGATAGAAATATAGATAGATAGATAGATAGATAGATACATATACATATATATACACATATATACATACACATATACACATATACATACACATACATATGCAATATAAATATATATATATATATATATATATATATATATATATATATATATATATATATATATATATATATATATATATATATATTGCATTGATAAAATCATATTGAAAATCCCGAATGGTTTGACTATTTGCTTCCTGATTTTGTTGGATATATAAAGATATAACAGGGTGTTCAAATCACATTGGATACAAAGATAGGAAATGTGTAAACATCATAAGCTCTGAAGCAAAGTTGTAAGATCATGTCAACATGATCGAATTCCATTCCTTCAACGTGCCAGTAATTTATCTAAATCTTATAAAATGTGAATAGTT
Source organism: Unio pictorum (assembly GCA_030141615.1). Classification (NCBI taxonomy): domain Eukaryota; kingdom Metazoa; phylum Mollusca; class Bivalvia; order Unionida; family Unionidae; genus Unio; species Unio pictorum. The sequence goes on along the minus strand of JARLTB010000029.1, from coordinate 915,805 downwards.
AAATTCTAGTTCAAGAAGGAATGTCGAATGATCATCAGGAGACTTTAATGGGACAATATTGATCTTATGGAACTGAATCATAATAATTAGATAATATAAATGAAACGTTGATCATATTGATGAAACCAATGGTTTTGAATAATTCAATCTTAAATGAAATCAATGGACTTGAAGAACTCAATCGCAATATTTATTTCATATAGATGAAACCAATGAACTTGAAGAACTTAATTACAATACTTATTTAAATAGACGAAACCAATGGGCTAGAAGACCTTAATCACAATATTTATTTCAATAGATGAAACCAATGGGCTTGCAGAACTCAATCACAATACGTAGTTAATATAGATGAAACCAATCGGCTTGAAGAATTCAATCACAATACTTATTTCATATAGATGAAACCAATGGGCTTGAAGAACTCAATGACAATACTTAGTTCATATAGATGAAACCAATCGGCTTAAAGAACTTAATCTCAATACTTATTTCATATAGATGAAACCAATGGGCTTGAAGAACTTAATCACAATACTTATTTCAATAGATGAAACCAATGGACTTGCAGAACTCAATCACAATACTTATTTCATATAGATGAAACCAATCGGCTTGAAGAACTCAATCACAATACTTATTTCATATACAAGAAACCAATGGGCTTGAAGAACTCAATCACAATATTTATTTCATATAGATGAAACCAATGGGCTTGAAGAACTTAATCACAATACTTATTTCAATAGATGAAACCAATGGGCTTGAAGAACTCAATCACAATACTTAGTTCATATAGATGAAACCAATCGGCTTGAAGAACTCAATCACAATACTTATTTCATACAGAAGAAACCAATGGGCTTGAAGAACTCAATCACAATACTTAATGAATGAATAGTTGGATTTAAAGTGAAACCGGCCACTAGAGTCATATTTTTAATATTTTGCACTGCCATTTAATATGGCAGGTGTTAATTTTCCCGTGGGGAATGAATGGTGCCACATCTCCACGGACATTTATGCGCACAGAGTGCGCTATTAAATTTGGTCGTCATATCATACCCATAAGAAGGGGCTATTCATATGAATATAAGACCTGGATGAGTGGGAATAGACCAAACGCACACTCAACCCTATCAACTAATCGGAGGTGACGTACTAGGGGTGCAATGGCACCAAATAATGACGAGAGAAAAATAGTTTTCTCATATCGTCATGTTGAAGGAGTCTGGTCACGGAAAAGGAGGAAAAAGTACCGGAAAGCCTGCACATGGATGTTGACAGCCTTGAAACGCCCTAGCCATACTTATTTCAAATTCAGTCCAGTTATACTAATGGACAAAAAGGTACTAATATTGTGTAAGCAACCTGTGCAATTGAATCAAATATTAGAGTCGTAGAATTTTCTTTAACATCTTAACTGTACCAATTTTCTAGTACAAAAGTGTACATACTATAAGACCCTAATAATAATAATAATAATAATAATAATAATAATAACAATAATAATGATAATAATAATAATGATAATAATAATAATAATAATAATGAGGACTTTGTATAGCTCCTATTCTTACGAAGCTCTAAGCGCTTTACACCATCAATAATGATATGACTACACTACAGAACAGCAAATGACAAAAACAATGAAATTGGAAAACATAAAAACATGCTGAAAACATATAAAAAACAAAACATGATTAGGTCGCTAAGTTTGTCCCTGCAGGCGAAACAGGTGAGTTTTAAGAGCACTCTTAAAAGGGACCACTGTGTCTTTGTGTCTAATTGCAATGGGCAATTCGTTCCACGTCGCCGGGCTCTGGTGTGCAAAGGAACGTAGTCCATATGACTTTGTTTTCACCTTGGGAACAATAACTATACGATTATCAGAAGAGGGTCGTAAGGATCTAGCTGGTGTATACACATGGGTGAGGCTGGATAGGTATGTTGGACTGGAGTCTGTCATTGAAACATAGCACAGAGAACAAATTTTGTGTTTGACTCTGTATCAAATTGATAGCCAATGTAGGATACAGAGCAGTGGTGAGGTGAGCTCTGATCGAGGCACTCTAAAGATGATCAATGCAGCTGTGTTTTGAACTTTGTGAACTTTCTGGAGCAAATATTGTGAAGAACCAGATAGAATTGAGTTACAATAGTCCAGTCTTGAAAGTACTAATGAACACACAAGTGTTTTAGTGGCATCAACTGAAAGATATTTACAAATGGAACTGATGCGTCTCAATTCAAGATATGCAGCCTTGCATATGTTCATGACATGTTGGTGCAATGTGAGAGTACTGTCTAGAGTAACGCCTTGGTTCCGTACTGACTGTGCGAATTTAATGTTGGTGTTGCTGATATTTATTGTCTGAGGTAAAGGATGTGAATGAGAAAGTCTTTGTGTTGCGATCAGAATAGCCTCAGTTTTATCATCATTTATCTGCAGCTTGTTACATGTCATCCATGATTTCACATTAGAAATACACTTCTCTACTCCATGGATGGTAGCATCAACTTCAGTTGGGTGGCTAGACTTGTATATTTGGGTGTCATCAGCATAAAATAGGTGCGACACTGGGTGATGATCTATGACACTTGAGAGCGGCTGAGTATACAGAATGAAGAGAACAGGTCCAAGAACGGATCCCTGTGGAACACCACAACATACGTTTACTGGTCTGGAGTGTATTCCATTTGCAGATATAATTTGTGTCATGTTGATTAAGTAGGACTTGAACCACTGTAAGGCTATATTCTGAATTCCAAATACATGCTGGAGACGGTGAAGTAATATATCATGGTCTATTGTGTCAAATGCTGCAGATAAATCCAGGAGAGTGAGGACTGTAATCTTTCCACTATCTAAAGCAGAGAGAATTCACTAAATACTTTCAGAAGAGTAGTTTCCGAACTGTGGGAAAGGGCAATATGCAGACTGTACGTTGCTAAAAAGACTGTTTGAATTCAAATGAGATTCAAGTTGAGTTAGAACAACCTTTTCTAAGATTTTTTATATGAATGGGAGATTAGAAACTGGGCGGTAAATAGTTATAGTCCAGTGTTGGTTGCTTCAGAAGTGGTTTTACGATGGCAGTTTTGAAAAATGATGGGAATTTCCCTGATGAGACGGATATTAATAACATCTAACAAATTTGTTTAACTAATATGTCTATGCGACATATAAAAGTGTAGTCACTGTTTAGTAAAAATGTTTGTTAATTTTGAGGGCTGTTCAAAATTGGTCAAGTTTGGTTTCGTAATAGATATTGTTCGAAGTGGGTTCTCGTAACCAAATGAGAAACCCTATTTTTCAGGCAAGTGAAAAGCAAATGTGAAAATTATTCGCATCTTGCTCCGCAGGCAGTCTTCTCAGGGTGCAGTCCGTTAGCAATGCCAGAATTTCTCATGGCTCCGCAAATTTCCGTCTTCTATCTATTCGCCCAAGGCTTCGAAGTTTTTTAGGTGTTCGCAAATTAAGCCACTGGTCCCCTCCACTTCAGTCCCCACCGCTAGCGAAGTCATTTTCAGCTTGTGTGGTGACGTCCATCTTAGTTATCCTCTTGGCGGCCTCCATTTTACCTTGTTTGAAGCGTCGTGAAGAATGTTTCTTTTAAAAGGCCTTTTAGTTATGTAGCTTCGGAGTGGTATTCCCATACACTATTCCAGGTACCTTAATGCTCTTTGGCTGCATTTTTTATATGTAATCCTAAATGGCACTATTTATCTGCTGAGAGCTCTCGCTCACCGTAGCCAGGTGAAGACCGGTCCTGCCTACTACGAGTTCGCTGCCTGAATCGAATGAATACGACAATACTTAATACAGATGAAACCAATCGTTTTGAATAATTCAATCACAATACTTAAATGAAATCAATGGGCTTGAAGAACTCAATCACAATACTTATTTCATATAGATGAAAAACAATGGGCTTGAAAAACTCAATAACAATACTTATTTCATATAGATGAAAGCAATGGGCTTGAAGAACGTAATCACACAACTTATTTCATATCGATGAAACCAATGGGCTTGAAGAACTTAATCACAATACTTATTTCATATAGATGAAAGCAATGGGTGTAAAGAACTTAATCACAATACTTATTTCATATAGATGAAAGCAATGGGCTTGAAGAACTTAATCACAATACGTAATGTAGATGAAAACAATGGGCTTGGAGAACTCACTCACAATACTTTGTTCATATAGATGAAACCAATACGATATAGCTGGATTGAAAACTCTCCTGCAATGGCCACTAAATATAAATAAAATTGTTATATGATTTCCTTAAAATGTTATTAACTTCCTGATTGTTTTCATGTGGAGAGTTAAATATTGATAACGGGTAAATATTACATAGTGATATATATATATATATATATATATATATATATATATATATATATATATATATATATATATATATATATATATATTGTTACTTCTATTTGTCTATTTGATTTAAATCATTTATTTAATTGTCAGATTAAAATTTGTCATTTTTGGATTTAAAATTAATTAATTGGGAGATTATTCTAGAAAATCTCTATGACTTTTGTTTTTGTAAACACTATGTATTGACCTTGCTTGTTGACCTCATTTCTGACCCTGCTTCAGAGTGTGTCAACAAGCTTCTAAAACAATTGGCTAAATCCAAGGACATCTTTTTATTTTTAGTTCTTGGGGGGGGGGTGAGAAGTGGCTGATTTTCATCTAGATCATCCCATGCGTGTCACCTTCCAGAATCACGTGACTCCTTTTGTTTACGAGGGAATTATATATATATATTGATGTGTGTGTTTTGGAAGCTAACGGTAGTAGAATCTCTGGGCCTTAAATTAATAGTTGTGTTTTGAGTTATATTGGAAATTATTTCAGTTAGTTTGGGAACAAGAGGAATTTATTGTGTTATTTTAAGGGGTTATGAGTTAGTCCCTGAAGCTTATCGGCAATTACAAAAGGAGCAGATGCAGATTGATAGAGAGAGAAGAGAAAGAGAGACAATTACAATATGAAAGAGAAGAAAGAGAGAGAGACAAGAAAGGGAGAAAGAAAGACAATTACAATATGAAAAAGATGAGAGAGAGAATTAGAGTTGAAGAAACTGGAATTTCAGGAATGGGAGAAAGAAAAACAATTCCAATATGAAATTAAAATGAAAGAAATGTAGCTGGCAAGTGAGGATCACCATCATACTTGAAATCCAAATTCAAGTTTTGATTTAGCAAGGAATATTAGATTAGTGCAACCTCTCAGAGAAAAAGAAGTAGACAAAAATTTCATTCTTTTTGAAAAAGGTGTAGAAAATTTAAAGTGGCCAAGAGAGAATTGGACTCAGTTACTACAATGTGTACTCACTGGTAAGGCTAGTGAGATTTACACTTCACTGTCCGTTCAGTAAAGTAGTGGCTATGATGTGGTTAAAGAATTAATTTTAAGGGGTTATGAGTTAGTCCCTGAAGCTTATCGGAAAAAATTCAGAAATTACAGAAAAGAAGCTGGACAAACTCATGTTGAATTTGCTAGAGAAAAAGAGCAGTTGTTTGATAGATGGTGCTTAGCCAAGAAATCCGAAAAAGATTATCAAAATCTCAAGAAAATGATATTAATTGAAGAGTTCAAAAACTGTGTCCATAGTGATGTTAGGTCTTATGTTGATGAGCATAGGTTTGAAACTTTAGAAAATGCTGATTGAGCAGCTGACGAATATTCTTTGACACATAAAGTTCCTTTTGTTGGCAAGACTTCTACGCAACAATCTTCTGGCAGAAAAGTATTTCCACCTAATATAAGCCCTTCTAAAACTCACACTAACACAACTTTCAAAAAAGAAACTTCAGAGAAGTTTGATTCTAGTACCTTGTCTCTTCCGACGTGTACCTATTGCAAAAAAGGACACGTTGTTTCTGATTGCTACAAATTGAAAAATAGGCGTCATAATCAAGACAGACCTGTTCCAAATGCTCTTATTTCCAAGAGGTCAAGGTCACAGTCATGTATTGAAAGCAATACATTTGTTGGGTCTAATAAATCCCATTCTGATTTTATTATGGAGAATTATGAACCATTCATATCAAAGGGTTCTATATCACTTTTGGGTGATTCAGCCAATCCCACCCCTATTAAAATTGTAAGGGACACGAGAGTTTCTCAGAGTCTTTTATTGTCAGGTACTTTGCCTTTTTCTGAGAAGTATTCTTCTAATGAAAGTGCACTTATTTAGGGAGTAGAGTGCGACTTTGTTAATGTTCCTCTTCATTGTGTAAATTTGTCATCAGACTTAGTGTCAGGACCTGTGACAATCGGAACAGTCTCGGTTTTAAACGTTGAGGGCATCAATTTATTGCTAGGCAACGACTTAGCTGGGGACAAGGTTGTGGATAATCCACTTGTAACTGACAAGCCTAATTTGGATCAGTAAGTTGATCCAATTGGAAAAGAATTACCTGAGATTTTTCAAGCTTGTGTAGTTACCGGAGCTTTGGCAAAGAAAGCTCTTGAAAATGATGTTGATGAAGCCAGCATTCCTTGAGCTGACACGTGTATAGGTCAGGCTTTTGATGAGGTCACTTTAACTCCTTGTTTGGATCAATCAGAAGGTATTGATCATAGTGATCCTCTTTTAACAACTCATTCTCTTTATTCTAATCAGGGTGATAAACGACAGTCACTTGTCGTCGAACAGGAACAAGATCCTGAGATCTCCTGTTTGTTTCAAAGGGCCATAAATGAGTCTGAAGCCACTGAAGTTCCTGTCTGTTATTTCATTAAAAATGGAATTCTTACGAGAAAATGGATACCTCTCGAGGTATCTGCTGGTAATGAGTGGTCAGTGAACTATCAAAAAGTAGTTCCAAAACCTTACAGACAGGAAATACTTAATCTGGCCCATGAAACACCTCTGGCTGGTCATTTAGGGATTAATAAAACTTATCACAAGAACTTGACTCACTTGTATTGGCCAAAAGTCAAAAGTGATGATGCCAAATACTGTAGATCGTGTCATACTTGTCAAATGGTAGGAAAACCCAATCATAAGATACCTAAGGCTCATCTGTAACCTAATCCTGCCTTTGACGAAAAATTTAGTAGAATTATGGTAGATTGTGTAGGTCCCTTACCCAAGACCAAGTTAGGTAACCAATACCTGCTGACCATTATGTGTGAGTCAACAAGGTTTTCAGAGGCTATTCCGTTGAAGAATATAAAATCTAAAATAATAGTAAAAGCGTTGATAAAGTTTTTTTACTCAGTATGGCCTTCCCAAATCTGTTCAGTCTGATCAAGGTTGAAGCTTCATGTCTGGAATTTTCCAGCAAGTTATGTATGAATTAGGCATTCAGCAATTCAAATCTTCTACCTATCATCCTGAGATCCAATGGGAATTAGAAAGATTTCATCAGACTTTGAAAAATATGATTCGATCATATTATTTTGATACAAGAAAAGATTGGGATGAAGTCATTCATTTACTATTGTTTGCTATTAGAGAATCAGTTCAAGAATCTCTAGGCTTCAGTCCTTTTGAACTGGTTTTTAGACATACTGTGCGTCGGCCATTGACGTTATTGAAAGATAAACTTGTTTCTAATGAAGATACTGAAATCAATCTTCTTGATTATGTGTCTGATTTTAGATACAAATTGTCAAAGGCTTGTGAGGTCGCAGGAGCAAATCTGCACTCTGCTCAATCTAAAATGAAAGAAAGTTATGATTATAAAAATGAAAAAAAGGAGCTTTCAGGCTGGTGATAGAGTCCCGGATCTCTTGCCAATGCCACAAAACCCTCTTTAGGCCAAATATTATGGTCAATACACAATTGATAGGAAACTTAATGATTTAAATTATATTATAAATACTCCTGGGAGGCGCAAACAAAATCAACTCTGCCATATAAACATGCTAAAGGAGTATATTGAAAGAGATAGCCATGTTAAACATGTAATTAATTTAGTTGTACCTGTCCCACTCAGTGAAGGAATATCATAAAATTCTAATGATATTAAAATGATGACTGATATTGAAATGACGAATCTTTTCAATTCAGAAATTATTAAACATCTAGACCAGAAACTTTCACATTTGCAAGTGCAAGAAAGAAATGAATTGAAACAATTATTAATTGAATATGAGCACTTATTTTCAGATATTCCTTTAAGGACAAACAAAATTTTTCATGACGGTGAAATTGAAAATTCCAAACCTGTTAAACAACATCCATACAGGATGAATCCACTCAAACAGGAATGCTTAAAAAAGGAAATTCGATATTTTCTGGAGAATGATATTATCGAGCCCAGTAAAAGTGATTGGAGTTCACCATCCTTACTTGTTCCAAAACCAAATAAAACTTTCCACATGTGCACTGATTATAGGAATGTGAACACTGTGACAAAACAGATTCATTCCCATTACCAAGAATTGACGATTGTATTGATGAAATCGGGAATGCCAAGTATGTCACCAAATTTGACCTTCTGAAATGATTTTGGCAGATTCCATTAACGGAAAGAGCAAAGGAAATCTCGGCATTTGTGACCCTAGATGGACTTTACCAATATAAGTAATGCTATTCGGGATGAAAGGATCACCAAGTACATTTCAACGTCTCATGAATATGATCACCTCTGGTCTAGAAAACTGTGATGCCTATATAGACGACGTCATCATCTACAACGACACCTGGATAGAACATCTAGCAACAATTTGAAAATTCTTTGACAGACTCACTGATGCATGTTTGACAATTAGTTAATCTAAAAGTGAGTTCTGCAGGAGGCTTTTGATAAGTTGAAAGCCATACTTGAAGCGGCCCCAGTTCTTACAGCTCCAAATTTTGGTCAATCTTTCAAATTATCTGTCGATGCAAGTGATGTTGGGGTTGGAGCAGTTTTAATTCAAGAGGACAAAAATGGAATTGAACATCCAGTGTGCTATTTTGCAAAGAAATTGAATAAGAACCAGAGAAATTATTCAACTATGGAGAAGGAATGTTTGGCATTGATTTTGGCTTTGCAACATTTTGAAGTTTATCTAAGTTCATCTCCTTCTTCGATTATAGTTTTTGTGACCACAACCCCCTTACTTTCATGGGCAGGATGAAAAATAAAAATCAAAAATCTAAAACCGTTAGCTTATTTATTTCATGAAAATACTTGTACTCAATAAATTGTTTGTTAAAGTTTTACAAGCTTGTTAGTTAGATTTCACTCTTTCTGTGTTACCGCTTATTCGAGCCTAAGTACGTAACTATATATATATATATATATATATATATATATATATATATATATATATATATATATATATATATATATATATATATATATATATATATATAGATAGATAGATAGATAGATATGTATGTGTGTGTGTGTGTGTGTGTGTGTGTGTGTGTGTGTGTGTGTGTGTGTGTGTGTGTGTGTGTGTGTGTGTGTGTGTGTGTGTGTGTGTGTGTGTGTGTGTGTATGTATGTATGTATGTATGTATGTATCTATCTATCTATCTATCTATCTATCTATCTATCTATCTATCTATCTATCTATCTATCTGTATATATATATTAGGGTGTCCCAAAAATAGCCCCAAAAAATTTTGGGGGGAAAAATCAAAGTCTCACCCTCCAAAAGTTTCTTTGTGATTATCTGATTCTACTTTAAAAATTTCAGAATTTTTGAAGAATATTTAGGGGTCCCTCAAGGTCCCCAAATTTTCATGAAAATCTTCAAATTTATACAACATAATGCCCGCATTGCCCGGTTTTGGTAAAATCAATTAATGATTATTTTTACAGTAATTATACTAATGTTGCATATGTCATGTGACCAGTCACTAAAAGCCACGAGTTTACAGACATTTAATATTTTTTAATTTGTTGAATATTGACAATTTGTGGAATAATTAATCATAGATTTTGGATAGTTATGACAGCTGTAGCAGGAATAAAACTTGGTAAGTGTTTGTTATAATTTACATTCTATTTCAGATAGTTTGGTTTAATGCATAAATTGTACATAGACCTACATAGTTAGTAGCTGAGTGATAATGAGTAGTATCACGTAAATTAGTAGGCATTCTGAAAAAAAATAAAGAATTTATAAAATAATTTAATGTACAAAGAATTTTAACAATTTTTTACATTAAAAAAGGTTTTTCAATACTAATTAATTTTGCAGGATAATGGCAGAGTCTAAACTTACACGGAGTAAAGACTTTATCTGGTTGATTGGACATCCTTGCGAAACTGTGACAGGGGCCCGTCTTCCATCTGGTTCTGACGTCATGAAAACCTTTGTGTTCCATCACCGTCTGAAAAAACTAACACTTTCCGACAGTGCTGACAGAGTGTACAACCAAGTCCTGCCATTCTGGACGAAATCGAGACTACCCGTTAGACAGAAACATCATGTCATAAAGATGATTAAAGATCTGTATGGCGAACAAGTCGGACTAATGAGGAATAAGGCTAGAAGTAATGACAAGGATTTACATAATCAAAAACTGTATACTGAAAAACTGGATAAACTGTTCGACATCAGCCACGCCAATGCCTATCAGATAATATCAAATGAAGAGGACAAGAAATTGTTAATGTTGCAGCAAGAATCACGAACTGGCAGCATCGGTTGTGTAGACGTAACACTTTTAAAAAAAGAAAAGCGATCTGCTGAACGGAAACGGAGATTTGCTAAGCAAATGGAATTAGCTGCTGCTGCTGCTGCAGAAAAACCGTCAGAGAATCATGAGTCAGCTACAGAGGTCAATGACACATCAGTTACTGAACAATTGTCCGATGACGACGGTGAATTTACATCGAAAGCGTCAGCGCCGAAAAGTGATGCAGAAAAAATCAAACGCAAGCTTATCATATCGCCAAAAGTATCAGCTGTGCTTGACCGAACAAATGCAAGCATACGAAAATCCACCATGATACTTGCTTCTGTAGTTAACGAAGTGGCTCCATGTTCAACGTCAGCTGTCGTACTCTCAAAAAGCACAGTTCATCGTTACAGAAAGAAACGTCGTCAGGAACTGGCACAGCAAATACAAAAGAACTTTAGCAGCAGTATATCAATAGTACATTGGGATGGAAAGCTTCTACCTGATGTCACTGGTGACGATTGCCACAAGATTGATCGACTCTCAGTTCTGACAACTTCACTAAATGATGGCAGCACAAAGCTTATGGGGGTTCCAAAATTGACTTATGGTTCAGGTAAAGCTGCTGCTGATGCGGTTTTCGAACTTCTGAAATCATGGCAGTCGGAGACACTCGTCATTGATATGTGCTTTGATACCACTCCCTGTAACACAGGCAGAATGAATGGAGCGTGCTCTCTTCTCGAGTCATCTATCGGCCGGAACTTGCTGTGGATAGCCTGCCGGCACCATATGTTTGAGGTGCTATTGTCGGATTCTTTTAGTGTCTGCCTAGGAGGGCCTTCTACTGGACCAGATATTCTCATGTTTAAGAGATTCCGTGATAAATGGTCCGAAATGAACCACCGTAAGCCAAAAGAACGTCAAACTCCCTTGATCAATGTGTCGGACAAACTGAAAGAATTTATTGCAGACCACTGTCAGCTCAATTATCCAAGAGAGGACTATCGTGAGTTTCTGTCCCTGGCAGCTTCTGCTGTTGGTCTAGAAACAAAGTACGCGATCCGAAAGCCTGGTGCCCTGCATCAAGCACGTTGGATGGCGAAGGCCATCTACTCGCTGAAGATGGAATTGCTCTATGATGGCAATGAAACCGTCTTCAAACTTACCGCTCGTGAATTACAAGGAATTAAGAGGTTTAACAGATTTGTCGTCTGTGTTTACATCCAGTCATGGTTTACTAGTAGAATCGTCACAGATGCTCCGATAAATGACATTCTGCTGATCCAGCGATTGCGTGAATATGACGACCAAGCGTTGCAGACGGCTGGCTTAAAGATGATGACACGACATTCGTGGTACATCAGCCCGGAGTTAGCAACTCTTGCTTTGTTTTCACCGCATCTATCTTCAAGTGAGAAAACACAGCTTGTGATTTCAGCCCAATCTGATCGAGGGGAACATTTATTGAAGTCACTGCCTCACAGTTTGGCAGAATTGACCATATCTCGCACTTTCTTCCACACTACAGGTCTTGATGATAGCTTCCTAGATGTTCCCGTTGAATCATGGCATGAAAACCCATCGTTCAAAAAGGCCGAAGATCTTGTAAAGAACCTGGCTTGTGTAAACGATTGTGCGGAGCAAGGCATAGCGTTGATCCAGACATTCAATGCCATGATTACAAAAGGTGAAGCTCAGAAACAATATCTGCTACAAATCGTAGAGCAACATCGAAAACTGTTTAGTCATTGCAACCGTGACAGTCTTGTAGATATGTAGAGTACATTATCGTAGCACACTGATTAAACTTTTGGCTTAAAAATGACACATAAATTGTGAAAACTTACTTTAAGTTACACTTATGTTACAGTGCATATTATTAAGTGAAAATTGCATGATCTGATATGTAACTTATTGTGTAGATTTTGATGATTTTATTAAATTTTGGTTTGTTATACAAGTATAGCTAAGCTTATATTTAATTAATTTAATAGATTCTACATAGTTAGACGTTCCCATTTCATTAAACACATATTCAGCAATTTAATAATATGTTAATAATACCTAACATAAAATCGTCACATTTCATGCCGTTTTGAAGATTTTCATGGAAATTTGGGGTCCTTGAGGGATCCTAAATGTTTTTAAAAAATTATGAATTTTTTTAAATAGCATCAGATGATCACAAAGAAACTTTCTGGAGGGTGAGACTTTGAATTTTTAAAAAAAAAAAATTGGGACACCCTAATATATATATATAGTATATATATATATATATATATATATATATATATATATCATATATCTATATATCTATTTATATATATATGTATGTATGTATCTATCTATCTATCTATCTATCTATCTATCTATCTATCTATCTATAAGTATATGTATATATATATGTATATATATATATGTATATATATATGAGTATCATATATCTATATATCTATTTATATATATATATATATATATATATATATATATATATATATATATATATATATATATATAGTTTCTCCAATTTAATCAATTATAAAGATGTTTTATGTTAGCGTATAATCACGTGTAACAATTTCCTCTCTTTCATCCAATAATGAATAAAAAAGGTTCAAACATATTAACGGACACACGATGCGTACATACATACAATATTATCATGCCCCACATGAACTGCATTAAATGTCTGACTGAAATAGTTTGCTAATATGCGAATGCAACTTTGTTAATACAAACTGTACAACCAACAGGTTCCCTAACTCTAACTTAGAATGTACATGACAATTCCAATGGTTCCAGCAGAGGGACATCTGGTTTAGAATGTACATATGATTTCCATTTACTTCTTGTAGCTTTCCGCAGTCCAGCATATGCCGTGGAATGTACATGACAATTCCATCCATAACCTAGAGGTTCTCACAGCCTCATGTATGATTTACGATATAACCGCTCCAGTGGTCTTGTGGTTAGATCGTCTGCCACGGAGGCGTAAGGTTGTGGGTTCCATACCCGGACGAGTCATGCCAACGACTTACAAAAAATGGTACTAACAGCTGCCTCGCTTAGCGTTCAACATTAAGAGGTTATTGTTAGGACTGGTCGGCCTGGTGTCAGGATAATTGTGACTGGGTGGGACATCATGCTGCATGTCTGCGGCATGATGCCCCAGTGCTAGACATCACTATAAACTGACTCACTGCAGACATCGTAGTGATATTACTGACAAATTGTTAAAGCTACGTTCAAAATCATAATTACACTGGGATTCACACACATATGACGATAAGATCAAGTCCATACCGAATGAAAGCTAAGACTGAACAGCTTTGGGTGTGACCGTAAGGAGTTCATAAAATTATCCTCTGTGTAAACATTAATCGGCATTAAATTCCGTGTTAAAACAAGCAAATACTTTTAGGAGAGAGAGAGAGAGAGAGCATGTTGAAATGTATGACAAATTATTTACCTTTGCGCACATAATCTGAGAAAAAATATTTAAATGAGTGGTGCGTGTTTTGTTTGTTTGAGAGAGAGGGAGGGAGAGAGAGACGTTATTTGAATTTGGTGGTGGCATCGGGTACCACACCCCAAATGTGTATGCGCTGTAACATTGTTGTAGCCTATATTCGACAATGTATTGCCCCACCCCCTGGAGAGAGAGAGAGAGAGAGAGAGAGAGAGAGAGAGAGAGAGAGAAGAGAGAGAGAGAGAGAAAGAGAGAGAGAGACGTTATTTGAATTTTTTGGTGGCATCGGGTACCACTCCCCAAATGTGTATGCGCTGTAACATTTTTGTAGCCTATATTCGACAATGTATTGCCCCCCCCCCCCCCCTCTGGAGAGAGAGAGAGAGAGAGAGAGAGAGAGAGAGAGAGAGAGAGAGAGAGAGAGAGAGAGAGAGTCCAAGTCTTCAATGCAGGGTCCTTTTATCGAACATTCTACATTTTTTTTCGGCGCACATAACCTGAGTATAAATATTTAACTGAGTGTTGCGTGTTTTGTTTGTTTTCTTGCGAATAAAAGACGCTTGTGACTGAAGAAACATGTAAACAAATCTGGATTGTTAATACGTGATGTACCAAGGCTTTACCATGCGTCGGGTAATGTTGGCGCTGGATTTAGTTCACCCTTTGCATATGAATAAAAGTTAATGAAATCAAAGCAGCGATAACTTGGTATCTTCTAATTGACCAATATTTATCTTGATATTTCTCGTATACCATTATATGTCTAAAACTGCAGAATTAAAACAGCTTAATAGCTCGCACTGTAATAGGCTGGGTTGTGTATAATCCAAAATATGTTAACAGCCAAATAACCCAAGCGACATAAGCACGAAACTTACTTGGATGCTTAAGTTTTATATTATTGCTGTTGCTTTATCAAAATTACAATGTATCATTTCAGCACACAATTATACACATTTTAAAAGGTTTTTGTAGTTATTATTATTTCCCTCCTAACTATGCTGGCATTTCCCTTCAGTCTTTTATAACCATTGACGAGTCGCTGACAAATGAGCGAAATACACACACACACACACACACACACACACACACACACACACACACACACACATGCCTGAACATATCATATATAAAAATAACGAATTCGTACTGAAATGCTTTCTAAAATTGCACGATATAGAGAATATTGTACTAATAAGTGTTCTGTATAAAATCTCCATGCATTCTGCGTCATATGTTGAATCATGGACTTTACTTCGAATGTCTTCTTTTTCTTAGAGCATTGGATATGTTTTTGGTAAGTAAGGCAAATTCTATTGCGACATTAACAATATCTTGACGTTTTTAGATGGAAATAATTAGAATTATTAATTCAAGATGACACACGAGAGATATGATATTGAATATAATTAGTATTGTGTGGTCTGGTTAATTGAGGGCATATACCATATTCGCGGCACTGAAGGATCATAGTTTAAAATATATCATTATGAACAGTTTCAATATCTTCTGTTCTGTATATGTAAATTACCTATGGTCAATGGTTGTAGACTGTAATAATCATTTCATAAAAAAATCAGTATAAAGTTAATTTTGTTCCTGATTGTAGAATACCATTTAAGATAAGTTTTGTAAACTTGAATTTGAGCTCATGACTTTGGTTTTCCACCGTTGGAAATTATTGATTTACCTGATGATTGTCATATTATTTACTACAATTTAAGTAAAATACCTGACCGCATTTCGTGTGCTGAAAAATGGCGTTAAACCCTACAACAACAACAATAAGTTCTTTAACAGTCTTGACTTTGAAACACTCCTTACTAAAATTAGCACGTGACACTTTGGTGCGGGATGGAAAACACATGTTTCAAACACATACAGGTCCAGAAAATGCCACGGCTTATATCCTTTTATCTGCACATAAGCTGACATCCGGGTTTCACATAATCTGACAAATATAGGTTTGGTGATTAGCTCTCAGAAGTTTTATGTAACTGAGTTCTTAAATTCATGGTGTCTGCATAGGCTTACTATGGAACTGAAATAGTACCGTGTACGTGCGTGTGTGTGTGTGTGTGTGTGTGTGTGTGTGTGTGTGTATGTGTGTGTGATTTGGATTTTTAACGTAGCTTTAACACTGTTTCAGCCATATCGCTACGACGTCTGAAGTGTGACAGTTCACAGTGATGTGTAGCACTTGGCATTATGCCACAGACTTGTAAGATGATGTCCCTCCCAGTCACATGATCATATTTATGCTGACCTCTCCTAATACTAACCTTTTAATACTGAGCACCATGTGAGGCGTCTGTTAGTACATGTGACGTGTGGCGGGATTTGTTATGCCATCACTGTGGAAGTTGTGTTATTATGGCTGAGATGGGGTGCTCCCAATATTTTTTTATATTACTATAAAAGTCCCACACATGCTGGATTGTTTTAGGAACTGAAACTAGTGATACAGAGAGGTAAAGCTCTGAGCCCCCAATCATCTATGCATACAGTTAAAGTAATGAATACTCAAAAAAGTGATATTCAAATAAATAACAATTTAATAAAATTCAGTAGTCAAATGATAATAAGTCCACAATCACTTTTCTTCCTCTCGACCACGTGATAGCTTATTGCATCATTTAATTTATCGCGTGAGATAGCTTCTCCACCTGTCCTTGTTTTCTACTCATCTGTATATCTCCTGTCCCGCCAATTCCTTCTTTCCTTCTGACTTCCTCCCTAGCCCATCTTCCTTGACTTATCCTTCTTTTGTCAACAACACAGTTTATTTGTGTTGATAACTTAGGAAGGATTACATGACAATATTTGTAAAACTACTTGGCAGAGATGGACTAAACTGGGGTTATTGTGAAGAATTAAGCGTACTACAACAACTCCAAGCAATAGTATTAGTATAACAGCAACAATGATAGCAATAATGATGTATATACTGGGTAATACAACAACTCCAAGCAATACTACTAGTATAACAGCAACAATGATAACAGTAATAATGTTTATACAAGGTAATAAAACAACTCCAAGAGTAGTACTATGGGACGATCTAGGCCCAATGGGAAATCCAGTGAAAAACAGCTTGAAACCTTCTAGGCCCAAGATTTATAGGCCCTATGGGAAATCTAGTCAAAAACAGCTTGGGACCTTCTAGGCCCAAATGTAGTTAGACCTACTAGACGCAAAGAAATTGAACATGGGAATATTAGTTGGGACCACCTGGCCCAAAGGGAAATTAAACATGGTGGGTCTCTATAGCAACAAGGGGAATTGAACATGGGAAATATTATTTGTATTTGTATTTGGGACTGTCTAGCGACAAGGGGAAAATGGAGGCAAAGAAAGTTAATATCTTTTTGAGGCATATGAGTGGCCCTGAAAAGGACCCTTATGTGTAATGTTAACAGTATCTTGTTAACACAGTGGACATCTCTCAGATCTTCTTCTCTACCTTAATCTTCTCCTCACTGTTAGGCGATAGAGGAGAACTCTCTTTAAACAACCTTGCCTCTCCACATATATCCTTCTCTTACAAAAGGCTGTATCACTCATATGAGTGATAGTCCACGATGATCTGACATACATGGGTAAGTCAGTACGAAATAGCATGGTAGAAACAAGGGTAGAAGATTCTACGTTGGTCACCATCTTGTGATGAGAAACACATGAAGCGAATACCGTGAACTGCGGTTATTTATAGGGGAAGAGCGGATTGAAACGGATTGAGTGTATTCACCAATCCAAACGTGCGTTACAAAAGGTAGTCACAGTCATCAAATCGGAAGATATCAGTCTGTGACGTCACCTTCCCTATATAGAGGTACTAGCGTCTGTGCGCAGTCAATCGATGCGACAGTTTCAATGATGTAGAACACTAAGAAGACGATAAATTGGGGAGAGCCAGTAGTAGTGACAGCAAGTAATGGGTGGGACAGCAGTGACTACCAAAGTCATGACAAATCTACATCCAGAAGAAGTTGATTTTAATTGGGATCTTGTGGATTTCCTAACATCCCTAGAATTTATTCCGGTACCTTCGTCACCTTCTGCTTCTTTTTATGTACACTTCAATGATTTTAAGCAGAGACAAAAAGAAGAATTGGAGCGATTTTTACAACAACAGAAAGTAGAAGAACAAACTTTTCTTATTCAACAGCGGGAAGAAGAAGAAACAAGAAGGAAACACCAGGAAATACAGTAGCAGCAACAGAGAAGAAAGAAGACCAAGTACAGAAATAGAATAGTGAAAATCAAACGGTCACGACGGTACTTTAGATATTTTTGCAGAGTTAAGGAGTCTGAAACAAATGTATCAGACATCTTTATCATGACCGAAGAGAAAAAGACCTTTTCGAGGTAAACAATCCAATCTAAGTGTGACTACGTCTAACATACGACCGTCAGTGATTTCTACCAAATCATTGACAGGAACCACCAGTCATTAAGTAGGCCTTGGCCGTGGCAAAGGCTTAAGACAGCTAAAGATGGTTACGTCCCGTTTCTGAGTTTGTTTTGTTTTAAACAAACAAAACACCAACGGTCCTTTTCAGGGCCACTCAAATTATTTCGAAAAGAAATACTATTTCAATTGCCTAATTTAATAAAAATTCAAAAGTGTGAGTGAATGAATGTGTGAGTGTAGGTTCTTATTCTATAAAATCAAAACCAAGAGACACGTTTTTTTTTCCCTCTGGTGTATTCTGGTACAAACGTTACAATCCAATATCACAACATAACATAACACAATACCACTTTAAAAAGTTCATAAGTTTCTTCTGTTCACTCTTTCTGTTTCTTTAATTTCTTTCCTGTCACATGTTTTTCTTCTTCCTCTTCACTTTCGTTTCTTCTTCTTTTCTTGTCTTTGTGAACGTATCGGGGTTCTTCCTTGGGGAGGGTACCTCTTCCTCCTCCTCCTCCTGTTCAGAATTACTTTCTCCCTCCTCCTTCTGCTTCTGTTGTTTCTTAGGGCAGTTTGGAGACCAATGTCCTTTCTCTTTACAATGATAAAAGGTATCTTGACTTTTGACTCTATTGGTACCTTTTTTTCTAGACACTCTGTAGCCTATTGTCCTTTCTTCTTACAGATATAGCAAGTATCTTGACTTTTATCTCGAAAGGAGAAGAGTAGTCCGTCGGCTTGTCTGACGAAAACTTTCCTATGACACCACGTAGAGCTCTGATGAGAAGTTCAACTTGTGTAGGTTCTTCCATCGTTATGGTCAATGTGAGAATAAAATGAATACTGAAAGGTTAGACACTGACCCTTTATATATGCAAGGATCGGACATGAATATATAGGGTTATGGTTTTTAAAATGTAATCATTTGACTTTTTGAAGGCAAGATGAAAAGATCGAATCATGCTGTGGAGAAAGGAGAAGACAGTAAGAGACAGAAACGTAATGTATCGCCTAGCACAGTAGCTGAAGTCTTGGCTAAAATTCATGCCAGTGATTTTGAAGATGACATGAGTGAGCCCGAATCCACACCCAGACAATCGACGTCCATGCAAAGTTCACCACCCTTAGTAAACCCTGAAAATTACTATCACATTCGAGAGACGGAAAAGCGTTCCTCTCGAAAATTTAGAACAACGGCTTACACGTATGCAGTATAGTTTAAAGATTTCAATTCCAATGTACCTTTGAAGAATACAGAAGGATTCATTACCGAGGTGTGGGATTCTGTGTTTACTGCACTGAAACAGCAATGTCAAGCCAAAGAAGACGATCGCTTGAGACTATCTATTCATCACAATAATTTGAAGTCTCCTGTTTGGATCGAGTTTATTAGCCCATCACAATTAACACCTTCCAAAATCATCGACAAAATTCAACATATGCAACAATCCAAGGACAAATTTCACATCACCGATGAAAAATCACACTGTTCATGACTCACGTGTCTCTTCCTCAAGGGACCGGACAACACAAAAAAGTATTATTGGTGGACAGCCTTCACAACACCAAACTAAGCCTCGTCCGAATTAACAATCCTCAAGACCAGATGTGTTTAGCCCGTGCTGTCGTCGTGGGACGAACGTATGCCAACAAGAACGACACGATAAAATTGAAAAGAGCCTGGAAAGGTATTTGACGATCGAACTGAGTCAAACAACGATGTGAAGCAGAACTCCTGTTACAGCAAGCGGGGATATCTAAAAGACTCCCCTAAGGTATTCCAGAAATGCAAGAATTTCAAGATGCCTTGGCTCCACTTTACACCCTCAAAATGTGCGCGGTCCTCTTTTGTTTCGAGGCCACGATTTCAAAGACGGAAAATACATTCACGTCTATCATCACCATGGTAACTTTGATACCATTACCAGTATCACTGGATTCCTGGGATACGGTTACTACTGTGAAAAATGTGACTATGGCTATAACAATCGAGAACAACTCAAGCATTAGGGAAGGATATGTGATGGATGTTTGGCCTCTCAACCTTGTCTGGACAAAGGACAAGTACGAGTGCATTGCGCTATTTGTCAGCGCACTTTTATCAGTCTTACCTGTTACCAACAACATTTGAAAATGCAAGGTTCACAGCACAAAAAGCACTTGTCAGCTTCTGAGATTGTGCCCAACTTGTGGACAAGGCATACGTACCAGTAATACCAAGTTTCACGTTTGTCGAGGGAAGAAACGATGTCACATTTTTCACCAAAATGTGGACTTGGAGCACGAATGCTTCATTCAAAAATACCAACCCTGACCAGAAGATACCCAGAAGAAAGGGAATTTTATCTTTTTTGATTTCGAATGCATGCAAGAGACTGGTATTTACATTCCTAATTTCTGCGTGGCTAACCGTGCGTGCGAGAAGTGCATCCAATAACCTATCTTTAGTCAGCAAGATTCCTGGAGGACGTGAAAAAATCTTTCTAGGGTCAAAGACGCTAGCCGATTTTGCCCAATAGATCCTAAACCCCATCGACGATGGAGTCCAGAAGACATCGAACGTTACGGAGATTGTCATCGCCATGCCACGGTAATGGCTCCAATTTCTCAGGATACGATAGGTAATTTCTGCTCAGATACTATACGGCACAAAGTACCGAACGTCCTCAAGTGACTTTGAACGGAGCCAAAATCATTTCTATGCAAGTAGGACAAGTACAGTTTAAAGAGTCGATGTGTTACTTGGCCATATCTTTGAATCCCATGCCTAAAACGTTTGGAATGACAGAAATGGCCAAAGGTTTTTTTCCACATTTTTTCAATACCGAAGCCAATCAACATACCGTTCTACCCCATTTGCCTGAGGCTGACGACTACGACCTCGATAACATGCGCACTAAACATCAAGAACCTTTCCGTGCATGGTACCAGACTCACGCCTCGAACCGCTTTAACTTTCAAGAAGAAATGTTAAAGTACTGTCGATCTGACGTGGAAATTTTACGACGTTGCTGTTGAAAATTTCGAGAATTGTTCATGGAACACGGAGAGATCGATCCTTTGAAAAAACTTGTGCCATCCCCAAAGCGTGTTCCTTAGTGTACCGAAAACGCTTCATGCCCGAAAATACTCTAGCTGTCATCAGTCCTCAAACGACGAATTTTGTCAAACGTTAATACTCGGTCAAAGCCCTACGTTGTCTACATTACTTGTGCGACAAGGAAGACAAATGGATCCAACACGCTCACATCGGAACGTATTCGGTGCATGGCTGGGACTTAGAAAACCCTCAGATCGTGTACGAGTTTAACGGATGCTTATTTCACGGATGTCCCATGTGCTACCCTCAACGTGACACCAAAAATCAGTTTTTACAACGGACCATGGAAGACTTGTAAAAGACAACTTGTCAGCGACGTTTGAAGTCAGAACAGCAAGGATACCAGGTAGTGGAAATGTGGGAACACGAGTACGATCAGCGTTTGAAAACCGATCCCGAGTTTAAACGCATCGTAGAAAGTTACAAGTTGTTGGACCCCCTGAACCACCGGGATAGTTTGTACGGAGGACGAACGAATGCCACCTGCTTGCTATACCAAGTGGACGAAGAGAAGAGAGAAGAAATCAAATACTTGGAAGTGTGTTCGCTGTATCCTTACGTGTAAAAATATTGTCACTTTCCCGTAGGACACCCCCAATTGATGACCGAACGCATTGACCTGGACCACATTCGACAGTACGAAGGATTGATCAAGTGCAAAGTCTTGCCTACTAGGGACTTGTACCATCCCGTTTTACCTCACCATTGCCAAGAGAAACTGATGTTTCCTTTGTGTCGAACTTGTACCGAAACGTGCAACCAAGACCAACCTTGTCAGCACAGCCAGGAAAAACGCGCCTTGACAGGAACTTAGGTTAGTGTGGAATTGTTTAAAGCTCTGGACCTGGCATACTAACTGTTTTAAGTGTACGAAATTTACTACTTTCCCAAGACACAACAATACCGCAAGGGCAACGAGACACATAAAGGAATTTGTGCAGACTAAGTCGATGCCTTTTTAAAACTAAAACAAGAAGCTTGCGGCTATCCTTCCTGGTGTCACACTCCCGAAGACCAAAAGATATTCAAAGAAAAATATCGGGAGCAGGAAGGCATCAATTTAGACCACATCAAGAAAAATGTAGGAAGGCGATCGTTTGCCAAAGTGATGTTAAATTGCTTGTGGGGTAAAATGGCACAACGACCGTCTTTACCCAAGATGGAGTATTTGTCCGAACATTTTCGTTACTTCCAGATTATTCACGACAAAACCAAATACATCAAATTACGAAGAAGAATTAGACTTTGTAGATGCCGAAAAATTTGGAAATGTCATCATTGCTGTTTGCGTGACTTCCCACGCTCGCTTAAAATTGTATGAACTGTTAGAACTGTTAGGAGATCGTGTGCTGTATTTTGACACGTACAGTTGCATCTACATTCACCGGCCGAACCAGTGTAACCCTGTTATCGAAGGAGATAGTTTAGGAGCCTGGACCGATGAACACCCCGACGACAAGATTCTATGTTTTGCAAGTGGCGGTCCTAAAAATTACGACTACGAATACCGAGACTCACAAAGAGAAATGCACACCGAATGTAAAGTGAAAGGATTGACTCTCAATTATCGCACCAGTCGAGTGGTGAACTTTAACGTGCTTCAAGAAGCCTTACAGTCTGTACAGGATGAAACGTTTAAAGTGACCACACACGAACCGCACAAGATTGTCCGTTTACCCACACACCAAATCGTTAGCCGACCTTTGGAAAAAGTGTTTCAAATCGTGTACCAAAAAAGAGTACGACTTCCCAATCACTTCACTCTACCGTACGGTCACGTTGAGATTGGGCAGCATATAAAAAGGGACATTGTCCAAGACCAATAGTTCATTTGTAACTACAACGACCAAGAGAAAGAAGATGAATCCATTTAAACAGGCATCATTCAAATTTGGGAATTCTCAAGTGGAGTGCGATTGTAGTGATGCCAGACGCTGCGACCTTAGTGATTCAGCAGGAGATCGTGGAAACTTTGCTATGACTACTACCCCTATATATACCATGGAAAGTGATGCTGTGCGTGTCAAACCTGAGGGATGCGAAGGCGGTGCCACACCTTATCGTGGACTCTTAGGAATTTCATCGAACTGAAGTGAGGAGAGTCGAATATTCGTTCACTACGAGTTTGCCAGAATACTTTCACTTTAAAATTCGATTCCAAACCTTCAATGATAAATGGCCAAAATATCTGCCTGGACCAACTTCTAACGAATTAGCCAGAGCCGTATTTTTCTACTTGGGCGAAGGGGATAAAG
This sequence comes from Unio pictorum, assembly GCA_030141615.1. Classification (NCBI taxonomy): domain Eukaryota; kingdom Metazoa; phylum Mollusca; class Bivalvia; order Unionida; family Unionidae; genus Unio; species Unio pictorum. Next base: position 891,954 of record JARLTB010000029.1, on the reverse strand, counting down.
TCAAGTGTTTCAGTTGTGGTGTGTCCATTTACGAGTGGGAACATAAATATTCCGTTTACCTGGAACATGCTCGATGGTCTCCGAATTGTCAATACCTACCTTTAGTGGGACGTAGTGATTGAAAGCGACAATACTGATCTATGTCGTTTAACAAACCAGTTTGGGTCGGAGACAAACATAGACCAATATATAAACCCTCTCTAATAATAATAATAATATTCAAGGATTACCACAAGAAGTGCAAGAAAAGATCTACAAGGACGTTTGGCAGGGTCTATCTAAAGTAAAATCTCAATGGGTGACTGACTTTTGTTTCGGAAATTTACAAGAGGAAGGTGACAAAAATTAACCAACGTGTCAGATTTCTCTGGATCAAGTCTACCTTCTACAGATTCTAATTTAGTTCGTTTACATCAGAAGATATTTTGATCCTTCTTGACCGTTACCCTGAATGGCAGTGTTGCAAAATTGCACTTTATATTAAACTCTTTCGCTTTTGGAGAAGATTTTAATTCATTCTGTGCAGAATATACACTTATCGTCTTTGACATGAAAAAGTATAAAATAGAACGACCATGCCACAACCTTTATCACTTGTGATCAAACAGATTCCGTGGAAGGATATCAAAGAGAATATTCACACGGTGAAGGATTATGAACACTTATTACAAGAACTGTGTCCCATTCATTGGGGTCGACGTGTAGTGTGTGTTTTAGTGATCTGATTTTTGGGATTTCGTTTACCTGTTGATTCCATGTGGACACTTTACGAACACTGCCTAAAATAAAAGACAGTATGTTGATTCCTTTAAATGTCCACGAGAGACTCATTCTGTTAAAAGCCTGACGCTTTCACCTGGATACGTCTCGACCTCTACAAGAAAGATTCGTCAACTTTTACGTACGGAAGCGGTGTACGAGGATGTGTGTGTAGCTTGTGATTTTCGACCTCATTGAACAGATGTACGTGACTGGAAAATTTGGGATTTTGAGGCTTGGACAAACGAAGCATTCCATTATGCCCAAGCGTTGTGTTCGTAAAATCCATCGTCGAGTGAAAAAAGTCACTTTAAAACCTGTGTTAGTGACAGTGCCAGAATAAGAAAAAGAATCTGTCACCGAGGACAATCACTCTGTACAAGACAGGACTGTCATGCACATTCCCCCACAAAAACCCTTCCGAGAAGACACCTATGTGACTGTACCCCATGTAGAGACGATAAGAACATTACACACTACCTCTAGGACACCTTCGTTACCTAAACAATGTTGTACAGTGACTTGTTTATATGCCACTTTGATCGTTTCCATGTGTATTTTATTCCTGTACTTATCCATTTGGCTTTTATATATTTTTGTCTTTCGTGTTGTTTTAATTTAAATATGCATTGAAATAAACGTGTCTTGAAAAAGTATTAAAACCTCTTGTCTTGTCTGTTTTTGTGTCAATAGTGTCATACCCTACGCTACTATGGTTGACTCTGATATTTCTACTCCTTCCTCTTCGACATTCATAGTCATTGACGAACACTTAGATCATGCTAGTTGGGAGGCCTTGTATCTTCGTCATCCTAAAACATGTTAATTGCTGGACCGAGCGGTTCAGACAAAACCGAATTTGTCCAAAGTTTGATCGAACATAAACATCATTTGATCGATCGTTCACCTCAACGCATCGTGTGGTATTATAAAGAGTCGCAATCTGTATACAGCCTCTTGCAAGAAAGTCAAGGTGATTCCATTGTGTTTGTGGAATGCATTTCTAGCGAAGACGATGGGATCGTGTCTGACCCTAGTGAAACTCATTTGGTCATTTTTGACGACATGTTAGGAGAAGACGAAGAAGAAATTAAACTGGATTACGCGTAAACGGCATCATCGTATTGCCAGTGTCATTTACATTACACAACATTTATTTCAGCAAAGTAAAGCCCATCGTACCATTAGTCTCAATGCTGATTACTTGGTCTTGTTTAAAATTCCTCGAGATAAATCACAAGTGCAAGTCTTAACAAAACAGTTAGGAACACCTTGGCTGACTCATGCGTACGATGATGCCACTCAAATGCCACACGCCTATTTACTCGTGGATTTAAAATCCACCACCCCCGATTATTTGCGATTTCGTACCGATTTGTTTCACGACTGGTGTCAAGACGGAGGACCTGTCGTGTACACGTCCTCGTTGTCCACATTGCAATATGAACCACTAAAAAAATCTATAAAAACCTTGGTCACTTTGACCTTGTCTCATACATTGTCAACATGACGTCTCTTAAGTCTCATCTTCCCATCAAATTGATTCGTGCCTTGTACGGTATCAGTTGCGAAAAAAATCCATAAATACGTGCTCACGTCTTAGAAGCCAGTCTCAAAGAAGTCTTACGATGGTTTACGGTGACAGCACGTCAAATACTGCAATTCATCATTCACATTCCATATCAAACCAAACGCTTTTTTGACAGAAACAAAGCAGCCTTGACGCAACTGGCCGATCCTAGCATCGACATTCAAATCTAAAAGCAAGTCATATTGAAACCTGGAGGTAGTGGTTCTCTAGAAGGTGTCATCATTCGTTCCCTTTTAAAATGGGATCCCAATGCTCCCAAAGTGCACCCCAAGAAAAAAAAGCCAAACGAACCCATAAGAGAAAGAACGATGGTGTCAGGACCAAAACACAGAAAAAGAAAAGTAAACAGAAAAAAGCTTTCACCCGCAAAAGAGACACTTCGGCCAGGACGCAAACTCACCTTCGTAAACTACGACCTGCAGCACCAGTGGCTGCGTTTCCAGTAGCCTCAGGTGCTTCCACTTCTCCGTTGCGGGTGATCCCAGCCAAATCCAATTTGACACATGTTCTTCCTAATTTGATGAAACATTGGAAATCTGCGTCTCCCAAAACGTCTCCTCCACCGGTGACACCCTCGTCCACATTAGCAGCAGTAGCAGCTGCTCACAAAGTACCTGAACCCAAAGTCAAAGTCCAAGAAAGATCTGGCATGTTAAAGAGTTTACTGGATTTGTCCAAACAACAACTGTCCGGATTTAGTCCATTGCGAACCTCTTTACGACGTGTGTTACCTGCCATGAAGTTGATACGACGGAACGACAATCAGTGGCGTCGCATTCCAGTATAATACAAAAATTGAGGACAACAACGGGAATCAGTATTTTCTGTACCTCTTCTGAATACTCAATGATGCTTCCTCAAAAACGTGCACACCACACCCCTCGTCGTTCTGCTGTGCAAAAGGAAAAAGGAACAGACACTCTCGTCATCCTACAAAAGGCTTAAAAACAAAACATCGACGTCATCCCCTCAAAAGACGTAGTCCTTTAAAGGAAAAAAAAGGATCACCAAAAAGGAAGTTACTTTGGCAATTTTGGGAAACACATCGTTACCTTTTTGACGAAGCGGTAGTTCCCATAAAAGTAGATAAAAGGGTGTGTGTACCAAATCATTGACGTCAGTGGTATTGTGGAACGAACAAGCAAAGATGTCACCTCGCAGAAAACATTCCTATTCACCCCACAAACGAAAGAAAAGGAAAGGACTACCTTCTCGTTTAGCCAAACATCGACACGTTCTTCGTCAAAAGTCCCGAAAGAAAATATCCGTCCGTCAAAAAGAAAACGATGTTGGTGCAACGCGGAGGATATTTGATGCCTCCTTTTTTAAAAGATCGAGTGATGCCAATTATAAATCAAGTGATGGCACAACAAAAAGAAGATAAATGGGTGTGTGTTCCAAGTCATTGACGTCAGTGTTTTCTGGAACGAACAAGCAAAGATGTCACTTCGCAGAAAAGATTTTTATTCACTCCACAAAGGAAAGAAAAGGAAAGGACTAACTCCTCGTTTAGCCAAACACGGAGACGTGTTGTCCGTCCTGTCCAAAGCCTCTCCACTCATGCGAAAATAAATCATTAAAACGGCCTCCAAAGGTGTCATCGATACCGTGTGTTAATATTGTTTGAATGTCTTGAAAGGCACGATACCTTTGTCTCCACACCAGAAGAAATTCTTAGCCAAACATCGACACATTCTTCGTCGAATGGTCCAAAAGAAAAAAAACCGTTCTTCAAAAGAAAACGATGTTGGTACAACGCGGTGGATTGTTACCCTTTCTTCTTCAAATGTTGGGAGGATTAACGATTAAGTCACTTACAAAGGAAGGGTGGAATACCATCGTTGGTAAAACCAACAACGTACCCCCCTTTTACCACCCAATCCTGATTTGACCGAGATGTCCCAATTACTACACGATATGCAATCCTTGATGCATCAACACAATTTGTCCGATGCCGAAAAATCGCAAAACAAAAGTACGGTCAACTCTTGCAACGACTACGACTCTTTCACCGAAAAGCTGTGGAACAAACAGCTCTACCTACTCTGACTGATTTGAAGGCTCTGATGAATAGTCTGTCACTCTCACAATAAACAGTGGCCAAAACAGACGTCACCCCACCATTGCCCAATGAAGAAGAACCCCATGATAACTTTCAAACACCCACTGCCACTCCCATTCCGAGTAAGATTGCCGCTTCCTTGTTGACCCCTTCCCCCACTCCCCAACGATAAGAACTCAAAACTTGGGTTAAAAAGATGATGGCCACTCCTCCTTCGACAGATGTGAAAAAGAAAGAAAGGAAACCAGAAGTGAGAAAAGAAAAGAAGACCAAAGCTATTCCATTACTACCTCCACCACTGCCTCCAGTACCCTTGATGTATACTCCTGTTGCACATCGGACACGTTAAACCGTTTCCAAACAACCCCCATTTCGTCCCACCCAAAGCAGTATCATCGAAGAGTGGGTAGCTTATTAACATAACCATGGAGAAGGTATTAGCCTGCAATTACTACGATCAAACTCACCCTGCAGGTTACGGAGGCATTCAGAAATTGTATCGTGCTGCAAAAACTCACCTGAAAAAGCTCCGTTTACCTGAAGTACAATGATGGTTACAAAAACAATCTACGTACACTTTACACAAACACATTCGACGAAAATTTCACAGACGTCGCACTCAAGTGGAAGGCATCGATCATCAATGGCAAGCCGATTTAGCTGATGTCTCTCATTTAGCTACCTACAATCGCGGCTACAAATATTTGTTTTGTGTCATCGACGTCTTTTTTAAATTTGTCTGGGTCGTAACATTGACATCCAAATTGAGCGGAGAGTTAGTACGAGCTTTGCAACTGGTGTTGAAACAAAGTGGTCGTCACCCTCTTCGATGGCAAACCGGCAAAGGCACCGAATTTTTTAACCAAGCTTTCCAACGAGAATTAAAGAAACGTGACATTCATTTTTTCACCACCGAAAATCCTGAAACCAAAGTAAGTATCGTGGAACTTTTTCAACGTACCTTGAAAGAACGCATGTGAAAATATTTCGGTGCAGCCATTGTAAATTTGAGTTTACAACAAGGAGACAAACAATTGTGGACCATTTTACTCAGCAGTTGCATCGGTTATTTTCTTCCCAATCCTTCCCTGAAATATGCTTACATCGGGAACAACAGTAACAATATTGGGAGTCTTGCGTCCAACGTTAGTCATTCTCCCAACAGTCACCCTTTCAATCACAATCGTCTTTTAGACACTCCTTTAACACCGAGTGACTCCTCGGACAGAAGAACGTTGGAATTATGAACAACACTATTAACCAATTTTACTTAACGTTACCCAGTGCCAGTTCCATGGAGGTGTTGCCTAACAACACGTTGTGCTGTTACACGGCTAAATTACCTCAAGCCATTCATTGGATCAAGATGCTCATTGGGAAGTCGCTTTAGTGGAAATGATACACCCGACACAAATCAAAAACATCGTCGAAAATCAAAACACTTTTACAGTAAAAGTGTATGACAAGCAATTGCAACAAGCCATAGACGAACGAAAGATCACTAGCATTGATACAAAGAAATCAGATGAGCCCACAACTAAACGGTACACTTATCTGTTCACCATTCCTGCAGGCTATTATTTTAGTGGTCAACATTTAGTGACTACACTTGCTACCAGGTTCAATACTTTCTTTGGCGAAACCATGTACAAAACCAACAAAAGTGTTACCTTTGAGTACCATAAAGTGACTCGTAGACTAATGATCAAATTGTTAGATGATAAAATAATGGCCATTACTTTTTGTCCTGAATTGCATGATATTTTAGATGGAGACCTCAAGATGCTCCAGAACAAAAATCAAATACCAGCCATAACCAGTAACTTGGATTTTGCACAATATTTTCGATTCCCTGTAGAAATGAACCAAGGACTCAACTTGATATTTGTTTACTCCGATGTGGTGGAGTACAACGTGGTAGGACACACCTCTGTACCGTTACTGCTTGTCATTCCTTTCAAAGTGGATTCTGCCGCCGCCGCTGACGAGGAAGGTGGGAATACCTAAAACGTTTACCGCGAATTTGTACATTCTCATTATTTGCCAGTCAGTAAGTCGTATTTTGACAGTGTCAACATTACTATCAAAGGAGTACTTTGACAACATATTCCATTTACCAAAGGGAAAGTCACAGTGAAGCTCCATTTTCAAAAACGATTCTCGAACAACTGAAAAAGTGATGTATCCTGTGTACCAAAGAGTCACTCGACAGCGAGAACATGGTTTAAGAGATATTTTTAAATCAGCTTTTCGTTCCGTGGTCCCTGTTTTGAAATCGATGGTGACACGAGGATTGCACGCCTTAAAAGATGCTCATTGACTCACGGCAAAGATTTTCTTCACAATGTCCTCATTGACCAACAAAACCACAAAGAAGCTTTTTGAGAGAAAGCAAAAATGTCTTGCTTCAAACGGGTAAAGAGATTTCGGGTCGACGAGAATGTTCTATAAATGCCCTGAACGGTACCGAGTCTGGTATTCCTGCTTCCCTGAGGACACAGCAAGGACAAGGCAGAAAACGTCGACGAAGGCATCCTTCCAAAAGTCTCCGTACCTCTAAAGCTAGAAAGACGAAGAAAAAAAGAACCGCTCAAGACTTAGACATTTTCGATTATTAAAAGTAAAACATAGAGACTGAGAAAAAAAAATGATGCACCACGAATCTTGTGCCTGTTCCAAGTCGGAACTGGATCTCTTTGCCATGCCACCAAAGATGATGACCATGCAAGACGCCCAATGGGTAGAATTTCATCCCGTCTCCTCTTTGACGGATTCAGCTCCCATCGAGTTTGAAATGAAAGGACAACTCAAAGATTACATCGATCTAAACAGCAGTTACTTGTATTTGAAAGTGAAGGTGATTAAAACGGACAACTCCGTTCCATTATCCGAGGCGCGAGTATCTCCCGTCAACAATTTCATGCATTCCTTGTTCAGCGATGTGGATTTGTACATGAATAACAAACTGGTCAGCAGTAGCATGGATACTTACCCTTACCGAGCGTACCTCGAAAATCTCTTGACGTACGGAAAAGAAGCCAAGAACACTCATTTAGATGCTTGCGTGGTATGGAAACCTGACACAGCAGTTGATACTACGTTTAACGACACAGCCTTGACCGTAGTTGACGATCTTCACAATGTGGGTTTTAACGAGCGTCGAAAGAAAATTCTGCAAGGACGTAGTTTAGAACTGTTCGATCGTTTGCATTTGGACATGGGCTCTCAAGAGAAGTATTTGCTGAACAGGGTGGATATTCGTTTGAGACTGAATCGTAGCAGAACTACTTTCCATTTGATGGTTCATGCCAACGAATACAAAACCATTATCCAAGAAGCCAGGTTATACGTGCGTCGTGTGGAAGTGTTACCTAAAGTGGGAAATCATATCAGTCATACTTTGAGCAGAACGACAGCCAAGTATCCGATACGCCGCGTGGAAGTAAAAATTTTCACCATTGCCATTGGACTCCGATCTAAGATCGAATATCATCTGTTCCTAGGACAGTTACTCAAACGTTTTTTCATTGGTATCGTCAGCAATGCAGCCTTCAATGGTACCCACGATCAAAATTCTTTCCAGTTTAAGCACTGCAAAATATCCAAAATCGAAGTCAGTCGCGATGGCAAAACTATGTGTACCCGTCCCTTCGAACCAGACTTTGCCCAGAAGAATTACTTTAGGTCGTACTTGTCGCTGTACGAAACCACAGGACAGTTAGGAACCAACACCAGTCACGGTATTTCCTACGACTATTATGCAGAAGGTTTCACTTTGTGGGGTTTTGATTTCACTCCAGACCAAGGCAGTGACGAGGGACATTTCCACCCTATAAAATCTGGGCAACTGCTTGTGGATCTTCAGTTTGCAGGAGCTCTTGAAGAAACGGTGAATGTCATTCTGTATGCCGAATTCATAATCCATCAAATACTCCACACAACCCTCTTGAGGAAAGTAAGACAACTAGCCCATTGAGTTCCTGTAGAATGACTGTCATCTGGTTGATGACATAAGCTTGATTCTCTTGAGTTTGCGATGACGTACTTCAGCTTTAGCACACACGAACAGGATTCCAAAAACGCTAGTGTAACGAACTACGGTTCAAAAGATAATAGAAGTTCGAAAGGTAGTCTCATTTTGAGTAGCCTTGTTTTTTTTTCCTTTCTTCACAGGTGATGAGTCTATCAATATTATATACAGACTTTTTGCTTGCAAATGTCTTTCAAGTATCTGTTCGTTTGCTTCGTCTCCTTACTCTTGTCAAGTGAGCTTCGATGCGATCAAATTCTTTGATCGCATCGAAGCTCACTTGACCAAGAGTAAGGAGACGAAGCAAACGAACAGTTACTTGAAAGACATTTGCAAGCAAAAAGTCTGTATTATATTGATGACTCATCACCTGTGAAGAAAGGAAAAAAAAACAAGGCTACTAAAAATGGATACCTTCGAACTTTATTATCTTTTGAACCGTAGTTCGTACACTGCTTTTTGGAATCCTGTCGTGTGTGCTAAAGATGAAGTACGTCATCGCAAACCTCAAGAGAATCAAGCTTATGTCATCAACACAGATGACAGTCATCTTCCAGGAACTCAATGGGTAGTTGTCTACTTTCCTCAAGAGGGTTGTGTGGAGTATTTTGATGGAGTATGGATTACCCCCTTTGAAAGATGATATCATTGACTTTATGAGAAGAAATGCCAAGACTACAAGATTCAATAATGGGAAATTACAAGGCACAGATTCTTTGGTGTGTGGACAATATTGTGTCTATTATCTGCATCATCGCAGTCTTGCATATTCTTTAGAACATTTAGTGACTTATTTTGATCGTCATTCGTCTCGAAACGACGACAAAGTAGATCGATGGTTTTGTGACCATTATGGCTATCTGTTGTCTTTAGCTAGGAAACATAGTGTAAATCAATTGCCCAATGACTTCCAACAGTGGAAATCTCAATTTAATTTGCAAAGTTGTCAACCATGTCAAAGATAATGTATTGGTGGTATTGAAGAAAAACATGTTTGTTATTTGAACAAAATATTTGTGAATTAAAAAATGCTTGTTAGTTGATAAAAATTGTGTTTTGTCAGTTTGTTATTTGAATAAAAATGTTGTGTTTTGAAACCAATGCATCCGTCGTTTGTTTTACATTTGTATTAATATAGATACTCTTTGACTTCTTTCTATCAGAAGTTGACACGAAAGAGTTCTCTTTCTCTTTCCGAAGAAGCATATCCTTTCCTGTTGCCAGACGAGGACGCAATCTTAGATGATAAAAGATTGTCATCTCTCCTCGTACATACAAAATATAGCCCTTTTCAGGGCTACCCAATATTCTCGAAAAGAATTAATAATTCAATTTGCTTATGGTATGTGAGGAAGTTAGAAAATATAGGAGTCTATAATCACAGTCTCCTTTTACTTTTGTTTGAAGTTCGTCTATATGCACAACGTATTTTTCAAATAACTTGTTAAATTTATAATTTATGTGAGTAAAGTAAAAAGTGAGTGAGTGTTTTCTTTTACGTCCGCGTGTTTTGGTGATGATAGGGATAATGTAAGTTTTTTGATCGAAAGGGGTGTTTTCTTTCACGTCCGCGCTTATGCAATATATAAAGAACCACTCGTCAGTCTGGCTAGTGGGTGTGGGAGGACAGCATGATGTAACAAAATAAAACACATACTGGATAGCCAATTGGCTAGTTGTATGACACCAGTTATAAAAATTAAAAACAAAAAATAAATGAAACATCATTATGGAAACTCCCACTTTCACTAGTGTGCTTTTAGACTTATAATAATTATTCACATGATAAACAAATCAATTAAATCAATAACAATTATTACTCACATGAAATACAAAACAAATAAATCATTATAAAAATAGGTGATTACACTCTATACTCTTAAATTAATTTAGCCTGGTCTAGGAGCCTTGGGGTGGGGTGGGGGGACAGCAATGATGGAGTTAAACATAAAGCACAATGGATAGCCAATTGGCTAGTCGTATGACACCAGTATAAATCTGAAACATCATTGTGAAAACTCTCACTCTCACTAGTGTGCATGGACCATTAGAATTTAGGACCCCAAATTACTTGTATAAGGCGGCTTAATCCCCAGAGCCATCAGATCCAGCCGCACAAGGCGGCAATTAAATATTTAAGGAAAATAGGAAACCAAAACATTAACATGATGAGGTGGCTTGCTCCCAGTCATCAGGGCCTTTTTTTATTTTGTTTATTTTTTATTTTAATAACCATGCCATCTACAACTTTTTCTGAATTAAGCAGCACAAATGATCGTATTCATTATAAGTATGTCAAGACCAAGATGTGACGCTTGCGCCGCCCTTTCCGGACCATATGTGCCGCCTTTTCCTCATCCGACATGTATCATCGCTATAGCATCAACGAATGTGTGCAACTAATCCCATTCGTTTGAAACAATAATTATATTGAGGCAGAAATGACTCGAAATCGGATAATTCGAATATCACCAAACGGGGCATTAAAGCGTAGGGAGATGTGGCACCTTACCATCTCCCTCGAAACAATTAAATATCCCCAAACGGGGAATTAACCAGTCGTACATGCCCATATGGGCGAAAACGACTTTAATGAAACTAGTAGTGGTAGCAGTTTCGCTACCTATCTTTAGCACATCGACCTAAAGAAGATGAGTAGAATGAACAAACTTAGAGAGTTTCAAATCCACCTGGAGAATGCTAGACGTCTCCTGGACGAGCTGGCTATGGAGGCCTTAGAAGAACGGGCCAGAATTGAAGAAAAAGAGAAGAAAAACGAAAGAAGAGGAGGACAAGATAAGACCAATCTTGCCTCAACGCATGATGGCTAAAGCCTGGCGGGTGAAACCAGTGGTGAGTACAACTTCACCACCAGAAGCAGCTCGTCAACCACAGGAACAAACCCAGCCGCAACAACCACAGCCTCAGCCGCAACAACCACAACTTCATCCACGGTTGCGGAATAGAGGAAGACATGAAAAGACTTTCACTATCCCTAAAACGGAAGATTGGGATAGTGAAGCCACTCAAGCTGTAGGTGGCAAATGGTGTGATTTTGGATAGTAAATTATGTGGTTTGTGAATAGTATATAATATGAAAAGTGAGTGTAAGAGATGTTTTCCTTCACGTGCGTGCTTAAGATATATATACGCAATCGTCCGTCATTTGAGACATCCTCTGAACAAAATTAACAAGCTAAAATACATAACAGTGACTACACTCATTTATGTCGCTAAGACATTTAAGCAATTCAGTTTAGTAAGGACCTACAACATGTACACTATGCATTAGAAATATTTATTGATAGGAAAGATGAAAAATTCTATACTATATGGATTTGATATAATTGCACAGGTGGCTTACACATTATTGGTATTTTTTCTGTCAATAGTAAAACTGGACTAGATTAGAAATAAGGGCGTTTCAAGCGTAAACAATGGCAACATCCAGAAGTGTGGAGAAACAGAAATAGGATAACCTGATTGTTGACGAAAACATGGCTGATCCATTGGACTTTATCAACGTTTACGTAACACGGGTTCTGATTAGATGTTGGAAATCTTGATTTCAAGCTCGGCCTATTCTCACACTGATGTAAAGTACAACTAAACTATTTGGCAATTCACTAATTACACAGATACTTAATACTTCATTTTAGAAGTAATAAGATATCAAACCGACTGTATTATGTCTTTAACTAGAGTGAAACAATTTGACAAACTAGCTTTCCTAAACCGGGTGCCTTCCTGCTCTGCCGTGACCCGACATGTTACTCTAAGGAGAGACTGCCATTTAACGCGGATGTCGGGGAGATTGCGACAACACAGCCTAGTGTAGTCAAAGTTACCTTTGATCCCAACCAATCAAACAGCCCGACCCTCGGTCATAAACTGGTCGCGAAAGCACATACTTGCGCATGCGACCTTAATTCATATCTTTAAAAAAAATTGAGACATCCGCTGGACCCCAAATTAGATTTATAAGGTGGATTAATCCCAGAGTTATCAGGATCCACTGCACAATGCGGTAATTAAATAGTTAGATTAATAGGCTTATGATAGATCCCATAATTTAGATCTATAAGGTGGCTTAACTCCAGAGCTATCAGGCCCAACCGCACAATGTGGTAACTCAAAATTATAATAATAGGATTTACTCAGGACCCCAAATTACATGTATCAGGTGGCTTAATTCCCAGAGTCATCAGGGCCAGCCGCACAATGCGGCAACTAAATAGTTAAGTAAAATAGGAAACCAAAACATTAATTCTCTGAGATGGCTTACTCCCAGCCATCAGGGCCTTTTTAAAAAAAGTTTATTATCCATGCCATCTCCATCCTCTTCTAATTAAGCAGCACAAATGATCATATGATAAATTCCAAATATATTTTAAGTACGTCAAAACGAACTGTGACGCTTGTACCTCCTTTCCGGACCATCTGAACCGCCTTTTCCTCTGCCGACATGTAACACCGTTATCAGCATCAACGAATGTGTGTAACTAATTCCATTCGTTGGATCAATAATTATATCCCGTGAGGCAGAAATATCTCGAAATCGGATAATTCGAATATCACCAAACGGTGCATTAAAGCATAGGGAGATGTGGCACCTTACCATCTCCCTCGAAACAATTAAATATCCCCCAACGGGGACTTAATTAGTTGTACATGACCAAATGGGAGAAAACGACTCTAATTTTAATAGTAGTAGTATTTGAGACATTCAATTTTGAACACACCAAGATGAACATCGACTTCTTTATCCAACTCCGAGACAGCTGGTTTTTTGTTCACTGAATATGAAGTGGAAAGACTTGAGGAAGAATTTCAGTGTGCCATGGATTTTGTAAGCAATTTGAAATTAGCGAGAGATCTATTAGAAGGTATGATAGAGGAGGAAATCAAGAAATTAAGAAGACTTATTAAAACAAAATATATAAGATATATAACAAAATATATAAGAATATGGGACTTGAAGGAGGCACTTGATAATGTCATCAAAGTCAGGTGCTTCCTAGAAGAAACATTAAATTTGATAGAGTGGGAATATGTGAAGTGGGGACTAGACCGGCTAAAGAAAGCTGAAGCAATGATGAGAAAGGTGATGGAAGAAGGGGTGATCAAGATTCAAGATAACTGGGCAAAGGAGAGAAAGGAACAAAACATCAAAAAGAAGAAAGAGGACTTTGATCAACTAAATCAGAGATGGATCAAAGTTCAGGAAAAGTTTAGAGCTATGGGACATCATGACTGGATTCCCGAGGACGAAAAGAAGAAGAAAACGGGAATCATTGGTAAAATCAAAAGGTGGTGGAACAACGGCAGAAAATAAAAGAAGAAGAAGTACCCAAAGGCCATTTTCAGGGCCACTCAAATGCCTCGGTCAGATATTAGCTTTCTTTCCCTCCATTTTCCCCTTGTCGCTAGACTGTCCCAAATAAAAATACAAATAATATTTCCCATGTTTAATTTCCCTTGTTGCTATGCAGACCCACCATGTTCAATTTCCCTTGGGGCCAGATGGTCTCAAATAATATTCCCATGTTCAATTTCCCTGGGTCTAGAAGGTCCCATGACTTTTGGACCTAGAAGGTCCCACGACTTTTTGGGCCTAGAAGGTCCCAAGCTGTTTTCGACTGGATTTCCCATTGGACCTAGAAATCTTGGGAATAGAAGGTCCCAAGCTGTTTTTGACTGGACAATGCTCATAATCTCTGGAACACTACGTTATATTACTTTACTCCCGGTACACGGAAACATTACTCATACACATCCGTCTCCAGGAATTGACCACAATATTGCTGGCTAAGGTTTCTGTCAGTGAGAAGGGCCCACTGTACATGGACGTCACCTCTCAATCAGCAGACCCCATGACATCGATAATCCATTCTGGCTAGGTCCGTTGCCTGAGAATATGATAACTATTTCAACATAGCGACATGTGTGGTCTTCAACAGATGGTATAAACCACTCACTCGTAGCTGAGCCATATGTATGTCCTCTTTGTTTCAACATTTCACAACATATTGAGACCAGCGGAACCGTTTCTGGACAGGACATGGTCGTTGAACAGTCAGTCGTGTAATATGAGGTCAGATCACTGACTATTCCTGTAGTTACCGTGTTATACAGACCATGTCACACACTGTGTACAAATGTCCACTAAAAACGTTCCCCGATATACTGCAGGCTCTGCACCTTGATGATGATGAGATTGTCAATTGGGCATGCACTACATATGATAAATACATTAACTTGATGCAGGCTTTTGCCTGAAGTAGACCATATGAGCCTCTTCAAAATATTAACAAACATTTACTTATTAATTGCATATCATTGCCTCCAGAACCAATATATAATTGCCTCCATCATCTATTTATATCCACCGATCCCAAATATTCTTCAATAACTGTACAGTGAGTTATGTAGTAACTCCACATAAAAACAGTATTTTACCATGCTGCTTGGGGAAAATGGAATCTACTACAGAGTATGTCAGATGGATAAACTCAAACATCGTTAGCATTTCGACTTTTCCCATGTCACAGAAACTGACGACGTACGTTCTGTAGGGTGAAACAGGTCGTGGACTTTGGGTATCTCACTATCTCTTAAATTGAAAACGAGGCATATCTGTCAGCGCCATTTATCTAACTGTGTACTGCATTTGGTTTAAATTTAGTTGAATCTGAACTTCATGTGTGGAATCAGTTTAGAAACACATTCAATTTAATACAAATATAAATGGATATTAATGTTTCGTTCCAACCTTATATTAATTGTGGTCATCAAAGTTCGCACGTTTCGGAACCCGTAACTTTAGTTTGGTGCAACGCAGAAAAGTCAATATGGCTTGATGAATAGACAAAATAATAGAGTATGGTCATATGCCTTTAAAGACGGAAATAGCAGAAGGAAACCGAGTATCAAGAGTGTAACTAATAATTAGGAAGTTAATTACCTTCTCTTTTATATAGTATGATAGACAGGGTCTTATTTTTTAACGAGTCAATGGGGTAATCTAAGATATTTATGTCACCGTATGATTTTTTTTTCCTTGACATTAATTTTTTTATTTCTTTCTCTACATCAAGCTCGCGTCGTGCGCCATTATCATGTGCACATTTGTGCACACTTCATTCATTTTGTTGATACAACGTTGAACGAAGATTGGTCAAGCAAATTTCAAATTTGCTTCCGTTAGTACTTCTCTCTCTCTCTCTCTCTCTCTCACACACACACACACACACACACACACACACACACACACACCATGTAGGACGTGTATTACGATATTTAGCACCGGGTGAGTCAGCAGAAACAGCAGCATAGACGACGAGACCACCTCGATCTATAAGTTTCCATTTGGTAAACGAAGGCTTCTTAGAAAAACATAAACATTACTCCAATAATGCCATAGCGAAGTCTTTTACTACCCAACAGTCTCCCTGTACACGTTATTTAATTATATTACTGTTTCTTGTCGTCGTAGGTTTGTTTTTATTATCATTCACGCTAGTTTACCCGACATGACACTTATTTGTGATCACGCTCTTTCTCCTGTTGTGAATTAGATCATTATTTTATATCAATAATATAGCATCAGAATCTTAAACAACTAGATTAGCTCGAGAGCGACTAGAAGCAACTGAGAAATTTCTAGCAGTTCGTGAATCTGTTAGACGATAGTTAAATGAACTTCAGGAATCTCAGGTGGAGTTTGCAAAGAATTCGCAACAATTAGTCAGACTTGTTACTGAAACAACTGAATTTCTTCTTCCTCAGCTTGTAAAGATAGCTTAGAAAACAAACTGAATAAATATCAAGACTTTTAAAAAATCTTCCTGGACGAATGCCAAAACTAGCAAAACCTGCTGCTAAAGAGATGCAACTGATGAAGAAATAATCAAAGCACTACGTAATAAATTTAGTGAAGATACTTTAAAAGTAATAGATAAAAGTGATCTAAATGAATTTCCAGCTCTTGTTTTAACACATTATCAAATATATTACCACTATGCAACACTGGACTGACGTGTTTTATAAAGGTACAACTAATAAAAGTCGAAATGACTCAACGAATGCATCCTATATAAGATACATCAATGTGGTAAACCATGCTCAATACGAAGAACGAAAACAGCACAAACCTGGATGAACCAACAAAACGAAAAAGAGAACAAAAACAACAGTAAACACAAGATAAGGTAGTTCTTTCATCCGCTCAAAAATTAATTAATGCATTTAGCAGCAGAGGGGGGCGAATCCTACATTTGCTCGAGACATCATTTGCTCTAAATCTAACAAACATCTCGAGAGAATTAATTCGAATCCTTCATTTTCAACCAAAAAAAAAGGAATACTTGACCGAAACATAAGTTTTTCGCAAATCATAATCCAAGACCGTTTTCATCGTTTAGTCAAAAAACAGTCTCGTCGCGATAACATCGCCTCCCCTCCCCCTGCTGCTATGGGTTTTTACGATTTCAAAAATATATTTGATCAAGTCCGATACGATATCGTGTCCGAGGATCATGTAAATTTATTGTTATAAATCCGTGTGGGACCGACTGATCGTTACTAAAAAAATTTCTAAATTGATTGAAGTCCATATCGGAACACCGTGTCTGCCAAATATTTCGTAGCGTATGTGTATCAACACCGTTGAATACAGCAAGAATATTACAGTTATCTCTGATCACTTTTGGAATCTGAGTGTAGCGTTGAGTGACATATATCACGTCGGTGATTTTATGCCTGCCTCGGGAAAATATTCTAGCTGGATTTTTTTGATTGTCTAACATCACATCGTCGTATACGACTAAATTGTTAATGCTCCCATCAAGGTCATCCACGGATGGTGCCTCTGCAATATCAGTTATAAAATCAATGACATTCTCACCCTTAATTTCTGATGCATTCTCGTTAAAATCCTTTAACACTTCATAGCATCGTTGATCATCTACGCTAGGAGCAACTAAATACAACTTATCCCACTTCATCCATCTCATTATTAAATTGAGCAACAATTGCGTTTTGCCGGATCCAGATGGCCTGATTATAATTGCGCGGATAGAGTTTGGTAGCGCTGCATGATGCATAACTGGTTCTCTTGTTTTAGTCGTTGAAAAATCAATTATATTCATATCTCTATACATAAATTAGGGATCTATATTGTGTGAAGTGTAAAACGCGTACTAACACAAATGATGTGACGATGATTACAACTAAAAATAACAGATCAGCACTTACTGGTAGATGTGCAACATGTGGTATAAAAAAGTTTAGATTT
This sequence comes from Unio pictorum, assembly GCA_030141615.1. Lineage (NCBI taxonomy): Eukaryota > Metazoa > Mollusca > Bivalvia > Unionida > Unionidae > Unio > Unio pictorum. The sequence continues at coordinate 874,217 of JARLTB010000029.1, read as the reverse complement.
GTTTCTATGAAATCCGGAGATGTTTTTAAAAAAAACGAGGAGGTGATATCGCAGCCAAGTTAAGAAAACTCTCTGGAACCCCATGGGCAAAGTACCCAGGAGAAAAGCACCTTCCAGGATATAGCTATTGTGGCCCCGGAACACGATTAGATATCAAACTTGAGGATCAAAATCAGCCTCGACCCGGCGAGTATCCGATAAACGCCATTGATAAGGCGTGTCATGCTCATGATGTTGCTTATAAAGGCAGCAATCTGCAACACAGACATCTCGCGGATGTGAAATTAATTCATGCGTTAAATGCTATTCCTGATAAATCGTTCAAAGAAAAATTGGCTTCGTGGTTGGTAAAATCAGCTATCATCTATGAAAGGCAAATTGATGATGGGCGCTGGTAATTAATAATATGGAATCTATTTATTATTCTCCGAAAGGATACTGGAGTGGTAACGCTGCATTCAATTAACTCGCCAACGCTGCAAAAGTGAAAAAGGTCACTGCGGCTAATTGGTTATCCAAACAGGCTATATGGCAAATTTATCTACCGCGTCCTAAACAAATCAATTTCTCGCATTTTGATGTTACCGGACCCAATGAAGTTCATCAAGCTGATTTATTGTTTTTACCACATGACAACGGTTACAAATACGCGCTAACCGTAGTTGACGTTGCGAGTAGATACAAACAAGCAGAACCGCTAAAAACAAAATCATCACCTGAAGTTGCTTCTGCATTTGAAAAGATTTATCGACGAGGCCCACTACGCTGGCCAAATCTGTTACAAGTTGATCCTGGCAAGGAATTTCAAGGCACTGTTTTATCAGCGATAAAAGATCACAATGTCACCATCAGACGGGGGCATACTGCACTACATCACGATCAGGCAATTGTTGAACGATTTAATCGGACTCTTGCTGAACGGTTACTTGGATATCAATACGCAAAAGAATTCATCCAAGAGAAGCGATCCCGTGAATGGGTCAAAAGGTTACCAGGGGTAGTTGCAGCGCTAAATAACGAGATTACCAGAGCAATCAATATGAAACCTAACAACGCAATAAAAAAAGTATATACCACAACAACAGCGGGATAGCGTTTCTCAGCCAATTCTCAGCAATGTCACCGTGAGATATTTATATGAACCAGGAGAACTCGAAGGTGGTAAAAAAGGGCTACTGATCCTATTTGGAGTGTCATTACGCATAGCATATCTACTATAACACGATCAACTGGTAGACCTCTAATCTATAAATTGGATTCAACTGCCCCTCAGAGGGGTTTTACCGAGACTGTTATTTTTTCTGTCCACGGTAAATTGGCCAGGATCTTTATCCGAATACTGCCAACGCATTATACAATTGCAACTCGCGCAGTGATTTTTCTGTTGTTGCTTCAAAGTGATTATTAATTCAGCATCAATATCAAATTCTCGTTTTGTTTGTCTTGTTGTTTGTAACTGGAGAGTTTTTTATTAATGATGCTAACATCAATATCATCCATTATGGTGTCGTCATCGAAAACAATTCTTTGAAGTTGATTTATTCGCCGTACTCTAGACACTGCAAGATAGACTATATTTGACCACTCAGTGCGATTATCAATTATCCAAACAATTGTATCCGTGATGGTTAATCCCTGCGAGGAATGTATCGTCGTTACGTAACCCAGTGTCCATGGCGATTTATCAGAACGCAATGCGTTTTCGACAACGCTGATATCAACCAGCGCAATATCATTTAACACCAGTGTTTGTCTTTCGCGCTGTCCTGGAATTTCAACTTCAATATTTTGTCGCCGTGTATCAAAGGGTCTATAGCACAGCGGCACTGGGCGCGTTGGGAATGTTTCTTTGTGAAGCTCAAACAATTTTTTTTGAAGTGTGTCTCTGACTATCTTTCTACTTGCCACTACAAAATCGTTTGGTCTCCATGCTTCCCAAAATTCCTCCATGGGAGTTTCAGGAATTATTTCTCTGATTATTTCGCATTGGATTCTATCCGGTTGTAATCTAATTAATTTTTTTACCTCACGTAATTGTTTATCAAGTGCTCTATAGTCAGTATCGATTTCTTCATAATAGTCAACAAACCCTTTTAACCAATCATGTGGACCCGCGCCGACAAATGGTGGTGGTTGGCCATGATCTCCACACATTATTACCGCTGTATTCTTTTTCAGCAACCAATCAAGAAACATTTTTAATACATCTAACGAAACCGTACATATCTCATCCCAAATAATAACCGCAGGGATGAATTTTTCACCCATTCCTTCAGGGGTCCATTTGTCGCCGTTGTATCGAAAAAACTATGATAAGCGCAAGCTTCAACGTTTTGTTGTTTTATCTCTCGCGCTAGTCTATGGGTCGGAGTCAACACAATCATATTTGTGAAATCCGTAGGATTTTTCCCTCGATATAATTCAATCGCCCGAGTCGTTTTTCCTGACCCGCCACGACCGTTTAAATAAAATGTTTTATATCTACAAATTGGATCGGATATCGGTGGTGCATTAGAACGTTCTGATAAATTATCACTGCGTAAGTAATTTCTTTTAATTTCAACGTCTGCTGATTCAGAATACTCACGCAGCATTTCTTTTTTAATTCTCCATGATCCCCAGCTTTCATCCGGATTAGTGAATTCAGCAACTGCGCAACTGTACTTGCTGTTAATGTAAAATGAATCAACGGCAACTCTAACCGCAGTGTCAGGAAATCTATTTAAAATTGAAAAAAAATTAATACAAGCATAACCCAGCATCGACGACTTCAAATGTGAATACGGGGATCTGTAACCGTCGCTATAAGTAACAACTGTACATAATTTTGTTCCATCGGACAAAAAGGCATCTTTACGATCGACATATATGTTTTTAGATACTGCATCTGCGATTACAAAGTCATATTCGGTGATATCCATAATCGGCCGTAAACAATATCGTTTATAGTCGCATTTTTTTCCTCCTTGAGTGAATTTTCAGATTATTCTTATGCCGAGATCTTTTGCTTCGATGTTTCGTTGATTAAATACCCGTTTGGACCACTCAATGATATATTCTTCGTCGGCATCAATATGTTTTCTGGATTCCTCAATTATACTATCAAGACGTTCCGGTGTTGGTAACCAGATATTGATTTGTTTCCGATATGATATAATTGCTTCACTGACCGTCAGCGAAATTAACATTTTTGTATCAATCATGAACCGTAATAACGCTATTGGCAGCCACTTCTTTTTAGACATGTGTCTACCATTCCAAACATAACAACAGCGACGAAGTCCTGCTGCGAACTCAAATGATACTACACGAGCGAATCCAGTTAAATCAAAAATCAGGCAGCGGCCCATTAATGGCAACACGAGTCATTACATGTACGGGGTGTCCAAATCGTTTAAAATACTCAGTATTATATTATCAGTATCATATCAACTGAAATGATATTATCATGGTCGTATTTGTTATTCCATAAACCGCCATGATTAAATTCTAAACAATTAGCCTCAATGTCTGGCAAGAATTCTACGCTTGTTGATTTCCATGCGTTTTTGATTCTTGCAAAATGAGCTGCAACCGACGGGATTGTTAAACAGTTTGTCAATAATTGTTCGTCGTTTATAATTTCATCACTGGTGGCTTCGCCACACGCCGTTAAAAACCCACTTCCTATTTTTTTCATTTTGTTGTGAAATGCTTCAGTCCGGTATAATTCACCGTTTGGTCTTACAAATTGGTCAATCGTATCCGTGTCGTTTTCAGTGCTGCGAAGTAACCACACCGACACGGGTCGTTTTTGCTCAAATGCGCAATAGCATCGAATAGTTTCTCTTCAACGAGAAAACCATCCCTGGAAAATTCTTCTCGTAAGAATTCGTCAGGTATATATTTTATTATTCTGTTTCGTGGAAATATTGTGACCGCGGACGTCCTCCATGCGTGTTCGTTATGATCAATAATTTTAATTGGGGCTCCATTTTTATTATATTTTTATTCGTATAAAACTGTTCCGGTTATCGTTGTAACGGTTATTGGAAATATCAGCGACGTTTCTAACTTTGCTGTATCGCGAATAGTTGCTCCGCGGTCTTACACCGTTAACTCCCATTGAGCTATTTTGCTACGCCGTAGATCGGTAAGTTTGTTCCCTCGGGATGCATTTGTAAAATGTTTTGTTATTCGTGCTGCTACACAATTCAGCGACAAAGCCGCCGGCGACGACTGTTTCATTGGTTTTAGTTTTCCTACATCGGGTTTTTCATTTAACGGATATATCCCATACACAACTGCTGTTTCAGGATATGCTCGTTCATAGTATGGTTTGTCAATTCCAGTGCTTAGAATCACGGCTAACAACGACTGTTTTCTTGTCTTTGAGAATCGGTTCAAATTTGTCTTGTATAATCCGACCGCCTGATTCTACACGGATAATGAATTTCACTCTAAAAGATACTTTTTGTTGCCAAGTTGTGATAACATTAACGCGTCGTTGCTGTCGTTCATGGTGGCATCAACAACGCCATCAATTCGAAATGTTGACCAGCTATGAGATGCACCGTCGTGTTTGAATTCATTAATACAATCGCGTATTTTATTTATCAGGGCTCTATCCGTTATGGCCCGTTTTGGCACATCTTTGAGGGTTCTATCGAGATTAAATTTAACGTTTTTATAATGCTTAATTGCTGATAATCTCTCGAACTCCTCCATGTTATAATTAAGACAAGTATTTAAATAGAAAAATATAGTATAATGAATCACTGCAAATGCCTAATGATTGGATCGACAACCCCGTGTAACAAATCATGCAGAAGCGAATTTTGTGGGTATCATTTACAAAGCGTTCGGCGAGGAAGTTTTGGCCCCCTTCCGTGCCTCCGATGTGGGGTGGGGGTAAGGGGAAAATCGCAGTTGTGTCTCAGTTGTGGCGGCAAACGTTACAGGGAACTAAAACGCTACTATGACAAACGAATAAAAAATGCAATCATTGATCCTACTGATGACTCCGTCAGCGACAAAATCATAAAAAACCCTCAAGACTACATTGACAGACTTATAATTAAAGCAAATAATAAATTAGACAAATAGTATTATTATACAAATGAACCAAGATTTCAGACCTCACCCAGTGCTTGCTAATTATGAAGCATCCCGTGATGGTATTGTTAGAAATTGCAGACTAAAGAAACCGGTTGGACGGATAAATAATAGAGTGTATTTAATGTTTGGTGCCGGGAAGAAGAAATATCTCTGTCACAGACTAGTATATGAATGTCACAACGGATTGATCAAAGATGAATCTCTTATTGATCATATCAATATTATCAAGGCCGATAATTTTCTTTCGAATCTCCAAGCTATGTCACAGAGTCAGAATATATAAAAAGGGCAGAAATTGGTACTTTTAAATCAGTTGAAAAGAAACCCGTAAAATCATTTGATACATCAACTAACGAGGAGAAAATATTTCAGTCAATGAATGAAGCCAGTAGATATTTCGATATTTGTAGGTCTTCAATACGATTTGTTGCAGAAGGAATTCAAAAATCGGCTCTGTCAAAGAAAAATGGCCATAAAATAAAATTCGTATACATCTGAAACGATTCAAGGGAGGTATGCTTCGGGCCCTTGGGCTTGCATGGATGCGAAGGCACCCAAATAGTTCCAAGATGCGTGTTGTGCTGTCCTTAATTAAGTTAATTAAGTTAATAAAGTAACCTCTGGGTCTCTCTGACGTCATAGGGCGCCAGCGAGATTACCAAATAAGTGTTACTTTTTTTAAATTAAAGATAAAATGTATTATATAAAAAATGGATATCAAAGATGTAAATGCTATAATTGCTGAAATTTCAAATTAAAAAATCGCGGGATAGTATGATCTCGACTGTGATAGGATTACCTCGGAATATGAAGACATTGAGTATCAGTCTAGTAAGGGTCGTTATGCTTTACTTAAGATGTACAGGCTCGTGAAAGGAATTAAAAAATCCATCAATGCTTGTTTGTACGGTAACGACATTAATGCATTTATAACGCTATTTAGCACCGTTGAAGCAATACGTCAAAAGCTTGGCCGAGAGTATCAAAAACGAACTGAAATTAGTTCTAAGGTTTGTAATCTTAGAAAAATATTAAACGAGGAAAAACCAGTATCTTAACCACGTGAGCGTTACTATAAAAAAGGCTTTCAGTAATTTTTTACCGAAAATTTATTTTTTTTAGCGTTTTTTGTTACATAGGATTTTCTCCTGAAAGAATTCTCATCAGTTTGGGTTGACTCATGCAGTTATGTGCGTACTGGATAATCTGGTCGTGGTAGCAAGTAATCATCGCGACGCCTCCATTTTCACGTAGTTATTGTTGTTGCCGCGTCGTTAACAAAAATCGTTCATCGCCGATCTCAGATATTACAATTCTGAAGCCCCCAGCGATGTTATTTCTGAAACACTCGCGGATAGCGTCGTACAGTTTAACTTTGTCGGAGATGAATACTTTAGCTTCATGGTACATTATTTGATAACTCAGCTTTTAATTGAGATATAGTCTTCACCTGGAAACCCAAAAGGTTTCACATTTCAAAACTAAGTTCACAAACAATATATGGTAGGTGAATCGCTTACAACTAGATTAGCCCGAGAGCGGCTAGCAGCAATTAAAAAGTTTATGCCGGTACGGGACAGACTTCGCGATAAACTTCAACAACGGCAGCAAATGCAAACTGACTTTTCTGTGTCAAGTGAACAACTGTTTACTCCGATAACAAGTGCGACCAAAGATGTGAAAAAGTTAACTGAAGCGGCGATATACGGAGATATTCCTGAAAAAGAACGAGCAAAGAAGGCGCCGCTGCTTGATACGCTTGAAAAGATAGCAGCAGAGACCAAACAAACGCACGCAGGGATACAACAGCTATCCAGTGATATAAAAACCCAACACGAGTATGAACGATTAACTGATATTGATGATTCTGCACCTGAACCACAAGTATATCGACCGGGATTAATTGAAGAACGCGAAGAAGAACAACAAGATGCAGCAGCAAGAAAAGATTATTCACCTGAAAATATATTTACAGTCGCAACGTTAAATAGAATTGGAGAATTCGGTACGGACTCCGAATTAGCTGATTTTACTAGAGAAAATTTTCCAAAGGGTAAAAGAGAGAATTTAATAAAAGATGGGTTTGAAAGTTTTATAAAAACCAGAGACACTTGGGCATCAAAAATATATTTGGCGAAACACGGCGGGGACAAAATCTCAGCGACACGACACCCTGGTTATAATAGCTTTATAGCTGCGGTTTAAGGCAGTACACAACCACCACCTTATACGGAGGATCCAATACCGGAACAAATAGACACAAGAGCAGAAGCCGGTTCAAAGAAAACAAGCGGAAAAGGATATTCGATTGGAAATCCTTTGGATTTCAACGCCACCGTGACATGTCCTGGTAATATTCTCAGTGATATATCACGGTTAGAAGTACTTATCGGGGGAAAACGAGCCGTAAACAACTCCGTCGAGATAATTAATGAAGTAGCTGATATCTGTAGACGCTTATTTACCGGCGGTATCATGGGTATTGATGTATATCGAGTACTCATTGCTGAATTAATCGAAAATCACAGAGATGCTCATGGTTATGATGAAAGTCCTATGGATTTTAGCGATTTATCGAAAGCGATTACTCAAAGAGTTTCATAATTGAAAACACTAGTGTTTTTATAACAAGATGATTATACACTACAATCATGATAAACCAGTAAGCGTGTACGTAGTAAACTCACGATTGCCTGTTTATCGAGCATATTACGGAGATGTTCTCGGTAATACCATTGCGGGGTTATTTACAAGAATGGCACTAAACAATTATCAATGAAGGCCATTAATATTATTCATGATAAGGGAATCAGCGCTGTTGGAAATCTTGCCGGAAAGGCATTTTCTGCCGCGAAAAATAAAATAACATAATTGGTGCGAGAGAAACCAACAGCGACGAAGTCGGCGGTGATATCTCCAGTGCTGCCAAAGCAATAAATAGCGTAGTGGAAGAAAAACTAGTGTCATTGGCTGCTTCGGCGACTCCGTCACAATTGACGGCTTCGCCGGTAACAGATAGCGCTATCATGAACGCGATAGCAGGAAGTGGTTTGAAAGGAAAACAAAAACGACGATGATTACAAAGAGTTTCATAATTGAAAACACTAGTGTGAATATTATAATGTTTAAACGACAGGTTGATCCGACTTTCGATATATAAGCCCCAGTGCCCAAAAATGATTCCTTCCGTGACTATCAATACTATTCCTATCATGCAATACAACCCGACCTACGATTGCGAATTGAACTTCAAGTCCATGATACCAGTAAATACGTTTTGCCTTGTGAAGCATTTATTGAAATCGAGGGAAAACTCGTAACAAATGTTGCAGCTGATACCCCATATGCAGATGGCCCAAATATCCGAGTTGGTTTTGTTACTAATGGCATATGGCGTTATTTGAAAGTGCAAGATATCTCATTGATGGAAAATAAATTGAATCAATACACCGTGAAGTTGATGTTGCAACAACAATAATCGGACTAGCAAGATATTCTGATGATTATGCAAGATCGGCTGGTCCGTCTATGATGTTTGCAAAAGATACTACTGATAACGCTGACCATCTTCAATACATTAAAGTGTTAATAGCACAAGATACTGCAGAAGCAAATCAACAAGAAGCAGCTAATCCAGAACGTCGAGCTAGACCCGGAACTGCGTTTGATATTCTCGGAGGCGTCAACAATAATTACAATTTAGGATTTGCAGCACGAAAAGGAGTATTGCAAGGACAGCAACGATATTTTTCATGTGCGATTCCACTCCATCACATATTTGGATTCTGCAGAAATGTCAGAAAAGTTATTTATGTAGCCAAACACACAATTGCGTTAGTGCGAAGGGGTGATGACAACGATGCAATTTGGCATGCTAATGGTGTCGATGATGGTAAAGTTGTTTTAACTAAAATAGCATTGTGGATGTCAGTAATGGCCCCATCAATTACCATATAACAGCGACTACTCTCATTTATGGACGCAGGCGGCAAATCAATGCTAAGTTGGCTAACAACAACAACTGATGCCAAAGAGGATAATGTTAATGGTACATTTACATGGCATTTGGCATCAAAACAAGGCGTTTCAGCTCCACGTCATATATTTATAGCGCTGCAGAATCGGAATCGATTACACTACCAAGAACACAGTCATATGATATTTGATAGATTATGGGTAAGTGATGTTTCACTGAGAATAAATGGACAACAAGAACCATCTGAGGATATACAGCTTGATTATAACAATAACCAAATAGCACGTGTGTATCATAGAATGCTGTCATTTATGGGTCGTGATCAAAATGTTGATACTGGTTTACAAGTATCGCAACTTGATTTTAAAAACCTATATCCGATTTATTACTTTTCACAGGAACATCTTAATTTAACAAGGCAATCCGTCGTTGATATACATTTTCGAGCTCGTATAACCCCTCCTCCTGGTATTAATGTCCCTAATTATATAGCGGTTGCTGTCATTCTCAGCGACAAATCAATGCTACTTGAAGGTGTTGGTGGACGAATGAGAATCGTTGATGCACCAGTGGAAAATATGCAAACGATTCACAATTAGATCAATTGAAAGCATAAATGTGTTTTACAATAAAATGCCATATAGTGTTGTTAGTGTCAAGCTGACTGATGGTCAGGTCATGAAATTAAAATCAAAATCCGCTAAAGAATGTGGAACCACAATAACGTTGAAACCAGCGCAGCGGTGCACATAAAATATCATTGACGGATCGTCAACTAAAACATTTCAATGATGCGCTAAATAAACAGCGAGGGGTTCAAATTGTATTTTCAAAGGCTGCAATCGCTAACATGATAAAATCAGGTGGTATATTTCCATTGTTAGCTGCAATACCAGCATTGATTGCAGCGACTGCCCCAGCGGTGGCGAAAGTGGCGGCGTTGAGAGCCGTTGGTACCCCGGCGGGGATGGCGTTGAAAAAGGCAACTGGGAAAGGATATAAAAAAGGGAAAGGGTCTAAGACTACCAGGAACTCCGTATTCATGGTACAGCGGAAAGGGTCTGAGAATACCAGGAACGGTTTATTAGTTGAAAGCCCAATTTTGATTTAATTGATGCCGCTAAAAAATTAGCGGTAAAAAATTCAGAGGGTTTTTTATGAGAGATCAGTTGCCGAGAAAACCTAAACACGTTGAAACCGGTATCAACAATCTTAATAACAGCTGAGGATCGGGAACTCACTGGGTTGCATACATGATTGATCCACGTGGGATTGTCTATTTCGATTCATATGGGCTAGCCCCACCGAGCGAGTTTATGCGGTATATAAATTCTTCGATGAAACTCAAAGAGTTTCCGATTTTTTATTCCACGCTGCCAACACAACAATTAAATGATCCGCCGATATGCGGCCGTGAAGTATTAAATGTCCTCGCGGAGATTTCATCGTCACAGAAACCACCTCATCTGGTTGTAAATGAATACAAGAGTGGGAAATTACAAGGCAATTTTAGAGAATCAATAAATTTAAAATACTAGAGTTTTTACAATAATGATTGATATTTGGAAACGATCTCTGTCAATGTTGAAACCCACCGCGGAAACATCTGCGGGTTCTATCGAGGATGTAAAACAAATAATTGAAGATGAAATCGCTGAGACGTTAAATTTAGCAAGTGTTGACCCGAACGAAATAGTTGTATTTCAAGATCGCCGGGGTAAATTGAAAAGCAGTAATATATCAGCGGATGACATTTTGATACGGCCGCGCGACGCCGCTGAAAACTCTATTGCGTTGTATTCCAGCGACGGACGACTTAAACCAGGCGCACTTGTGTCTACGATCACCGACGCGATTGACGCCCAAGGCTGTGAACTGGATGACTGTATACGAGGTTATAATACTTTTCGCAAAAATGTCGTATATAAATTCTTTGGAACCCCGCGTGTGGTTGGCATGACTCTCGCTGAAATTAAAAACTTTCTATCTTTATTCTTTTTTAACAAGGAGGCGGGAAGGATGATGCATGAAAATGAAATCAAGGCAAATTATCTCTATATGTACAATGATATTCTTATACTAAAAATTCTCGATAAAATTAGACCCCTTCTGATTTTATTCTTTTTTAACAAGGAGGCGGGGAGGATAATGTCGGCTGCCTAAATCAAGGCAAATTATCTCGATATTTACACGGATATTTCTAAACTAATAGAAAATATTGAAAAGGTACAAAAACCCACCAACGACGTCGTTGGTAAGTTTTTGGGAAACCCGCTTGTGGCAGACATGACTCACGCTGAAATTAGCGAGTTTATTGGCAAGCATACTCTCAATACCTACGTCGCCAATAATGTCTTTGGTGTCCCCGCTACATCTACGATGACTCTCAAAGATATTAATATGTTTATGGTGAGACAAACAACACTTAATACCATCGTGGATAATTTTTTGGGGAGAACACCTGTGTCTGAAACCACATCTCTGACAGGCCCGACCCTCGCTCAAATTAAAAAAGCTATTGACGAACAAAAGCTCACCAGCGAAATTGTTAATAAGTTCTTTGGGGAGTATGGCCCCCAAGAGATCACGACAAAATTTTTTCACATCGACCTGCATCTTAAAGACCAAGCACATCTTAAAATCAGACACCTTCTGACTTCATTCATTTCTAACAAAGAGGCGAGGGGAGTAATAGATCCTACCAGAATCAGGGCAAATTATCTCGATATTTACGGCGATATTTTTAAACTAAAAGAAAAAAATTGAAAAGGTAAAGATTCCGCATCCAGACATAGGCGTTAAAAATACTGTGTATACGGTCGATCATGGAACCATGGATTGGACAAGAGACATTTATACTACATTATCCATCATTCTCTGGGCGGATGTCGAAAGGGGGGGGGATGGTATATTCAGGCCAATGTGGGTCGATGGTATCTACAGGCTATCCATCAATTTAATATGATCGCGGACGGTAAAATCTACTCTGGTGGCACCGCGACGTTAATTATGAAGGGTCGCGAACAAAACTTTAATGTCGTCGCGGTTGATAGCTCCACCATTAGATCAAGAAAAACTTGGTGTTTAGAATTTTTAGATGATTTTTTCGGCTGAAGCTACCATACCTATAGGCCCGCAATTCCCCCTACACCTGGCCCCTTAACGATGGAGAATAATTGAAAACACTAGCGGGTTTAAAATAGTAATGACATCGATGAAATCAATTGAACCGATAATAATCCCAGAGGAATCACAATCGCATCGATATCGATATGATACCGTGAAATAATTTTCCGCACACTTGAAATCACTTTCTGAGCGTTATCGTGAAAAAATAAAAAAGTATCTCCGCAGCGTAGCAATCATCGACATCACCGTGTACTCGGTGTCCGGTGTGATGGCTAGCGCCGGGGTTATTTTGTCGACGGTGACCATGATGGCTCCGATTGCAGTTCCGATCGCTATCTCCGCGGCAACAACAATCACGGCAGTCGCCACCGCGATGACTAAAATGTTATCATCGTGTTATCAGAAAAAACTCGCCGATTATACAGCTCGGTTCAGGGTGGTATTTGACGCGTACTCGAAATTATCCGAGTTGATCTCGCTGTCGATAGATAATTCGTTCATATCCGATGTTGAAATTTCCGCGATGACCCAGTTGTATAACTCCGCGATGTTGAAATTGGAAATTGAATACAGCATTAAAAATAATGTCACTCGAACTGCTTCAACGAATCGCGGAGAATACCACTCCGATACGAACAAGCATGATATCAAAAACATCAACAAACCCACAATTTAGTGTGAATTTCCCTTCTCCGATTCCAGTGCGCGAGATCGCGCTGGCAAAATTACGAGTATATCAAAGCTGGCCTAATATCAGATCGGTTCCATTTGGCGGTCAGCAATCCAATAACTCGTTAAGGTTTTTGTGGAATAAACCCGATGGTACTCCAGCGTGGGAAACTGTTTCGTTACCAACTGGGTCGTACCAAATTAAGCAAATCAATTCTGAAATTCAGCGTAGAATAAAATCAATCACTGGAAAAGAATCATAAATAGCTATTAGTCTTCATGAACCGACGCTCTCGTCGTCGATCGAAATAAGCACAGAGGGATACGCTGTAGATATCTATAACAGCTCGTTAAGAACAGTGTTAGGATGGCCTGAAAAACCACCGGACAAATCCACCACCAACTTAACCACAGACGTACAATCATATCATGAAATCAATCCCATGTATCGAGATAATTTATCTCATATAAAAAAGGTCCATCTAGAATTCGTAAGACACAACTGCTGCTTAATTTGATAATGAGATGGCTCAAGATGGTAGCTCCGTCAGTTGATGATCAGAGATGCTAAGATGTACCCAAAGATTTTAATGAAAACGCAAAATTATTAAATGATGAAGGTAATGATTTTATAAATTGTATCACTGATATTGATGAAACGCCTGACGTATATGACCTGGTGTAGCGGAGACATGGATATAATTAAGTTCTAAAACTTCTCGCGTGCAACAACTACCACGCAGGGAATTGTAACGATAAATTTAAATGATCCAAAATTATGATAACGTGTAGGTATTGATAAAATATTTGGTTGAGAAACCAATATAATTCACAGAGAAGGCATACAAACGAATAAGTGACATGTTGGGTAAACAAGCGCGCATAATTTAAACAAAACAGTCTACGACTACAAAAAAGTAACAAAATTAATTAAACCGTTAGAGACTCTCTCGGTTATTTAGAGATTTAGTTTTTTCCTCATTGGCTAAATTTATTTGCTTTTATAAGCAGCATTAGTTTAGCTTATTAGATCTTAAAAATCGAGGTTGGCTCACCCTCCCTGCTGATGAAACGGTGCAGTGTAATGTGCTCCCTTATCAAACGTACCGTGGAATTAGAAGCCATAAAACTCGGAATATTTCATGCACGGTGCAGCCGATTTTGACATAGTTGCACAGATGCATAAATATATTGTCTTGCTAGACATTTCTTATATTAGGACAGACTATTTACCAAAAGTAACAAGATTGGAATTTTCTCTAAATTGTATTAAAAGTAATTTTTTATTTCCCACTAAACTATGCTGAGTTTCATTTCATTTATTTCTGTTTATCCCATCTATGTAGTATTATATGGAAGATTAGATCGTTATGAGTTAAGGAAAAAATCTCTAGCACTGAAGCTTTTTATCAAGATAGTTGTTTAAGAAATTAGTGTTAGAAGAAAAGGATTGTGACTCAAAAGCCAGAGAGTTAGAAGTATATAAACTGATTATCCGTTTCAATCAGATGAAACCAGCAGTACAAATTAAGCATTAAGTAGTTATTCTACACTATAGGGTAGTCGCAGAAAGAACTATCTTCAATCTTTGGGTCAAGGAAAGTGCACGATAGGTAATGGACAAATAAATATATACATAAACTGATTTTCGCTTTCAATTAGCTGATACAAGCAGAATAAATTAAACACTAAGTATATGCCATGGAGTAATCGTAGAAAAATTATCTTTGATCTTAATGAAACAATAAAATAATGCGGTGAATTTGAATTAATTACATGGCTTTGGGATGTCAGTTTAATGTTAATGAAGTGCCATAATTATTGGAAATTAAAGGTCAGTTTTAGTTTGATATATTTTCCCTTAAACTGAAGTTACATAGGACGTTTAATAAGTTAATCAAGGGAGTTTTCCAATTTTGTTCATGGAAAGACTTAAAGACAATTGTACTTAAGAAATGACGCAAAAATATACTAAATATAAAGCAGGAATAAATGGTGGAATAATAATGAAAACACAAAAATATGTAAAAGCTCTCTCATCTACTCGGAGGTCATAATGCAAAAGAGAGCGAGGCAGACCTAATGTAAACGTGAATTTCATTAGAACTGAAAAAAACCTGGTTTATTAACGTTTGAGGTATATTTAGTTGTTTGACAAAACATGCATTCAAAAAGATCAGTTGTAAGTGGAAAACACGTTTTAGATAATAATACGATCACTTTGAGTCTTTGTGTATAACTACCTGCTTGTATGTATGCATATGGGTCTGAAAGTCTTTATTAAATTGTATTCTCTGAGTGTATATTTCATGTATACCTAAATGGCATTTCTAGATCCGTGTTTAACTTTTGAATGCATTTACATTCTGTTGGAAGGATTGTTTTCTCGAGAAGTATGATTACTTTCCGGAAATAATGATTACTTATATAACAAATCTAACGATCAAATTGGTAGCTTCCGATTTTACTTGAGCTTTTCCATTTACTCAAATCAGCTCTCTGCTGTGGGCTAAAATTTCTTAACCCAAAGTAGAAAAGGCACATATTGAGACTATTGGAAGAGCTTTTGATCAATATATGGTATACAACTTTCAATAGCTTGACTGTCTGTTGGAAGGGTTAGGCAGGATTCAAATTAGCCAAACTTTGGCTAAGTATTCCTGTTGCCATCCTCAGTGAGGCTGGTGCACAACTAATTTACTTTAGCCAAATTTAGCTAATTCCTACAAATATGGTCTTCACACTCTTAGGTAGAAACCAAATCTTGTATAAATGTAAGCTTGGCCAAAATTTGGCTAGTGTCATCAGTAGATTTAAATACAAGTTGTACAAAGCTGTATAACTAGGAAAATTTGGCTATCTATCTCAGTCTCTATTACCATAATGTACACATATGACCTCAAGGCACAAACCAAACTTTTTGAGAAATATATATTTAGCAAATATTTGTTTAGTAACTGCAAAAACTATTGTCATAAACTGAAGGTGTGCATCAAAGATATAAAATATACATTGCATAAGTGGATGATCAGCCAAAATTTGGGAGAAATGAGATAAAAGCTTGGAGAAAGAAAGCAACGTGTATTTCTGAACAAGTGTTCATCAATACGGTAGACTCATGCTGTATTGCACCCTATTAAATGCAAGCGAAGATTGGTATTAATTTGTCAAAACCTGGTTTAGTGGCCACCTGCTTATATGCCACGTCCTTTCCATTCCCAATTTTCTATAGTTTGCCTGCAGATTTGTACCACCTGATCAGTGACCACTGTTATTCTCTCATGGATCCTTGTGTACTGTGACCGTGATTATCTAAGCATGTTTATTTCCCCATCACTGAACTAATCACTCACACTTAATAAGACTTATATGCAATTTCAGCTGCCTGATTTCAACAACTTCTCTAATTAGATTTATTGCATATACAGCTCAGTTCATTTCAATCTTACAATGTGCTTTATTCAACTTATCTATTATCAATCCTTCTACCTATCTATCTACTTATATGTACTTGAGAAACTATTATTTATTTTCTTTCTCTTAATCTGCTGCCTTCCACTCGCATCCACCACCACCATCTCTCTCTCTCTCTCCCTCTCTCTCTCTCTCTCTCTTTTGTGTCAGGCTTTTCTCTTAAATGCTTGCACATTACACTTATCAATAAATAATGCCATCTATAAAGAGCACATGGTATCCTTGTGTTGGACTCCTTATGTTGTATGCAATTTTAAAATGTATATACTTGAGCATAGAACTTACTGTGTAACATTCGAATTTAATGAGTGGGAGAATACGAAACCATCCCATTAATATAAGGTTAGTATTTTTTATTTAAATTTATTCGGTAAATTATCTATTTTACCTCCATCCACCACCATTCCAATGTGTGCCAGCCCTACTGTTAATAAATGTGTAATCAGAATACTCTCTAGTGAATAGACATTGTCTGAGCTGTAAACCAGAGGAAATGAATAGAGAAGCAAAATGATACTACCACATTGTTATTAAATATCCATATTTTGAATAATGTAAGTATGTTTATATAATGTAAATACCGTCCCTTCTTTTCAACATATTTTCATCTGTCTTCATTAAAATACACCATTTCCATCCTCCGTTGATCAGGAAGCTCTATGTTTCACTGTTAAAAACTTACCATTGAACTATCAACTTTTTGGTTTTTTATATCACTGGTCGATATTAAAACTTCTACTTTTTAAAACATTTATTCATATAACAGATTGTAAAGTGCTAAATAGTCTAAACGTGCTGGTGTACCATTAACATTCAATCAATTAATCAACCACATGGACCTTAAATATCTTTATTATAATGTAAATTTAGAACGTTCTGAAATTATATTATTTCAGGTAGTGCTTTGTCAAGGTTTGCCATAAAATGATGTCATGACATAACTTCCCAACTTTAAAATTCATTACACTTGACCAGTTTGTTTCCTGTACATAAATCTTTGTAAGAAACTTGTTAATTGGCTTTGACCTTCAGAAAACCATAAACCTTTGCAGCACATAAATAAGGTACAGGTAAAATGTATAATCTGTTAAACCAACAAATCTTTGCAAAAAGAATGTAAATAAATCAAGGAAAAGCTTGCAACTGATATCATATCTTTATTTGAATATTTCATGAAAAGGGACATGAGGCACATGTTGGATGATGGTATTTAGGTCTAATAGAGTAATAAGAAGCATATTAACAACCATGTACCATGGTAATCCATTTTAGTTTTAATTCTGACCTGACATCAAAGACGAGAAGTGACGGAAGCCTTAAATATAACAACCAATGAATCTCTTGAGATTGGTTCAGTAATTCATACCTGTGCTTAACTTTGAATGTATATTGCAATTGCTTCCTTTATGTGTTCATGGTCCTCTTCCGTAACATATATTTAGTTGTTTACTATCTCTACTTCAAACTTGATGGTCAAATACATTTTATAGATGTTCTTGATATTTCCACATTTAATGTTGTTTCTAAATCATCAGCAAACTGAAATTAAAATTTCCAGTCTCAAATTTCCCTAATGGCTTTTTGCACTAAATCCGATCTTGACCCTCCAGTAGTTCCATGTAGACAGCACCAGCATTGTCCTCAACCAGCCCAATAATTTTTGGAAAGATTACCTAGAAAGAAAATCATAAATGACAGTATATTTTCTTTCTTCCCTCTGGAACTTAACAAATGTATTTACTAACAAATTAACCTTTAGTACATTATTATGCCTTGTGTATTAATGTTACTTTAAAGACACAACTATTTTCATGAAAGAAAAGTCTTCAGACTTTTATATCCACATTTTTTAACATGGTGTTGGTACCTGAAATGAATAGTCTTGAGGTCAATGGCATTTTATTGATTCCTTTTGAATATATTTTGGTGTCATGGTCCCAAATCTTGGTTTACCTTTTCTGCCATGTCCACCAATAGTAGATGTCTACTGTCCATATAATTTTGACTATTTCAAGCAAAGAAGTTATTTACTGAATCAAAAGAAAAATATTTTTATTTAAAATGTCAGAAAATGATATAAACTAAAATTGTAACAATATGTTTCAAGAAATACAAATAAAGTATGCCATTCAATTTATCTATAAATGACAAATGTATTTTAAAACACAAAAAAAAATCTTACCTTCCTCCACTGTCATACCCACCACAGAGAAAGGCAAAGTTTTAATCTCCTGCTCTGAAAAGTACTCATGAATTCTTGGAATCTGAAGTGAAAACCAAACAAAATTAATAATGTTATTATATATGCCCATCAATAAAATTTTAATCAAGTGTTTTCTTAATTTACTTACAATAATGACTTTATTACAGAATGACATGGACACCTGTGTGTTAGCAGTGGTTCAAAATTATTATTAAGCTAATTTCATTTTTATATTGTGTATATGTTGCATATATTGTATCTCATTTTGGAATAGTTCATTTGCATGCATAGGGCTATAAATGCTCATCCAGCAGTTATCGTTATTACATTATGGTTTGAAAATGTTTTCAGCAGAGATTACAACTGATTCGTATGTAATTAATCAAACAATCGCATAATATAATTTTCTCATTATGGCATAAGAGGAAACATAGTTATTTTGAATGTTTTCTGCTATGGTAAAATTTAATCCCAATTCCAGCTAAACTGCATTTTTTATACATATCCATAGAAACACATATTTTGTTCCACAAAATATATTATCTTTACACAATATTGTGTCATCTTCCTAGCTAGAATCTGGAAAAACACCTGATGGTATGATTGTCTGGTAAAATATAGTAATACAGTGTATAAGAAATATACTTACATTTCACTTTTACATAGATATCAATATCTATGTCATCCAGATTTATGCAAATCTTTCCTTTTCCACTGAGTCTAAGACCATGTGCTGAAGGAGAGCAGATCCCTTGCAATATTTAACCTCCTATCAGACTCTACAATATGAGATATTTTATGTGTCATTTGATAATGCATTAAGAATGTTCCTTTCCCTTTACAGCACAATTATTATTATTATTATTATTATTATTATTATTATTATTATTATTATTATTATTATTATTATTATTATTATTATTATTGAGAATAAACAACATGAAGAAAAAACATACTTAACACATTACCCTGCATCAATTTGAAATATAGTTTTAAAGCAGAAATGGCCCACTATAGTGCCAAAGGATATGGCTGGATGTTTTGATTATTGCATTGTTTCATTGTGTATCATTCCTGGAATAATCATTCTCATTTGCAGAAAATTAAATATTCTGCTGTATTTATCTTTCACTTAAACATCATTAAAATTTAAATCTACTTACTCTCTCCTGTCACACCAGCCTATATTGCCTCATCATCATTCTCTGTTCATCTTCTTCATAAAAATCACAAACTGATTACATTCTTAAATTGTATCTCTTCCTGGCTCAAGAGTGAGCTACTAAGCTGGCATTCTCTTGGTGGTCATGCACTATATAACCTCCCAAATTCATGCCTTAGTCCAATGAAATTCTGTACAGGCCTATATAGAAGTTCTGACTTTTGATCTTTTAGTTGGATCACATGGCCTATTACTCTGGCCTTTAAAACTAACGGTGATGAACAGTAGATGTTGAAACTATGCTGATTGGCTTATCAGGGATGATTTGTTGGATGATGTGTCACTTGGTGCAAGATACTGAGTATTGTAAAGCAAATTATATAATAGTGAAATGCCCTAAGTCAAAGTGCTGACCACGCTATGTGCAAGAATTATAATCATGTAAAAATCATTTCTAAAACATCTTTCTTTAATTATAATGCAACATCAATCTATAAAACTTTATAGCTTATTCCACTTTCATTTTCTTAACTGCCAGTTTTCAAAGATGGTGTAACATCTAATTCTTCCACCCCAACCCCTAATTATTTCTTGCCCCTCCATTACAACACATTAGATTCTCCATCTAGACATTTGCACCCTCCTCTCAAATAATTAGTTTCCCTTTCAATAATGGACTCTTTGGAAATAAGCTGACTGCCACATGTATATATGTAATGAGTCTGCTAACAATTGGAAAAGGGATAGAGTCAGCCATCTCATTCTTCACCGTTTCAACCAATCCATTTTTTTCATTAATGGTCCCGTTGACAATACACTTAAGACATACAAGTGAAATGCCAAAACATAATGGATCCCTGTAGAATTGGTATGGGTTGGGGAGAGAGAAAAAATTAGCTAACTGATTATTTCACCACATTGTACTACCAATTATTTACTTACTATGAATTGTAACTTTATTATTAAACTTAAGAAAATACCAAACATATAACAGGTCATAAAATTAATTGGGGATGTGGTGGGGTGACATGATGAACTAGTATAATATTTCTCCCAAAAGCAATTTGTTTCTTTTTTTAATGGACTCTTTCCTAATCTGCTTAAGGCCCACATTTGAGGGGAAACGAATCTGCTGGCCAGTTATTTTGGAGGGGTGAAAGAATTATCTAGCCAATTCTTTACTCAGGAAAAAACATTCAGATGAAGGAGGAAAGATTTTGCTGGTCCTGCAGGAATAAAATCACTTGACCAATTCTTTCCCCAGGAATGTTTTCAGGGTGTGTGTGTGTGTGTGTGTGTGTGTGTGTGTGTGTGTGTGTGTGTGTGTGTGTTAAATATGACCACTAAATTGGGTCATCATGACTTGTGTATGATGAACTGCAACAATAATACAATCATGGATAATTTAGACCTCACGCAATAACTCTTTAACATGTTACTGGTGGATTCTTATATATCAGTTATACAACCACTAACCAAAATAAAATGTGAATAGCAATGATTTGCAACAGCTCTTTTGTCTGCCGCAGCCATTGTAAAAATAAAATATACATTCAGTAACCCACCATTATAAGTATACATGGTGTAAAAACCAAAGTGGTTATATGAAATGTATGTTACAATGACAGTATTTATTGAAAGGGTCTGGTACTACCAGAGATGCATACATTCAGTTTGATTTTATGACTATTTCATGGCCAGAGTTTGAGAATGCAACATTTAGATAGTCAGTGAAGCACAATAAAGAGGCAAGCAAAAATGAACCTATTGCCAACATGGCTTATATATAATTCACTAATGGACAACTTTTCTAAGTTAAGTTGGCTAAACTGGTAAATAAAATATGATTATTCTATTTGATAACATTATTAGTGCATTTTGTACTGTTGTTTTATAGTATTGTTCTGAAATGTTGTGTGCAGCCATATTTGGTGGATGTTTTTGACAATCACTTACAATGAAATCTTATGTGACACTGATTATGTCCTCTTTTTGCAGAAAGTGTATGGTATCAAATAGAATTTCTGCTTTCCATACATCAATTGTTCAACATGTTACCAATTAGAATAACAAGTAACCCATTAATCTTACTCTGAATTGGGGAAACCATAATATTCCTTTGAATGATTGTGTTGATAATTGGGTTAACAAATCTTATCATGTGTGACTCAGAACCAATTGCAGATGATTAAAAAAAATTAAGCGTTATTCATGTTTCTAACAACAGAAAAAAAACTTAAAGTTTTAATTAAATACATTAGATACTCCCATTGAATCTGAATGTAAAATAAATGATACATTTGTAATCCCATGATGATTTAATATGTCGCCTGTCATTTAATAAAATGTGTATCTTGCAATAGATATATTGAGTATTCCTTCTTTACGTTAGTTAATTCCATACATTGCTACTTTTATCTGGGTCTTCCAACCCCTGGCAATTCATAGAAGGAATTCTAAATGAGTCATCTTTTGTCTTTATTTTAAAATTCTTGATATTTGACTTTGATCGGTACATTAATTCTAGGATTTGACAAAATATTCTTATCCAACGTTTGTAAATCTTAGCTTACATATAAAAAGAAAGTTCATATTATCAGTGAGAGAGAGAGAGAGAGAGAGAGAGAGAGAGAGAACTGGAAAGAGCGAAGGTGATTTCTGAAATAAACCAAAAACACAAGAAGTTGAAGGTCATTCAGTAATGTTGATAGAAATAGAAAAGCAAATTTTTTAAAGAAATAGTAAAACCAATGTCTTGTAATTCAATCAAAGTGTTTTTGCAATTGTCATGATATTTTTTCCCACAAAAATGGGTAACATAACCTTTTCAGACTTAAGAACTTCTGTAGAATTCCTTCTTACCGTACTTAAAATATTTAATCTACTCAAAATGATATGGTTTGTTAGTATGCTTCATATAGTTTACATGTACTTGATAATAGAGAAAGTTTTGTTGTTGTTGGCTTACCAGCAGATACCTCTCCCAATCCTCCCTTGGTTAGTGATCTACAGTTTCATATTTTGCACAGGGTTAAAAAATTTAAAGAAAAACAATTTCCAAAGTTTTCACACTGGTTATAGTGGCTATTTAAAAAAAGGCCTTATATATCTTAGGCATTGTTCAAAGAACCTTTAATTCCCTTTATTTTATTGTATGATTGATGGGTGTTAAATGGATAATAAAGTATACAGCTTGGCATTACTTTAAATGTGCACCTTTAAAACAAAATGCTAACTAACTCCACTTGGTAATTTTCACTTCCTGAACATTAGAGGTAAATTGTATTTTAAAAATAACTCTTTTATACTTCATATATTGGTAATTTGTATTGATTGCACTTTCAGAAGCTGATATAGTTCATTCTGGCAAACTCATTTTCCTTATATTAATATCTGCTAAAGATAGTGTACTTTAGACAAATTCTGGCTGATTTTTGGGCAAGGGAGCGATCGTTTTAGTTAGCACTGTGCTTAGATTATTTACAATTTTCAAAAGCACAATATGGAAGGAAATCCCAGCCATATTACATCAAAGTAGCATAGAGGTATGCCAACAGTCTCTCCACTGTGCATGTTTTATATGCAAACAACTTTACCTTACATAAAACGCTCCCTCTAAGCGAATGGTAGATATGCGTGCAGTGCTCACTGCATTGTGCAAGCATAATGGAGACGAGCAAAATTTAACGTTGGATTGAGCAAAATTTAACGTTGGATAGACAATTCAGCTGCATTGGGATGCCTGAGCATATGCGTGCACACAGAACTTGATTTTATCTGCTCTCTAATCAAGCAGTAAGACTTCAAATGTTTTTGATTTATTAATGCACACTGGTTTTCTAATGTTTTTGTAAGTACATGAGTTTTCTTTTTTTTAAATCATATTACGGTATATATGTTTTGTATGTTATAGGTGTTTTCTAATGTTGTACAGTGCTTTGAGCATCTATACATTAGGCGCTATACAAAGTCCTCGTTATTATTATTATTATTATTATTATTATTATTATTATTATTATTATTAATGGAGATTTCATCATTTTAGTAAGATTGATATCCATTCATAGTAATTATTTGATCTTGCATCTGACTGAACCAGTTATCACTCTGACGGTCGTTTTTGAACATGTTTGTAAATTTTATTTAACTTGGAATATAAGCTTATATTACGAGATCTCAACTGAAGTGCAACTAGCTGCATGAGTGTGTAACCACTTTATGATCTGGTTTGATCAAAATTGAGAAATGGGCTAACATCATGAAGATGTCAAGTGAATTTTATTAAAAGCAAGGTCAAATTATATAGATATGAAATGATCTGGCATCAGATTGGCTATGTATCTTATGACTTTCAATAGAGTATTTCTAATCAGATTTGGATCTATTTTAGTAAATAGGTTTAAATCATCAAGATGTTTTGTGACTTTTTGCAATAAATTAGGTGATCTTGTTTCTAATAGACTGTGCATGTTTGCATGACTTTATCAAACTTGATAAATAGGTTTATCTAGTCAAGATATAAGACAAGATAGATTATGAGAAACATCCAATCATATTAAAATTGCAACTCTTTAGATCTGCAGTGTGGCAGTTTATTGTGATGCCTAATAATGGGTCATCATGTCACAAACATGTAGCATGATGTCCCACTCAACAACATTATTCTGACAACAGGCCAACAAGTCCTAACACTAACCTCTTAATGCTGAGTGTAAGGCCGTACCATTTTTATAAGTCTTTGGTATGACTCTGCCGGGGATCAAACCCACGACCTTCCACATCTCAGGCAGATGCTCTAACCACTATTCCACCATAGCAGTCTACCAAAGACTTGTAAAGTGATGCAACTTTGTAGTTCAAGTTAAGAAAAGAATCTTGTTTGCTAAGTTTCATCTAAATTGCAATGTAATTTGAACATATTATTTTTAATACTAATTTCTTTTCGTGTAACAGTAAAACAATCATTCAAAAGACTTGCTTAAATTAGAATAGAATAAATAAGCTTCATTCAAAACTACTGACCAAAATGTTTCAGGTATACACAACCCAACAAGCATCAGGTGGACATCAAGCTGATCACGCAGGCAGTAGAAACATAAAGTTGGGAAATATGCTTTATATGTGACAGATGAAACAATCATTCAAATTAGTCAGGTCTAGGAAGTGGTGACCACTGAGGTTACCCATGGAATATACTATGCAAAGTAATTTAAGGTGTCAGTTACATCGTTTAAATACCTGAGGGCATCAGTTAATAATATTATACCTAGGGCATTGAACTTCCTTCTTCAAGAAGATTGACATTACCCATAACAAAAGATTTATATTAAAAATAGATCTTTTACGCTATAGCAAAAATTGTTTTATAAACAAAGAAACATTCTACATGCATTGTTCTTTCAAATAAAGTAGAAAAGATATTTTCATTTTAACTTGAAAGAAAACACCCATTGGGCACTACAAATATTTCTGGGTTTTTCATATGCATATAATATTATTAAATTTTGTATGTACAATTTACAGAATTTCAGTCATATGATAAATATAATACATATTTTGTGTAATTTAAACGTTTGTTTTAATATGTTGCTGTTCTCTTGATTTTCTATGCATCCATCATCCTATTGGTCCATCTTTCTTGTTAAATACTTGGTATAAAATTTAGGTTTTGCAGTTTTTGCAAAACTTTTAGTATGATTAAAGCCAACATTCCCTCTAAGCTGTGCGTGCCCAGCTGCTCAGGCATTTCTGCACAGCTGAATTTGCAATTTTTGTTCAATCCAACATTAATTTTTTCTCGTCTCCGTAATGCTTCCGCAGTGCAGAGAGCACTGCACGCACACCTACCATTCGCTTAGACGGAACATTGATTATAACCCCCCTACCGATGTCAAGAATGTAAACTATTGGTGTGATAAAAAAGCACAGAAATAGTTATTTCATTCACTGATTTATAATTTCTAACCCAACTCTGACCAGGAATGCGCTAACAATATCAATAATAATGTGCACATTGCATATATCTCTAAGCGTTTAATAACATTAGACCACGCCTATAACATAGAAAACATATATAATGATATGATCACATAAAACAAACACTGTGAAATTTGAAAACATAAAACATGCTGAAAATGTTTAAAGTAGGAAACATTATTAGATTTAAGTTTGTTTTTGTAGTCGAAAAAGGTGATTTTCAGATCACTCTTGAATGGTATCACTGTGTCTTTGTGTCTGGGTAATTTGTTCCACGTTGATGGGTCCTGGCATGCAAGAAAACGTTGTGGGAATGTTGTTGTTCGTCCGTCGATTCAACGAGGACTTCTCTAGTAATCTGAGGGTTTTAGGGGCTGCTTTTATTCTGTGCGTGCGCGGGTGGCTGATAAGGGAAACCCTCGCAAGGAATGTTAGCTTGCATATGGAATAGGGGATAAATGGAACATCTCCAGGAGGGTTGATGGCACGTGCTTTTCTGGCTTGCGACGTTTGGGCCTAGAAGGTCCCAATCTGTTTTTGACTGGATTTCCCATTGGGCCTAGATCGTCCCATATTACTACTTCCAGCAATAGTAGTAATAACAGCAACAATAAGAATAACGATGTATATACAGGGTAATACAACAACTCCAATCAACAATAGTAATAACAGCAACAATGATAACAGTAATGATGTATATACAGGGTACTACAACAGCTTCAAGCAATAATATTAGTAATATCAGGAACAAGAATAACAACAACGATGTATATGCAGGGTACTACAACACCTCCAAGCATTACGACTAGTATCACAGCAACACGAGTAACAATAGCGATGTATAAGTAAACGTTTGAAACAAATAGTTGTAGGTTAGGTCAATTTACTTTTGGTAGCATAAAATTAATGCTAAACCCAAAAAGTAATTGATAGTATTAAATATTGTTTTTTTTAAAAAAAAAGCTTTTGTAAGAATATAAAAGAAAGACATTTCTTCCGGAATGTAACATCGTACGGTTTCTTTATCTAAGTGCATTCACTTGAAGCATTTCATGTATTTCTCCCATAATTACCTAACCACAAAACAACCTCAATATCAGCTGTATTTACCTTAATGTCTGCAATGACATCTCTTCAAATTTTTGAAGGTACCGGGAATAGATCAATGGCCTTATAGTCTGATAGTACCTTTACGTGGACATATGGGGTCATCAGATTGGTCTTAAGCACTTTTTTAAAAACAGAATGTCAATCATACAGAGATTCGCACAGCGTGACGGCATAGTCGAGGATTTTAATAAGCTCGGCAGCTAACATAATACATTTGTTTTCTGGTCGATTGATTGTAAGATATAACTATTATAGTCATGCACTGATTGCCATGTGCAAGTAATTACTTTCGTGCCAAGCCTGCAATTCAGTGAGCAGAATCTGAAATTATGTAAACACTTAAGCAGCGCATGACAATCTGATTAAAATTCAGATCTCCACTGTCATACATGACGATCGGACTGCAACCACTTCCGGGTACTGTTCTCATGATCTATGTGTCTTTTTAAAAACCAATAATAATAATAATAATAATAATAATAATGAGGACTTTAAATAGCGCCTAATGTTTCGAAGCTCTAAGCTCTTTACACCATCAATAATGATATGACTACACTACAGAACAACAAATGACAAAAACAATGAAATTGGAAAACATAAAACATGCTGAAAACATAAGATGAAAAACAAGATTAGGTCGCTAAGTTTGTCCCTGCAGTCAAAACAGGTGAGTCTTAAGAGCACTCTTAAAAGGGACCACTGTGTCTTTGTGTCTAATTTCAATGGGCAATTCGTTCCACGTCGCCGGGCCCTGGTGTGCAAACGAACGTTGTCCATATGACTTTGTTTTCACCTTGGGTACAATTAGCATACGATAATCTGAAAAAATAGCTTAAGTATCTAGCTGGTGTATACACATGGGTAAAGCTGGATAGGTATGTTGGACGGGAGTCTATCATTGAAACATAGTACAGAGAACAAATGTTGTGTTTGATTCTGTATCGAATCTATAGCCAGTGTAGGGTACAGAGCGGTGGTGAGGTGTGCTCTGATCGAGGTGCTTTAAAGATGATACGCGCAGCTGTGTTTTAAACTTTTTGAAGTTTCTGGAGTAAATATTGTGATGAACAATACAGAATTGACTTACAACAGTCCAGTTTTGAAAGTACTAATGAACACACAAGTGTTTTAGTGGCATCAGTTGAAAGATATTTACGAATGGAACTGATGCATCTCAATTCAAGATATGCAGCCTTGCATATGTTCATGACATGTTGGCGCAATGTCAGCATACTATCTATAGTAACGCCTAAGTTTCGTACTGACTGAGCATGTTATGTTGGTATTGCTGATATTTATTGTCTGAGGTAAACAATGTGAATAAGAAAGTCTTTGTGTTGTGATCAGAATAGCCTCAGTTTTATCATCATTCATCTGCACCTTGTTGCATGTCATCCATGATTTCACATCAGAAATTCACTTCTCTACTCCATGGATGGTAGCATCAACTTAATTCCTATTTTTATCAGCTAGACTGATAAGTCTTTATATCTTTAATAGAATGGTTAAAGAGAAAACATGTATTCTAAATATTACATTCAGTTCAAATTTCTAAATGTGGTAATTTGTGTAGCTATTTTTAAGTCACCAAAACATGACCTGTAAGCAGTCGCTGTCATATCTTCGCATAAGACAGCGGAGATCTGATTTTAATACGATTGGTATATCAAGTGCATCACATTATGAAAGATTAGTATATCCAGTGCATTACATTGAGAAAGACTAGTATATCCAGTGCATAAAATTATGAATGATTAGTATATCAAGTTCATTATATTAAGAAAGATAAGTATATGCAGTGCATTACATTGTGAAACTTTAGTATATCCAGTGCATAAAATTATAAATGATTGGTATATCAAGTGCATTACATTGGGAAAGATTGGTATATCCAGTGCATATCAGTATGAAAGATTGGCATATCTGGTGCATAACATTATGAAGGATTGGTATATCCAATGCATTATATTAAGGAAGATAGGTATATGCAGTGCATTGCATTGTGGAAGATTGGTAGATCCAGTGCATTGCTTTGTGGAAGATTGGTAGATCCAGTGCATTACATGGTGGAAAATTAGTATATCCAGTGCATTACATTGTAAAATATTTGTATTTTTCACCCAAACGACAGCGAAATCTAGCTGTTTTGCTAACCTTACTTTTCTTATTTCAGTCTAATCATCTCAGACCAATCGTCTCAGTCATGGTGTCCACGCGCTCAGAACTACTTTTAATAAAAGAAACTCTTCTTGTCTTCTGCTGTGCCATAGTTGTTCTCAAATAGAGCAACAACAACAGCAACAACAGCAACAACAACAAATAATATATAATCAAAACATAATTACTTAATGTCATCCTGTCTTAGAAAACACAGCTAACAAAAACATTGTTATAGAGACAAATACACACACGCATACTATTTCGAAGTTTTGATAGTACGTTAGTTCGTTCTAACTAGCATGGTCAAGTTTAAGGACTAGCTCAGTACATTTTCAGATCATTAAATGCAGCTAAAGCAACTGAAGTAGTTGTAAACACTTCGCGTGAAACATTGTATTTACTGTTAGCTACATTTAAAGAAGCTGATCTGAAAATTTACCGTGCTACAGATAGAATAAAGTTCTCAATGGTGTTTGAAATGAACTATGTCAGAAAACACTGATCAATGCAAATAAGACTATACACCTATACACTTCATAGCATATCAGCTCTCTATACGACGACGGAAAACTTAGCAATAGCCAGAAATGCGTTATGTCAAAGATGCTCTATTATAATTTTGTGAAGCATCTCCGGTGTACTCCAAATGAAAATACCTGCAATATTTATTGACAAAAAATACACTTACCAGCCAGAAAGAATCATTTATCCCTCAACACACTAATTCACAAGCAAATTTCACTGCATCACTTGCCATATTTCCAAGACAGAAATATAGATTTTCAAAGAATCAGTGAACTTGAAAGTTTAGCACATGGTTATCCTCTGCTGTCCACATATTTGGAGGGTGACGAGTCATTTAAGTTTGCCAAGTACTACTGTATGATTTGTCATGTCTGGTTAGCCAAACACTTTTCAGAGAAAATGTAGGCGCCAATAGTTTTATTACGATATATGCTCAGTTAAAAAATATTATAGTCGTTTCTTGTAAGTTTAGCAATTTTATCATATAGTTCGCAGAAACAAGTTTAGTTACCAGAACAAAATAAAAATTCTGATGATGAACATCTTAATACAACATGTTATAAACATACTCTACTTCCATTATTTAACATTTACCACGGACTGATTCCATTATATCTTTAATACTTGATTCAAATTCTATTTATATAACAGGAGACTTACTCCATTCCATTTTAAAATGATCTTGGACCTACAATGTATAGGACGACTTACTTTGTTTTATAATTTATTTCAACCATGTACAATTCGAATGCCGAACTTTCTTTCCGTTGAAGAAACAAGTAATCCATCAGTACATAATACTAAAGCCTATTACAACCGCCATAACAAGAAAAAAGTAATTCATCAATACATAATACTAATGCCTATTACAACCGCCATAACAAGAAAAAGGTAATCCATCAATACATAATGCTAAAGCCTATTACAACCGCCATAACAAGAAAAAAGTAATCCATCAATACACAATACACAATACTAAAGCCTATTACAATCGCCATAACAAGAAAAAAGTAATTCATCAATACACAATACTAAAGCCTATTACAACCGCCATAACAAGAACAAAGTAATCCATCAATACATAATACTAAAGCCTATTACAACCGCCATAACAAGAAAAAAGTAATTCATCAATACACAATACTAAAGCCTATTACAACCGCCATAACAAGAACAAAGTAATCCATCAATACATGATACTAAAGCCTATTACAACCGCCATAACAAGAAAAAAGTAATCCATCAATACATAATACTAAAGCCTATTACAACCGCCATAACAAGAAAAAAGTAATCCATCAATACACAATACTAAAGCCTATTACAACCGCCATAACAAGAAAAAAGTAATCCATCAATACACAATACTAAAGCCTATTACAACCGCCATAACAAGAACAAAGTAATCCATCAATACATAATACTAAAGCCTATTACAACCGCCATAACAAGAAAAAAGTAATCCATCAATACATAATACTAAAGCCTACTACAACCGCCATAACAAGAAAAAAGTAATCCATCAATACATAATACTAAAGCCTATTACAACCGCCATAACATGAAAAACCAGTTCACATTATTAATACTATCGTGCTAGAACTTTCGACCATGCATTCTGGGCTAAGACCAATATGTATTCATTTAATTAGGATTTAATAGTAAGTACTGCTTCTGCGGTGAATTTAAGATCGCAAACAAGTTCCTGCTTGACTGTTCCAATTTTTCAAATTCTATAAACATACCCAAAACATTACTATTTGGAAACAAAATTACTGTGCATAATTGTATTGGGTTGACAGAAAGATTAAATTAATTGAATTAAATGTATTATGTATTATTGTTTATAGATATCGAGATCACTGATGCTATAGATTTTTTTATTGTTGGGGAGACAGTTTTAATAAGCGTGTGCTTTCTACTGAATCCTCCCGCCACCAAAACAAAAAGAAGAAGAAGAAAGTAATCCTATGTTTTTGACCGAATTGACAATGTTTATCATATAAATATATTGTAAACTACAATAGTGTTAAATAGACTTCCGAATACAATAGAACATCCTTACGTTTATGTTTTATGCTGCAATAAGCTATTTACAAAGAAACAGTCACATTTATTACTGCTTCATAATATTAAAAATATTTCATTTACTTTATTCATTTTCTCTCAGCACATATTTGATAATTCAAATAATGTGACTGGCCCTACATCTTTGTTATCTGTTTGTCCGAAACTGGATCTATATTGTATGTTTAAATATGATGTAGTGATTCGTGACATCAGAATACGGCCACGGCGAACAACACCCTGG
Source organism: Unio pictorum (assembly GCA_030141615.1). Classification (NCBI taxonomy): domain Eukaryota; kingdom Metazoa; phylum Mollusca; class Bivalvia; order Unionida; family Unionidae; genus Unio; species Unio pictorum. The sequence continues at coordinate 842,425 of JARLTB010000029.1, read as the reverse complement.
TGGCACGCCATTCACCCTGATCAAAGTTCATTCTTTCTTTTCGACGTGTTATACAATAACAAATCTACTGCTTGATAGGGTAAACACAGACAAGTACAGTGCAGTAATAAAAGTGGCATTTTAAAATCGACTTATTCACATAGTTGCTTTATTATCAGACTGAGTTACAATGATGGGTGATTAGGGAAGTTTATATTTGAGCCTGAAGGCGAGGATTATGTCATATTTGTTTACATTTCTAAACATACTGTTAACCTATATATCATCAATGACCATTTTCCAGTGACAACCACACCCCGCTCCACCCTACCCCACTTGTGAGCTTGCCGTTACCAATCACTAACACCTCACCTCTGTGTGGGTTTGAATATCAAACTCGACCAATGTGAGTATGTGAGAACACTACCAGTTTTTTCGTGGGTCGGTGTGTCTTACCACGTTTTCCCAAGGTTATTTCTCCCCCAGTGCAAACCTTTCTACAACTTGGAGACCTGGTACAAATGTATACGTGATGTATATCACATCTACAGTTATTAATATAATTCTTTCTTTCTTCCCCCTTACAAAATTAAAACATCTATGAAACTGAAATGAAAAGGACGTAAGTGTTGCAATCCCATATAGTCTGTACAAACTTATGGACTATTTTTAATGCACAATTCAAAACATGTGGGTAGAGTATGGTAGTCTGGTTATCAAGAAATAAATATATTATGGTAATAGTGACGTCATAGTCTTATAAACATACCTGAAATATTACTATTTGGCAACAAAAGTTTACTTGTAGAAAATAACACGCAATAACATTTCGAATTCCAAGTATTTATATTGTGTTCATTGTTATGCTTTGTATATAAATTTATTAATGATTTCTGTATTATTATTTGTATAGATATAGAGATCACCAATGCTATAGATTTTGTTATTGTTGGAGAGACAGTGTTAATAAGCTTAAGCTTTCTATTGAATCCCCACTCCCCCAAAAAATAATAAATAAAGAAGAAAGTAATCATATGTTTGACGGAATTGACAATGTTGATCAGATAAATATATTCTAAACTACAATAGTGTTAAATAGACTTACGAATATAATAGTACATCCTTACGTTTACGTTTTTAGTCTGCAAAAAGCTATTTGCAAAGCAAACAGCCACATTTATTACTGCTTCATAATATCAAATAAAGTTTCATTTGTTTTATTCACTTTCTCTCAGCACATATGTTATTATCTAAATAATGGTACTCTCCCTACAAATTTTTTATGTCCGATACTTGATCTATCTTTTATGTTTAAATATGATGTAGTGATTCGTGACCTCAGAATACGGCCACGGCGAACAACACCCTGGTGGCACGCCATTCACCCTTATCTAAATTAATTCCTTCTTTTCGACGACTTATACAATGACAAATGTACTGCTTGAAAGGGTAGACAAATACGAGTACAGTCCAAAAACAAAAGCGGCATTTTACAATCGACTTAGTCTCATGGTTGTTTTATTATCAGAATGAGTTATAGTAATAGGTGTTTAGGGAAGTGTGTATAACGTGAGGAGAATGTCATATTTTGTACATTGTGAAACAATGTTAACGTAATCTATATCATCAATGACCAGTTTCTTGTGCCCACCTGACCCCACTCAAGCCCACCCCACTTGTGATAGTTTGATCGAAGGCGCTTGCCGTTACCAATCCCTAACACCTCACCTCTTTGTGGGAATGTTGTTGTTCGTCCGTCGATTCAACGAGGACTTCTCTAGTAACCTTAGGGTTGTAGAGGCTGCTTCTATTATGTGCGTGCGCGGGTGGCTGATGAGGGAAACCCTCGCAAGGAATGTTAGTTTGCATAAGGAACAGGGGATAAGTGGGACATCTTCAGGAGGGTTGATGGCATGTGCGTTTCTGGTTTGCGTCTTTGGGGCCTAGAGGTCCCAAGCTGTTTTTCACATGATTTCCCATTGGGCCTAGAAGGTCCCAAGCTGTTTTTGACTGGATGTCCCATTGGGTCTAGATCGTCCCATATTACTACTTCCAGCAATAGTAGTAAGAACAGCAACAATAAGATTAACGATGTACATACAGGGTAAAACAACAACTCCAATCAATACTACTTGTATAACAGCAATAATGATAACAGTAATGATGTATATACAGGGTAATACAACAGCTTCAAGCAATAATATTAGTAACAACAGCAGCAATGATGACAGTAATGTTGTATATACAGGGTATTACAACAACTCCAAACAAGAATATTAGAAATAAGAGCAACAATGATAACAATAATGGTGTATATACAGGATAATACAACAACTCCAAGCAATAATATTAGTAATAACAGCAACAATGATAAGACTAATGATGTATACAAATGGTACTACTACAGCTTCAAGCAATAATATTAGTAATAACAGCAACAATAATAACAACAACGATGTATATACAGGGTACTACAACACCTCCAAACAATACTACTAGTATAACAGCAACAAGAATAACAACAACGATGTATATACAGGGTACTACAACACCTCCAAACAATACTGCTAGTATAACAGCAACAAGAATAACAATAACGATGTATAAGTAAACGTTTCAAACAAATAGTTGTAAGTTAGGTCAATTTACTTTTGGTATCCTAAAATTAATAATAAAACCAAGAAGTAATTGATACTATTAAATATTGTTTTTAAAAGATAAAAGCTTTTGTAATAATAAAAAAGAAAGTCTTTTCTTCCGGAATATAACATCGCACAGTTTTGTTTATCTAGGTGCATTCACCAGAAACGTTTGATGTATCTCTCCCATAATTACGTAACCACAAAACAACCTCAATATCAGCTGTATTTTCCTTAATGTCTGCAATGGCAGATCTTCAAATTTTTGAAGCTACCAGGAATAGATCAATGACCTTATAGACTGGTAGTACTTTTACGTGGACATATGGGGTCATCAGGAAGGTCTTAAGCACTTTTTTTTAAAAATAGAATGTAGTTCATACAGAAATTCACACAGCGTGACGGCATTATCGAGGGTTTTCCTAAGTTCGCCAGCTAACATAATAAACTTGTTTTCTTGTCGATTGATTTTGTAAGATATACCTGTTACAGTCATGCACTGATTGCCATGTGCAAGTCGTTTCTTTGGTGCCAAGCCTGCAACTCAGTGAGCAAAATCTGCAATTATGTAAACACGTAAGCAGTGCATGACAATCTGATTAAAATTCAGATCTCCACTGTCATACATGACGATCGGACTGCAACCACTTACGGGTAATGTTCTCATGACCTGTGTGTGTTTTTTTTTAAAACTAATAATAATAATAATAATAATAATAATAATAATAATAATAATAATAATAATAATAATAATAATAATTTTAATATTTTAATACGATTGGTACATCAAGTACATTACATTATGAAAGATTAGTATATCCAGTGCATTACACTGAGAAAGACTAGCATATCCAGTGCATACAATTATGAATGATTGGTATATCAAGTGCATTATATTAAGAAAGATTGGTATATCCAATGCATTTCAGTATGAAAGATTAGAATACCCAGTGCATTACATTGAGAAATATTAATATATCTAGTGCACTCCATTGTGAACGATTGGCATATCCAATGCATAACATTATGAAATATTGGTATATCCAGTGCATTATATTTAGAACGATAGGTATCCGCAGTGCATTCCATTGTGGAAGATTGGTATATTAAGTGCATTGCATTGTGGAAGATAGGTATATCCAGTGCCTTGCATTGTGGAATATTGGTATATCCAGTGCATTGAATTGTAGACGATTGGTATATCCAGTGCATTACACGGTGGAAAATTAGTATATCCAGAACATTACATTGTAGAAGATTGGTATTTTTCACCCAAGCGACAGAGAAATCTAGCTGTTTTGCTAACCTTACTTTTCTTATCTCAGTCTAGTAATCTTAGACCAATTGTCTCAGTCATGGTGTCCACGCGCTCAGAACTACTTTTAACAAAAGAAACCCTTCTTGTCTTATGCTATGCCATAGTTGTTCTCAAATAAAACAAAAACAGCAACAACAACAAATAATATATAACCAAAACATAATTACTTTATGTCAATCATTCTTAGAAAACACACCAAACAAAAACATTTTGATAGAGATAAAAACACACACTCATACCATTTGGAAGTTTTGATATTATGTTAGTTCGTTCTAACTAGCATGGTCAAGTTTATCCTTTATGCAGGACTAGCTCAGTACATTTTCAGATCATTAAATTTAGCTAAAGCAACTGAAGTAGTTGTAAACACTTCGCGTGAAACATTGTATATACTGTTAGCTACATTTAATGAAGCTGACCTGAAAATTTACCGTGTTACAGATAGAATAAAATTCTCAATGGTGTGTGAAATGAACTATGTCAGAAAACACTGATCAATGCAAATAAGACTATATACATATATAATTCATAGCATCCCAGCTCTCTAAACGACAACGGAAAACGTATCAACAGCAAGAAATGTGTTATGTCAAACATACTCTTTTATAATTTTGTGAATCATCTCCGTTGTACTCCAGCTGAATATACCTGCAATATTTATTGACAAAATATACACTTACCAGCCAGAAGGAATTGTTTATCCCTCAACACACTAATCCATAAGCAAATTTCACTGCATAATTTGCCATATTTCCAAGACAGAAATATAAATTTTCAAAGAATCAGTGAACTTGAAAGTTTAGCACATGGTTATCCTTTAGGGTCGGCATATTTAGAGGGTGACCATGTTCATTTATAATTTACATAATGGTACTAGCCCTACATATTTTTTATGTCCGATACTAGATCTATATTGAATGTTTAAATATGATGTAGTGATTCGTGACTTCAGAATACGGCCACGGCGAACAACACCGTGGTGGCACGCATTTCACCCTGATCTAAGTTCATTCCTTCTTTTCGACGTGTTATACAATGACAAATGTACTGCTTGAAAGGGTAGACAAATACGAGTACAGTGCAAAAACAAAAGCGGCATTTTGAAATCGACTTAGTCACAGGGTTGTTTTATTATCAGACTGAGTTATGGTAATAGGTTCTTTTGGAAGTGTATATTCAAGCGTGAAGGCGAGGAGTATGTCATATTTTGTACATTGTGAAACATAATGTTAACGTAATCTATATCGTCAATGACCAGTTTCCTGTGCCCACTCACCCCACTCAACCCCACCCCACTTGTGAGCTATTGATCAAAAGCACTTGCTGTTACCGATCCCTAACACCTCACGTCGTTGAGGTTTCAACTATCAGACTCTACTAATGTTAATATATGAGAAAACTGCCATTTTCTCGTGGGTCGTTGGGTCTTACCAGGTTTTCCCAGATTATTTCTCCCACATTACAAACCTTTGAACAACTTGGAGACCTGTTACAAGTGTATACATGGTGTGATATCACATCTACAGTTATTAATATAATTCTTTCTTTTCTTCTCCCTTACAAAATTAAAACTTATATGAAACTGAAATGAAAAGGACGTACGTGTGGCAATGCCATATAGTCTGTATCAAACTTACGTTCTATTGATCATGCACAATTCAACACATGTTGATAGAGTTTGGTAATCTGGTTATCAATAAATGAATATATATTGGTAATAGTGACGTCATATTTCTTTCATTTACGTATCGTGTACCGTTTAACAATGAATGTGTGAAATAATAACTTATATTTAAAATAGTTGTATACCATTTTGCCCATAGAACTTATTACAGTAATTATGAGATTGTATTATGTGACAATGAAATGTCACTCACACTAATAAATAATCCATGTAGTGGCAATGTTAAGTGAAGCTTCAACACAAAACGGTATACTTTGAGCAGTACCTGGTGTTTGCTCGCAGATACTGTTTAGAAACGAAATGCATACTACTCAGCCTCAAGTGTAACCATTGCTATGATATTGTTTACCAGTACACAGAAAAATGTGTAACTGCCGTTTTTTGGACAGTTGAAATCAAAGAGGATGTGATTTGAGTTTACTATAGGAATTTAATTAGCAACGTGTACGATTTATTGTGAAGACAAGGCAATAAATCCGATCACAAACCACTAAAATTTCGAAATATTTCTGCTGCTGCATACTCATGATGAAAAGCACATCTCCAAGTTAAGGTACATCTTTCATATAAGTGGCAGAAAAAACTGCATTCGCGTTGCGGTTCCCGTCAGTATTCCACCAATTATCCGACAATATCTCGATTACATGCTACTACCAACAGCAGCCCTCGACGTGCTAATGCACCTTGACGTCCAAGCCTTTGGATTGTCCCCTCAAGTTTTACAACTAAAGGTCAAGGATCTCTCATCAGCCAAAATAACCATCATCAGCACTGAAGCGAACCATACTATTGTTGACATTATCTATCCGCAGGAAACTCATTTAGTAGACCAAGTGGCAGGACAATATACCATTGGAGGCTTTCACCTCATCTCATTAACAGTAGACTCCAATTGTGGCAGTGCAACGAATTCACGATGAGATATTGCCGATGCCTCTCTATTTTACTCAAACAGATTCCGCGATATTATTCAGGATGGAATGAACAATATTGCTGATATCTACAAACCGTCTAGGTCCTATCCTCAATGAAGCAACAATATGCTTCCAACTCTCAGAACACACCGCCTTCTATATTGGCGACTTCAACAATCAAATCCTGACTGGGCTACTTGCAGCACTTTGTAGAGTGGGGAACGAACAATGATCTCCTTCTGATCCACAACTCCAGGCAACGTGAGACATTTCATTCTTCAAGATGGAAAAATGACTACTCACTGGACCTCTGTTCGGTCAGCTCCATTGGCGACCATCCCCAACCAGTAAGGCAAACAGTTCTAGACAACTTCCTACACAGTCAGCACAGACCGATACGTATCAATTTCGGACTTCAACAGCCGACCATACACAGCTCTTTTTAGTGGCGCTATACCTTGATAGATGTTCCGGTTGTGGATGTGCAAAACAGAGTGACGAAGTACAGTGACTTATTGAAGCGACGCATAGTCACTATGCGATCTCTCTGCATTCAAATCAATGACGCTTACCACCGCTTCCAAAGAGCCATATTCAAACGTGCCATACAGTCGTCCAGACTATACACCCGGTTTGAATGACGCATATCAGGCCATTCTCAAGGCGCATAAAATATATGGGGACCCGAACCTAGTAGATCACCTGATTGAATCACTGGAAACTGCCATGAACACTCGCTGTGAGGAAACAAAAGGGTCACTCATCTTAACGAGTTCCAGTCTCGAACGCTAGAGCTCGATTCAACGACCTCACACTGGTCAGTTCAATTCCGCTATGTTGTCATTCCAATTGGTGTCGCTAGCCACTTACTACAAGTGACAAAAGCACCCCTGGAGAAAGAGCAATGACAAAATATACGATATGAGTTGCGACAGTACTACCGTCGGAAGTCATATCAACTAGATCCAAATACTCAAAAGGAAATTACAACTGTTAGTTAGTTAGATGGCATCGATTAGTATCGAGATACACCGGACGTGCGCACATGAGAGATGTTCCGTTTGTGGATGTGCAGCGTCTGTATTGGTTATGTAGCCCAACACAGGAGTGGCAGTCCTTGCTGCACTTGCTGAACTTTATGCACTTGAAAGTTGAGTTGATATGGTATGGCATGCAGAGCTGCCATTCAAACTTTCCAGAATATCGCTGCGCTGGATAGTTGGGACCATCGAGCTATTCATTTTCGACAGGTGTTTCAGAGAGAGTTGCATCTCGGAGAGGCGTCAGACTAATGGATACCCACAATGGCCTGTTCTTTCGCCACGTCTGTTCAACGTTTATATCAATAACTTGCATGAAACACAATCGCGCAAATTCATGTATGCTGACGACGTTGCTCATGGGACTGTATGTCACTCCTTTAGTGAAGTACTGAACAAGGGCATGGAGGAATGACGGATTTCTTGAGGATATAGCGTCTACAACCAAGAACAATAAAGTCTTCAGTGTATTTTTCAACCTTAACAATGAAACTAGAACAATTAGCTTTGCATCCTTCTCAATGGGCAATACATACAAAACGACCCGACACTAATATACTTAGGTGTGACTCTGCACATGTCACTGAAATGCAACAACCATCCGAAGAAAACTGCAGCTCAACAGAACAATCGAAATAATCTACTCCGCACACTGACTATCTCAACCAGAGGTGCTAGTGTTCAGGAACTCAATACATCAGCACTGATCCTCTTTATTCAACAGCAGAGTATTGTGCTCACTTTTCACTCGATCGACCCATACCGAGCTCAACAAAATAATGACAATGCTCATAATCTCTGGAACACTACGTTATATTACTTTACTACCGGTACACGGAAACATTACTCCTACACCTCCGTCTCCAGAAATTGACCACAATATTGGTGGCTAAGGTTTATGTCACTGAGAAGGGCCCACTGTACATGGACATCACCTCTCAATGAGCAGACCCCATGACTTCGATAATCCAATCTGGCTAGGTCCGTTGCCAGAGAATATGATACAAATATAAATGGATATTAATGTTTTCTTCGAACCTTATATTAATTGCGGTCATCAAAGTTCGCACGTTTCGGAACCCGTAACTTTAGTTTGGCGCAAAGCAGAAAAGTCAATGATGGCTTGATGAATAGACAAAATACCTAAGTAGTGAAAACAAATAAAAGAGTATGGTCATGTTCTTTTATAGACGGAAATAGCAGAAGGAAACCGAGTATCAAGAGTGTAACTAATAATTAGGAAGTTACTTACCTTCTCTTTTATATAGTATGATAGACAGGGTCTAATTTCAAAACGAGTCAATGTGGTAATCTAAGATATTTTTGTCACTGTATGATTTCTTTTCCTTGAGATTAATTTTTGTATTTCTTTCTCTACATCAAGCTCGCGTCGTGCGCCGTTATTATGTATACATTTGGGCAAACTTCGCTCATATTGTTGATACATCGTTGAACGAACAACATTGGTCAAACAAATTTCAAATTTGCTTCCGTTAGTACTTCTCTCACACACACAGACACACACACACACACACACACACACACACACAGAGTGAGCTGATCAATAATCCAAAGCGTTTGATGCTATTTTAGTTCCACCATGTAGGACGTTTATTATGATATATAGCACGGGGTGAGTCAGCAGAAACAGCAGCTAAGAGGACGAGACCCCCTCGATGTATTAGGTTCCATTTGCTAAACGAAGGCTTCTTGGAAAAACGAAAACATTACTCAATGTATATATGAGAATGATTATCATGAAATAATATTTAGAATTCGTCATAATAAGGGTAGTATTAGTAAAGATGATTCAGATTGTTTAAACGTTTTCTGAAAAAGCAGATCAACTGAAAAGCAAAAGGAGTAAAATGAGTAAAATATAATGATCCAGATGATAATCCTCCTGGCGCTAGTGGACGTGGTATTCCAAGCACTGCTTCGGAAAGTGATTTTAGTTCATATTCTAATTGTATTCTCAATGACTTGAAATTCTGATTGCAGATTAATAAGTCAGAAATAATTAGTGAAACGGCTGATAATTGTCAACGAATTATTTTCAGACATTACTGTTTATCAATCATTTATCTATAAATATTTGATGGTCATTGCTGTGATAAGATAAATAAATAAGAAATAAGATGGTCATACACAATGCTCAGCGTGGACCTGTAATAGTAAGAGCGATACGCTCACGATTACCAGTCTAAAAAGGAACTTACGAAGATGGGGTCGGTCATGTTGTTCAACGAATAGTTAGAAGGATTGTCACAAAAGCAATACCGTTTGCAAAACAATTACCAATGATAGCTATTGACGTTGTTTGTGAAAAGGCTTTAAGTGATATTGGGTTTGTTACCGGTAAAGCGTTTTCGGTAATCCATATCGACCGAAAACCTCCGACAGAAAAATTAACAAACACTGAAGTGATGCATGCAGATGCTAGTAAAGAGTAAAGTAATAGATCAAGCCGCAAAAGATAAATTAGCAGAGTTTGTTGTAGATGCAATGTTTCCAGAAGCCGACAAAATATAACTGATAGTCTGGTAGCAGGAAGTGGTCTTCGTGTTAGACAACCATGATTTAGATCATGGCAATTATAATAAAGATGTTCAAGCGTGTATCTGTTCCTTCATTCGACATGGCCACAGCGGTTCTAAAAGATGCATCCGTGCGCGATTATCAGTATTATTCTTATGTCGCAAGACAACCAAATCAGCGTGGACGTATCCAACTTCAAGTTTAAGATACAAGTAGATATTTCGGACCCGCCGAAGCATTTATAGAAGTAGAATGTAAACTTAAAAATAACAGATTTTACTAAATAAAACGGCACTGACAGAATAAGTTTTATTAATAACGGAATAATGGCGTCGTTTGACAGTGTTGCATATATGATTGATGAAAGAAATATTGAACATAATCCAAAGGACGTTGTTGTTCCTACAACAATAAAATGTTTAGCAAGATATTATGATGATTATAGTACATATCAGCTGGTCCAACAGTGGTGTTTTCTAAAGATACATCTGTCGTTCCAGAATATATAAATTTAAATACAGGTAACGTTATAAACACTGCACGAGATGCACAAACACTCGTAGTAATATCAGCTAATGTAAGTTACAATTTTGGACTTGCAACACGTAGACCAATGTTGAACAATGTTCATATAAGATTTTCATGAGCAATTCCGTTGTCACAAATGTTTGGATTTTGTAGAAATGTTAAGAAAGTTATTTTTGGAGCTGAACCTAACGTTATACTTGTCAGAATAACTATTGACGATGATGATACATTGCGTGATGGTGGTCTTGATGCTGGCAGAGTACTACTAACAAAACGATCGTTGTGGATGCCGGAAATGATTCCAACAATTTCTGAAAACAAAACTTACATACTTGTATGGATCATGTCGATAAATCATCATTATCATCGTTGACAGTAACTAACGATAGTGTTCTAAGTAATATTAATCGTTTATTTATATGGCATGGAGCAGGGTGTTCTCTCAGCTCGAAATATATTTATTGCGCTACAAAATGCTAAACGAATAAATTCAAAACGCGAAAGTCATGTGATATTTAACAAACTTTGAATTAGTAAGATTTCTTTAAAAAATAAACGGACATCAAGTACCATCTGAAGATATATTGCTTAATTTTAAATTAAATCATATAGCACGTGCATATCATCGTTTAATTATATTTATGGGACTTGATCATAATATAGATACAGGTTTATGAAAAGCACAATTAGATTTTACAAATTTATATCCGAGTTATTTTTTTCTCTCACTGGAACATCTTGATTTATCTAAACAAAACGTCGATGACGTTCATTTTAGAAGCTGGAGATGGTTTTAATTACAAAGTAATTGCTGTTATACTCAGCGATAAATCAATATTATCTGAAGATGATGGCGGACAAATGACTGAACTTGATGCACCAGTGGAAAATATGCACTATTTTGCACATTAGATCACGGTAAATATCATAAAATTTAATATCATCACGTAACTCTGAGCCAGATTAAAAAACTACAAACCGAGTCAGTGAAACAATACGGAACCACAATAACGCTAAAATTACAGTCATATTACAAGTGGTCAAAATAAGCTGTCACTTATAGAACATAAGCGTAAATAAACAATTTATGATGCCTAACAAGACAAGAGTGGAATACGAATTACTGTTTCCTTGGAGGCATTTTCCCATATAACTAACTTGCAGCTGTATTTGCAAAAGCTGCAGCACTGGGGATGTTATGAACAGCCACGGGTATGGTCATGAAAAAGCAGCGGGAACAGGAATTTTACACTAAGAAAACATAATATAAAAGAACGCCAAAATAAAAACAACCAGGAAGACGTGTAAGATTACCAGCCTGACAATACCGAAAGGGTCTAATACTATCCGGTACTCAGCACCCTAAGCACGGAAAGGGTCTTAGACATGTATTTCGCTAAGGATCTTGGCAGAGAATTAATCGGTAAATGTATTCAAGGCGGATTATGGAATCATAAACGACATTGCTCAAGATTAATTATAGATGATGCTGTACTCGATTTTATAATTTTATAATTGTTGATACCGCATTACACAGAAACGTGAGATTGAATATTTGTTATATTGTGCTTCTTCAACTCCGGAACCTTGCCTATTCTTCAGCGATTATTCTGCATGTGCTTTCATTCTCTTCAAGATAATCTTCAACACAGATGGAGATTATCTTTTTCGCTGAGTGTTATAATCAGTGATTGGGTCCACTGTGTTTATCCATTCACCTGTCTGCCAGATCTTTTTGCATATTTTTTATTTGTAGCTCTATCACTGATCGCCTCCCCACATTCTTGATAAGTCCAATTGAGTTGTCTACTTCAGCTCATTTCCCATTCTTCAGAGCTCTTATTGCTGACTCTACCTCTTCTTTTAGAATGAGGAAATCATCAGCATTTGTGGAGTTAGGAGCTTCAACACCTCTGGATCTCCTGTGGACTGATGGACATAGAGTTATTTACAATATTCGGTCCATATTTCTGCAATGTTACTCGCTTCTGTGAGGCATTTGCCATTTTCGTCTTGAATGGTACTGACTCTTGGTTGCTTCTGTCTTGTGAGGTCTTTCATAATTGGGATGCCCTGTTGCTGTTATTCTTTATCAGACTGCTCTAAACTTATGGGCACATTTGTCCAATCCAATCTTCTTTTGCTTTCTTCAATTTTTTTCTCTGATAATCTTGTTTATTTCTCTGTACTCCAGTGCCCCAGTTGTGGGTTTATCATTTAGTGTTTTTGAGTGTTGGTGTTTATACCATATAAATCCATACTATGTATTATATTTCCACGACATGAATGTAATTAATGTTTCAGCAAAGAGAATTCCAGATTCAGTACAGCATCAGCCAGGGTAACCAAATTATATCAGAATGATATTGCTAGGTCCATCTAGAATTAGTAAGACACAACTGCTGCTTAATTTGATAATGAGATGGCTCAAGATGGTAGCTCCGTCAGTTATGATCAGAGATGCTAAGATGTAACCAAAGATTTTAATGAAAACGCAAAATTATTAAATGATGATGGCAATGATATTATAAATTGTATCACTGATATTGATGAAGCGCCTGACGTAGATGACCTGGTGTAGCGGAGACATGGATATAATTAAGTTCTAAAAGATCTTCTCGCATGCACAAACTACCACGCAGGGAATTGTAACGATACATTTAAATGATCCTAAATTATGATAACGTGTAGGTATTGATAAAATATTTGGTGGGAGACCAATCTAATTCACAGAGAAGGCATAACAACGAATACGTGACATGTTGGGTAAACTAGCGTTCATAATTTAAACAAATCAGTCTACGACTACAAAAAAGTAACAAAATTAATTAAACCGTTAGATACTCTCTCGGTTATTTAGAGGTTTCGTTTTTCCTCATTGGCGTAATTTATTTGTTTTTGTAAGAAGCCTTCGTTTAGCATATGGGATCATATAAATCGAGGTTGGCTCGCCATCTCTGCTGATGACACGGTGCAGTGTAACGTGCTCCCTTATCGAACGTACCGTGGAATTAGAAGCCATAAAACTCGGAATATTTCACGCACGTTGCAGCCCATATTGACATAGTTGCACAGACGCATAAATATATTGTCTTGCTAGCCATTATTTATATTAGGTCAGACTATTTACCAAAAGTAACAAGATTGGAATTTACTCTAAATTGTATTAAAAGTAATTTTTAATTTCCCACTAAACTATGCTGAGTTTCATTTCATTTATTTCTGTTTATCCCAAATATGTATTATTATACGGAAGATTAGATCGTTATGAGTTAAGGCAAAAATCTCTAGCACTGAAGCTTTTATCAAGATAGCTGTTTAAGAAATTAGCGTTAGAAGAAAAGGATTGTGACTCTAAAGCAAGAGAGTTAGAAGTATATAAACTGATTATCCGTTTCAATCAGATGAAACCAGCAGTACAAATTAAGCATTAAGTAGTTATTATACACTATAGGGTAGTCGCAGAAGGAACTATCTTCAATCTGTGGGTCAAGGAAAGTGCACGATATGTAATGGACAAATAAATATATACATAACTGATTTTCCGTTTCAATTAGTTGATACATGGAGAATAAATTAAACACTAAGTATAAGCCATGGAATAATCGCAGAAAAATTATCTTTGATCTTAATCAAACAATAAAATGATGCGGTGAATTTGAATTAATTACATGGCTTTGGGATGTCAGTTTAATGTTAATGAAGTGCCATAATTATTAGAAATTAAAGGTCGATTTTAGTTTGATATATTTCCCTTAAACTGAAGCTACATAGGACGTTTGATAAGTTAATCAAGGGTGTTTTTCAGGTTTGTTCATGGAAAGACTTAAAGACAATTGTACTTAAGAAATGACGCAAAAATATACTAAAGCTAAAGCAGGAACAAATTTTGGAATAATAATAAAAACACGAAAATATGTAAAAGCTCTCTCAACTACGCGGAGGTCATAATGTAAAAGAGAGCAGAGTAGACCTGATGTAAACGTGAAATTTCATTAGAACTGAAAAAAACCTGGTTTATTAACGTTTGAGGTATATTTAGTTGCTTGAAAAAACAAGCATTCAAAAAGATCTGTTCTACGTGGAAAACACGTTTTAGATAATAATACGATCACTTTGAGTCTTTGTATATAACTGCCTGCTTGTATGTATGCATGTGGGTCTGAAAGTCTTTATTAAATTGTATTCTCTGAGTTTATATTTCATGTATACCTAAATGACATTTCTAGATCCGTGTTTAACTTTTGAATGCATTTACATGCGTCTGTTGGAAGGATTGTCTTCTCGAGAAGTATGATTACCTTCCGAAAATAATGATTACTTATATAACAAATCTAACTACCAAATTGGTTGCTTCCGATTTCACTTGAGCTTTTCCATTTACTCAAATCAGCTCTCTGCTGTGGGCTAAAATCTCTTAACCCAAAGTAGAAAAGGTACATATTGAGACTCTTGGAAGAGCTATTTTTGATCAATATATGGTATGTCACTTTCAATAGCTTGACTGTCTGTTGGAAGGGTTAGGCAGGATTTAAATTAGCCAAACTTTGGCTAAGGATTAGTGTTGCCATCCTCAGTGAGGCTGGTGCACAACTAATTTACTTTTAGCCAGATTTAGCTTATTCCTGCAAATATGGTCTTCACACTCTTAAGTAGAAACCAAATCTTGGATATATGTATGCTTGGCCAAAATTTGGCTAGTGTCATCAGTACATTTTAGTACAAGTTGTACAAAGCTGTATAATTAGCCAAATTTGGCTATCCACTTCAGTCTCTCTTACCATAATGTACACATATGACCTCAAGGCACAAACCAAATTTTTTGAGAAATATATATTTAGCAATCATTTGTTTAGTAATTGCGAAAACTATTGTCATAAACTGAAGGTGTGTATCAAAGATATAAAATATACTTTGCATAAGTGGATGATCAGCCAAAATTTGGGAGAAATAAGATGAAAGCTTGGCAAAAAACAACGTGTACGTATTTCTGAACAAGTGTTCATCAATACAGTAGATTCATACTGTATAGCACCCTATTAAATGCAAGCGAAGATTGGTATTAATTTGTCAAAACCTGGTTTAGTGGTCACTTGCTTATAAACCACATCCTTTCCATTCCCAATTTTCTATCAAGTTTGCCTGCGGATTTTTACCATCTGATCAGTGACCATTGTTATTCCCTCATGGATCCTTGTGTACTGTGACAGTGATTATCTAAGAATGTTTATTTCCGCATCACTGAACTAATCAATCACATTTAAAAAGACTTATGTGCAATTTCAACTGCCTGATTTCAACAACTTCTCTAATTAGATTTATTGAATATACAGCTCAGTTTATTGCAATCTTGCAATGTGCTTAGTTTAACTTATCTAATATCAATATTTCTACCTATCCATCTACTTATATGTACTTGACCAACTATTATTTATTTCCTTTCTCTTAATCCGCTGCCTCCCCCCCCTCTCTCTCTCTCTCTCTCTCTCTCTCTCTCTCTCTCTCTCTCTCTCTCTCTCTGTCAGTCTTTTCTCTTAAATTCTTGCACATTACACTTAATATATAAGGCCATCTATAAAGAGCACATGTGATCCTTGTGTTGGACTCCTTATGTTGTATGCAATTTTAAATGTATATGCTTGAGCATAGAACTTACTGTGTAACATTCAAATTTAATGAGTGGGAGAATACGAAACCATCCCATTGCTTCATATAAGGTTATTATTTTTATTTAACTTTTTCGGTAAATTATCTATTTTACCTCCATCCACCACCATTCCATTCTAATGTGTGCCAGCCCTACTGTTAATAAATGTGTAATCAGAATACTCTCTAGTGAATAGACATTGTCTGAGCTGTAATCCAGATCAAATGAATAGAGAATCAAAATGATACTACCACATTGTTATTAAATATCCATATTTTGAATGATAATACTTAGAGTATGTTTATATAATGTAAATACCGTCCCTTGTTTTCAACATATTTTCATCTGTTTCCATTAAAATACACCATTACCATCCTCCATTGATCAGGAAGCTCTATGTTTTACTGTTACCATCTTACTATTGAACTATCAACTTTTTGGTTTTTTATATCACTGGTCGATATTAAAACTTCTACTTTTTTGAACATTTATTCATATAACAGATTGTAAAGTGCTAAATAGATTAAACGTGCTGGTGTACAATTAACATTCAATCAACTAATCAACCACATGGACTTTAAATATTCTTATTATAATGTAAATTTAGAACTTTCTGAAATTATATTATTTCAGGTAGTACTTTGTCAAGATTTGCCATAAAATGATGTCATGACATAACTTCTGCAACTTTAAAATTCAGTACACTTGACCAGTTTGTTTCCTGTACATAAATCTTTGTAAAAAACTTGTTAATTGGCTTTGACCTTCAGAAAACCATAAACCTTTGCAGCACAGAAATAAGGTACAGATAAAATATATAATCTGTTCAACCAACAAATCGATGCAAAAAGAATGTAAATGAATCAAGGAAAAGCTTGCAACTGATATTATATCTTTATTTGAATATTTCATGGAAAGAGATATAAGTCACATGTTGGATAATGGTACTTAGGTCTGAGAGAGTAATATGAAGCATATTATCAAGTATGTCTCCTGGTAATCCATTTTAGTTTTTATTCTGACCTGACATCAAAGAAGAGAAGTGATGGAAGCCTTAAATATAACAACCAATAAATCTCTTGAGATTGGTTCAGTAATTCATACCTGTTCTTAACTTTGAATGTATATTGCAATTGCTTCCTTTATGTGTTCATGGTCCTCTTCCGTAACATATATTTAGTTGTTTACTATCTCTAGTTCAAACTTGATGGTCAAACAAATTTCATAGATTTTCTTGATATTTTCATATTTAATGTTGTTTCTAAATCATCAGCAAATTGAAATATAAAATTTTTATTCTAAAATTTCCCTAATGGCTTTTTGCAGTAAATCTTATCTTGACCCTCCAGTAGTCCCATGTAGACTTCACCAGCATTGTCCTCAACCAGCCCAATATTTTTTGGAGAGATTACCTAGAAAGAAAATCATAAATACAAAACATTTTCTTCCTACCCTCTGGAACTTAACAAATATATTTACTAACAAATTAACCTTTAGTACATTATTATGCCTTGTGGATTAATGTTACTTTAAAGACACAACTATTTTCATGAAAGAAAAGTCTTCAGACTTATATATCCACATTTATTTAACATGGTGTTGGTACCTGAAATGAATAGTCTTGAGGTCAATGACATTTATTGATTCCTTTTGAATATATTTTGGTGTCATGCTCCCAAATCTTGGTTTACCATTTTTGCCATGTCCATCAATAGTAAATGTCTACTGTCCATATAATGTTGACTATTTCAAGCAAAGAAGTTATTTACTGAATCAAAAGATGCATATTTTTATTTAAAATGTCAGAAAATGATATAAACTAAAATTGTAACAATATGTTTCAAGAAATACAAATAAAGTATGCCATTCAATTTATCTAAACATAACAAATGAATTTTAAAACACAAAAAAATAAAATCTTACCTTCCTCCACTGTCATACCCTCCACAGAAAAAGGCAAAGTTTTAATCTCCTGCACTGAAAAGTATTCATTAATTTTTGGAAATTGCAGTGAAAACAAAATAAAATTTATTATGTTATCATATATGCCCATCAAAAAATGTTAATCCAGTGTTTTCTTAATTTACTCACAATAATGACTTTATTACAGAATGACATGGACACCTGTGTGTCAACACTGGTTCAAAATTATTATTAAGCTAATTTCATTTTTATATTGTGTATATGTTGCATATATTGTATCTCATTTTGGAAAAGTTCATTTGCATGCATAGGGCTATAAATGCTCATCCAGCAGTTATCGTTATTACATTATGGTTTGAAAATTTTTTCAGCAGAGATTACAACTGATTCATATGTAATTAGTCAACAAATCACATAATATAATTTTCTGATTATTGCATAAGAGGATACATAGTTATTTTGAATTTTTTTCTGCCGTGGTAAAATTTAATCCCAATTCCAGCTAAACTGCAATTTTTATACATATCCATAAAAACACATATTTTGTTCCACAATATTTATTATCTTTACACAATATTGTGCCATCTTCCTAGCTAGAATCTGGAAAAACACCTGATGGTATGATTGTCTGGTAAACTATAGTAATACAGTGTATAAGAAATATACTTACATTTCACTTTTACATAGGTATCAATATCTATGTCATCAAGATTTATGCAAATCTTTCCTTTTCCACTGAGTCTAAGACCATGTGCTGAAGGAGAGCAGATCCTTTGCAATATTAAACCTCTTATCAGACCCTACAAAATGGGATATTTTATGTGTCTTTTGATAATGCATTAGGAATGTTCCTTTCTCTTTACAGCACAATTATTATTATTATTATTATTGTTATTATTATTATTATTATTATTATTATTATTATTATTATTATTATTATTATTATCATCATTATTGAGAATAAACTAGAAGAAGAATATACATACTTAATACATTACCCTGCATCAATTTGAAATATAGTTATGAAGCTGAAATGGCCCACTACAGTGCCAAAGGATAAAGCTGGTTGTTTTGATTATTGCATTGTTTCATTGTGTATCATTCCTGGGATAATAATTCTCATTTACAGAATACTAAATATTCTGCTATATTAATCTTTCATTTAAACAGCATTAAAATTTAAATGTACTTACTCTCTCCTGTCACACCAGCCTCTATTGTCTCGTCATTATTCTCTGTACATCTTCTTCATAAAAATCACCAACTGATTACACTGGTAAATATTCTGTCTTCCTGGCTCAAGTGTGAGCTACTAGGCTGGCATTCTCTAGGTGGTCATGCACTATTTAACCTCCCAAATCCATGCCTTAGTCCAATGAATTCTGTACAGGCCTATATAGAAGTTCTGACTTTTGATCTTGGAGTTGGATCACATGGCCTATTACTCTGGCCTTTGAAACTAATGGTGATGAACTGGAGCTGTTGAAACTATGCTGACTGGCTTATCAGTGATGATTTGTTGGATGATGTATCACTTGGTGCAAGATACTGAGTATTGTAAAACAAATTATATTATAGTGATGTGCCCTAAGTCAAAGTGCTGACCTTGCAATGTGCAGGAATTATAACCATGTACAAATCATTTCTCAAACATCTTTCTTTAATTATAATGCAACATCAATCTATAAAACGTTTTAGCTTAATCCACTTTCATTTTCTTAACTGGCAGTTTTCAAAGATGGTGTAACGTCTAATTCTTCCACCCCAACCCCCTAATTATTTTTTGCCCCTCCCTTGCAACACATTAGATCCTCCCTCTAGATATTTGCACCCTCCTCTCAAATAATTAGTTTCCTTTCAATAATCGACTCTTTGGAAAAAAGCTGACTTCCACATGTATACCGGTATATGTAATGAGTCTGGTAACAATTGGAAAATGGATAGAGCCAGCCATCTCATTCCTTACCCCTTTCAACCAATTCATTTTTTTCATTAATGATCCCTTTGATAATACACTTAAGACATACAAGTGAAATACTAAAACATAATGGATCCCTTAACAATTGATATGGGGGGGAGAGAGAAAGAATCAGCTAACTGATTTTTTCACCACATTGTACTACCAATTATTTCCTTACTATGAATTGTAACTTTGTATTAAACTTAAGAAAATACCAAACATATAACAGGTCATAAAATTAATTGGGGGTGTGGTGGGGTGACATGATGAACTAGTATAACATTTCTCCCAAAAGCAATTTGTTTCTTTTTTATGAACTCTTTCCTAATCTGCTTAAGGCCCACATTTAAGGGGAAATGAATCTACTGGCCAGTTATATTGGAGGGGTGAAAGAATTACCTAGCCAATTCTTTCCTCAGGAAAAAACATTCAGGTGAAGGAGGAAAGATTTTGCTGGTCCTGCAGGAATAAAATCACTTGGCCAATTCTTTACTTCTTTTCTTTTACCAGGACAGTTTTCAGGTGTGTGTGTGTGTGTGTTTGTGTGTGTGTGTGTGTGTGTGTGTGTGTGTGTGTGTGTGTGTGTGTGTGTGTGTGTGTGTGTGTGCGTGTGTGTGTGTCTGTGTGTGTCTGTTAAATATGACTACTAAATTGGGTCATCATGACTTGTGTATGATGAACTCCAACAATAATACAATGGATATTTTAGACCTCACGCAATAACTCTTTAAAATGTTACTGGTGGATGCATATATATCAGTTATACAACCCCTAATCAGAATAAAATGTGCAGCAGCCATTGTAAAAATGAAATATACATTCAGTAAACCATCATTATAAGTATACATGGTATGAAAACCAAAGTGGTTTAATGAGAGTATTTATTGAAAGGTTCTGGTACTACCAGAGATGTATACATTCAGTTTGATTTTATGATTATTACATGGCCAGAGCTTGGGAATGCAACATTTAGATAATCAGTGAAGCACAATAAAGAGGCAAGCAAAAATAAATCTATTGCCTACATGGCTTATATATAATTGACTAATGGACAACTTTTCTAAGTTAAGTTGGCTAAACTGTTAAATCAAATATGATTATATTATGTGATAACATTATTAGTGCACTATGTTCTGTTGTTTTATATTATTGTTCTAAAATGTTGTGTGCAGCCATATTTGGTGGGTGTGTCTGACAATCACTTGCAATGCAATCTTATGTGACACTGATTATGTCCCCTTTATGCAGCTATTGTATGGTGTCAAAAAAAATTTATCTTTTCCACACATCAATTGTTCAACATGTTACCAATTAGAATAATAAGGATCCCATTAATCTTACTCTGAATTTAGGAAAAACATAATTTTCCTTTGAATGATTATGTTGATGATTGGGTTAACAAATCTTATCATGTGTGACTCAGAACCAATTGCAGATGATTAAAACAAATTAAGGGTTATTCATGTTTCTAAAAACAGAAAAAGAAACTTAAAGTTTTAATTCAATACATTAGATACTCCCATTGAATCTGAATGCAAAATAAATGATACATTTGCAACCCCAAGATGATCTAATATGGCGCCTGTCATTTAATAAAATGTGTATCTTGCAAGAGATATATTGAGCATTCCTTCTTTTCTTCAGTTCATTCCATAGATTGCTACTTTGATCTGGGTCTCCCAACCCCTGGGAAATCATATCGGGAATTCTAAATGAGTCATCTGCTGTCTTTATTTTAAAATTCTTGATATTTGACTTTGGTCAGTACATTAATTCTCGGATTTGACAAAATATTCTTATCTAACATTTTTATCCAACAGTTGTAAATCTTAGCTTACATATAACAAGAATGTTCATATTATCAGAGAGAGAGAGAGAGAGAGAGAGAGAGAGAGAGAGAGAGAGAGAGAGAGAGAGAGAGAGAGAGAGAGAGAGAGAGAGAGAGAGAGAGAGAGAGAGAGTTAGAGAGAGAGAGAGAGAGAGAGAGAGAGAGAGAGAGAGAGAACTGGAAAGAGCGAAGGTGATTTCTGAAATAAACCAAAAACACAAGAAGTTGAAGGTCATTCAGTAATGTTGATAAAAATAGAAAAGCAAAATTTTTAAATAAATGGTAAAACCAATGTCTTGTAATTCAATAAAAGTGTTTTTTACAATTGTCATGATATTTGTTTTGCCACAAAAATGGGTCACGTAACCTTGTCAGACTTAAGAACTTCTGTAGAATTCCTTCTTACGGTACTTAAAATATTTAATCTACTCAAAATGATATGGTTTGTTAGTATGCTTCATGTAGTTTACATGAACTTGATATTTGAGAAAATTTTGTTGTTTTTGGCTTACCAGCAGATATCTCTCCCCAACCTACGTTGGCGATCTACAGTTGCATATTTTGCATAGGGTTACAAAATTTAAAGAAAAGGAATTTACCCAAGTTTTTACACTGGTTATAGTGGCTATTTAAATAAGACCTTGTATATCTTAGGCATTGTTCAAAGAACCTTTAATTCCCTTTATTTTGTTGTATGACTGATGGGTGTAAAATGGATTATAGAGTATACAGCTTGGCCTTACTTTACATGTGCAACTTTTAAAAAAGTGCTAACTAACTCCACTTTGTCATTGTCACTTCCTGAACATTAGAATTAAATTATATTTTAAAACATAACTCCTTTATACTTCATATATTGGTAATTTATTCATTGCACTTTCAGAAGCTGATATTATTCATTCTGGAAACTCATTTTCTTTATTTTAATATCTGTTAAAGGTAGTGTACTTTAGACAAATTCTGGCTGTGCATGTTTTATATGCAAGCAACTTCACCTTACATAACACGTTCCCTCTAAGCCAATGGTAGATGTGCGTGCAGAGCTCACTGCATTGTGCAAGCAATATGGAGACGAGCACAATTTAACGTTGGATTGAGCAAATTTAACGTTGGATAGACAATTCAGCTGCATGGAGATGCCTGAGCATCTGCGTGTAAACAGAACTTGATTTTATCTGCTCTCTATTCAATCAGAAAGATTTTCAATGATTTTGATTTATTAATGCACACTGGTTTTCTAATGTTTTTGTAAGTTTATAAGCTTTTATTTTTGTAATCATATTACGGTATATATGTTTTTTATGTCATAGGTGTTTTCTAATGTTGTACAGTGCTTTGATCATATATAGATTAGGAGCTATACAAAGTCCTCATTATTATTATTATTATTATTATTATTATTATTATTATTATTATTATTATTATTATTATTGAAGTATTATTTAGAGCTCAAAATGTATTAAAACAATTATTGCTAAAACTATTATTGCGTAAAAATGAAATAATTACTGGTATAAAACAATTGCACAGGAAAAGTTAAAATGTAAAAAAACAACGATGAA
Organism: Unio pictorum; assembly: GCA_030141615.1. Taxonomy (NCBI): domain Eukaryota; kingdom Metazoa; phylum Mollusca; class Bivalvia; order Unionida; family Unionidae; genus Unio; species Unio pictorum. Next base: position 818,865 of record JARLTB010000029.1, on the reverse strand, counting down.
AACATGGCAATCAGTTTGCTAAATATTGTCTTTACACGGATGCATTGTGAACTTAAATTTTGGTGTTAATATTTACAGTAAATGTACCAATATAGATTAATAGGAAAGAATACTGAGTGACATCAGTATCATGGTAACATGTTATGTGATACACACTTTGCTGCACCCATTAAAGCCATAAAGGATTGGTTTATACTGCTCTATACTATAGATTTAGATGCATTAAGATAGCATGGTCTCATCATGATACACACTATTTAGACTAAACTCATTTGTAGTATGGATGTAGGCAGAAAACATTTAGCAACACATGGCTGAAAAGACAAATATGTCAGCAAATGTCTGAACAATAAAACATAATTCAGACTTGAAAAAAGTTGTAGTGAGCTATTTTATATGACTAAATTACTCACTCTGTGATATCTACCGGTACTTCAGATTTCATTAATGCCCATTACAGTTAATTATTAGATCAAGCGTGTAGCAAATATAGTTCAAAATACTCCTAATGTGTGAAAGTTACAACGACCTATCCATTGTGTGGTTGATGGACTCTCCCTAATATATGCAAATGTTCGTGAGTATAGAGAAAATAGGGACTAAAGTATTCACCAGACAGCTAAAAGTGAGAAACATTTCCAAAGCATGCAAACGAGTCAACAGTTTGGCATGGTGGAGTTATCCTCTGTATTACTGATACTAATTTGTGAGTGCATTTGCAATAGGGCCAATGGCACTGAGGGTGTAATGAACAGACAGCTGAAAATCCATATCTCTGAAGTATTAAACTTGGGTCACACTGATTTGCTTTGAACAAGACTTAACTATTTTCATTGTAGTATATCCAAACACAGAATTCAGACTCTCACAACACTATTAAATGTATTTAAATGCTGAAAAGTTTACTTGGTAAATACGTTGCATTCGGCATGTATTTGTATCTGAGACATTAAATTTATTCTCTTGATTTAATCACCCACCTACCTATTTATCTATCTATCTACCTATCCTTTAAATAATAAATGAATGTTATGATGTATATTATGACAGTAGCATACACCACCATTTTTGCCAAAGTATCGAACCCACAGTGGTTCTTAACCTTTTGAAAGAGACTCTAAATGTACTTGGAACACAAGAAATTGAAAGAAGTAGTAGATGTAACACACTTTGAAACTGGAACATGGTGGAGTATAACATTTTACTGTTAGTTCAAGTTTCATTTTGATTTATAATGCTTTTCCTTTCATGTAGTCCAGTGCTAACAGTTTGACATCTAACAAGGGTCATCCTTATTAGCACCATCTCTAATTCAAATTTCACAGCCAACATCTCTTGGGAGACCATGGTCAATTACACATTTGAAAAATCTAATCATGATGGGAATTCAAACCTTTGATATTTCCCCAAGGGACAAGTGCTTGCTGCTAAGTCACTTCTCTTACCAACCGTGTGATTCTTGGATTTGGTTTAGCTGAACACTTCTAGATGATGTTTATTAATGTATCTTTATATGCATGTCATAGCAAACTCAGATGATATTAATAGGATTTTTATATATCCTTATTATAAAACACTACAGTACACCAAATATAATTTGTATAGAGTCATCATATTTGATTAATTAAATGTACAGATGTTTTTGACACAGGTATACATGTATATGCACATTAAATTCACTATTCACTATAAATTTCACTAGCTAACCTTTTACCAGGTGAACGAGTCGTTCAACAAACTAACTGAATCCTGACTGAAATATATGTGACACGACTGTTGATTATACGTTAATAATTTTGACATGTAAAATCCTGAACAAATGTAAATTTAAAATACGTCTGATAATGTTATGAACTATATGTTAATAATCTACTTGCCAAATGCATCATAGAAAAGATCTAATATTTACATGATAAAAACTGAAAGCAGCCTATATGGCAATTAGGCATCATAAATTACCAGTAGAAGCATGTGCATCAATTAAATCAATTGGTTTAAACATTGCTTGAAAAGTGTGCACAATTTGTATGTTAAAATCACCACCTGTTATGGAAATATATATTATTACCTATATGTGTTTACACACATGGTTGAATATCCGCTGCATTACTGTCTTCAATGCAGTCTGTTGATACATTTTGGTTGCAGATAAATTATGAAATTAATTCCTTTCATGAATACATGTGACTTTATTTTTCTGAACTACACCTGGTATAACAATGTGAACGCCAAAAATAACAGTGATACAGGTTTATGAAAAATATTAGTTTGAACTTTTCTTATCATATAAGCAACATACCTTTATTACAGGGAACCTTATAAGTAGATAAACAATACAAGGAAGAAAGGTTATTAACATCTGGGAGTATAGGTTGCTTTCTCTCCAGCTCAAAGTTCACAATTTAATAAAAAAAAAAATTAAAACGTCCTTTTAAACAGTCAAGAGAGACATACAGTTGTCTCTGCTTTGCGTAGAAAATGGCATAAACATAATCTTGCTATTTTTATTTGTGCTGCCTCCGAAACTAAAGTGCAGCAAAGATATTTTTGTTGTTTTATTGTAAATTGTAAGATTATTTTCATTTTTTTTCTTCCGTTTAACTTTCAGTAAAAAGATATGTCCAAATTTTTAAAATTGTATTGAGCAGAATGAGTTGTAATGTTAAAAATATCTGGATTAGTAGATCTAATTTAATGTGATTGCTATACGATGTGTGAGGACATTCCATCCATGATAACTTAATTGATGATTACTTTGCTATTATTCTCAGTGATAATTCCCAACATATTACTGAACCTGTAGTATTTATCTAAATTCATCATGAAGGACTCACAGCCAGGATAGGTTGATAATGAAGCTGATCCTATTTGTAACTGAAAAAGGTAGAGCCAGTGTTTTATTGATGTAACGTAAATCTTTTACAGACCAGATTTTAAAAAACTGGTTACTGAAATTTGCACCTTATTCTTTGGGGCCAAATTGAAAACATATTTGAAGCATTTAAACATCTAATATTATTGAAGTTTTATTATCATGGAGTTTGCATAGGTCTACAATGGTAGCTGTACAAGTGCCTTATTCTGAGTCAGTGAAGCTATGTTTAATTGACAAGAGTTAACCACTCTCTCCATGCCATTATCTTGGTGTAAATTTTTTTTGATCATGAAACCAGTGTGAGTGCAAAGTTTAGCTCATCACTGAAAGTTTTCTGCTGGGCGCCTAATAGCCTTGATAGAGACAGTAGAGGCATTCATCATTTAGATCAGTATGCATAAGGTCAAATTTATTGCTACCAGAGAAGTTCAACTGATATTTCCAAAGTCTGAAGAAAAGCAAAGGACAGCAATTTATGCAGAAAACTTCTGAATATGTATTCAAGAAGGGTGCGTACTGATTTAAAATTATTTTCTGCTAATATTTAAAAATCAATAGGTTTAAAAATACAGAATATTAATAAGAGTACATAGCTATGCTATGTTAAATTATCTACTAGTATTAGGCACGTTTATTGAACTATTGCCTCAGTAATCAGATATTTTCTTCAGTAAACATAGCCCACCTCTACTCAAAGAGTATACTCAGTATGAATTATTATTAAATTTTGCATAGTTTTGAACATTTATCTTCAATAATTGACCACATGAGCATCTATTACATGTTATGAAATTTAAATGTAAAATTTTCTAAAGATATATGTTTATAGCATTACATGTGATAATGGATTTGAGACCAGTAGATTTACATATTTGGATTAGTAGATTTACTCATAAACCATTAGATTTTTTATCCTCAAAAATGTTGTTATAAACAGTTTTGTTTTCAATATGTTATCTCTGCTTAATATAATAAAACAGAAAGTTTGGAACATAAATTAGATTCAGATTCAGATTCGGATGGAAAATGCTGTTAAAAGGGTTATTTATCTTACAGTTGACTGCAAAGATTAAAAATAAAATTCAATACCATTTTTAATTTTCTTCACAAGATCCCTGTCTGGTGACCACTGAAGACATTCATTTTATCCAAACAGAAATCTGTTGGCTAAGGTTTTTCTCATGAAACACTACAGCCAAATTTAATGGGAATTTGTTCCACACGGAACCTGGTTTCAGGAAAACATATTTTCTTTTTGATATTTTATGAGAATCAAATGCATAATTTTGTTCAACTTCTCTTTTATTCAATAAGGTCATGTTCAACCTAAAACTACCAGTTATAACAGCACCAGTGCATATATCAAAATGTTTGCTCTGAAGAATCTTACACTGAAACAATTGTATTGTAACAATGCAGATACAAAGAGTTAATTTTTAAATTAAAATATGCCAGCAACTTGTTTTGGTATATGATGAGTTAATGAAAGTTTCTATAATGTGTGCAAAAATTGCACACAGAAAGTGAAAAGTATTATAGATGAATCAAGACAAAGTTTCAAAATTTAACTTATATGTAAAGAGTCCAATATATTTATTCAAGAAAGAAATATTGAAAATATATGTTTGTATTGCTGTTGAAATAACTTCAATATTAAATATTAAAAGTTCATTTTTTAAAAACTGTTTAGTCAGGTAGATTAGAAAGTTGAATTAACAAGAATTAATGAAGATCTAATGTAATGCTCTCTCTTGAATCTCACATGGAATCATGAAAACTATTATGCCAATTCTGTATAGAGTAAGTTCATTGTTTCTGCAGGTATGCAATAATTAACCTAATTCTGAGGGTTACCTGGAACATACACTTCCGGAAAGGTAGCATTAATTAAGGGTCTTACATACATGGATGAAAAAATTCAAGGGCATAAAGCTACTGTAAAAAATGTACACGTTACCTATTTGACTTTATTTTAAATCCTCAAACCATAATGTTAAGTGATTTTACGTTTTTGTCTTTTACAAGCCTTCATCCTTCCATCCTTTAAGAATTAAATTTTATAACTATATCATCCATATATTTTATTTGATTTTAAGCAAAGCATGGAATATGAGCTTATTTCAAGATTTCTGACTAATTCAACAATAACTAAAATCAAAGCATATTAATATGGTGATCTTGCATCCGATTAGCTGAGCTTATTACCAATATTAAAACAATATTTTTTGGTTTTTATAAAACTTGCAGTACTGTTTATGTAATGGAGATTTCAACAATTTAGTAAGATTGATATCTATTCATAGTAATTATTTGATCTTGCATCTGACTGAACCAGTTATCACTCTGACGGTCGTATTTGAACATGTTTGTAAATTTTATTTAACTTGGAATATAAGCTTATATTACGAGATCTCAACTGAAGTTCGACTAGCTGCATGAGTGTGTAACCACTTTATGATCTGATTTGATCAAAATTGAGAAATGGGCTAACATCATGAAGATGTCAAGTGAATTTTATTAAAAGCAAGGTCAAATTATATAGATATGAAATGATCTGGCATCAGATTGGCTATGTATCTTATGACTTTCAATAGAGTATTTCTAATCAAATTTGGATCTAACTTAGTAAATAGGTTTAAATCATCAAGATTTTTTGTGACTTTTTGCAATAAATTAGGTGATCTTGTTTCTCATAGACTGTGCATGTTTGTATGACTTTATCAAACTTGATAAATAGGATTATCTAGTCAAGATATAAGACAAGATAGATTATGAGAAATATCCAATCATATTAAAATTGCAACTCTTACATCTGCAGTGTGGCAGTTTATTGTGATGCCTAACACTGGGCCATCATGTCAAAAACATGTAGCATGATGTCCCACCCAATAACATTATTCTGACAACAGGAAAACAAGTCCTAACACTAACCTCTTAATGCTGAGTGTTAGGCAGTACCATGTTTTTAAGTCTTTGGTATGACTCAGCCGGGGATCAAACCCACGACCATCCACATCTAAGGCAAATGCTCTAACCACTAGGTCACCAGAGCAGTCTACCAAAGACTTGTAAAAGTGATGCAACATGGTAGTTCAAGTTAAGAAAAGAATCTTGATTGCTAATTTTCCATCTAAATTCCAATGTAATTTGAACATACTATTTTAATACTATTTATTCTTTTGTGACAGTAAAACAATCATTCAAAAGTCTTGCTTAAATTAGAAAAGAATAAATACGTTTCATTCAAATCTACTCACCAAACTTTTTCAGGTATACACAATCCATCAAGCATCAGGTGGACATCAAGCTGATCATGCAGACAGTAGAAAATATAAAGTTGGGAAATATACTGTATATCTGACAGATGAAACAATTACTAGTATTCAAGTCAGTCAGGTCTAGGAAGTGGTGACCACTGAGGTTACCCTTGGAATATACTATGCAAAGTAATTTAAGGTGTCAGTTACATCGTTTAAACACCTGAGGACATCAGTCAATAACATTATACCTAGGTCATTGAACTTCCTTCTTCAAGAAGATTGACATTAGCCATAACAAAAGATTTATATTTAAAAAAGATCTTTTACGCTATAGCAAAAATTGTTTGATAAACAAAGAAACATTCTACAGGCATTTTTCTTTCAAATAAAGTAGAAAAGATATTTTCATTTTAACTTGAAAGAAAACACCCATTGGGCACTACAAATATTTCTGGTGTTTTTCATATGCATATAATATTATTAAATTTGGTATGTACAATTTACAGCATTTCAGTCATATAATAAATATAATACATATGTTGTGTAATTTAATCGTTTGTTTGAATATGTTGCTGTTTTCTTGATTTTCTATGCATCCATCATCCTATTGGTCCATCTTTCTTGTTAAATATTTGGTATAAAATTTAGGTTTTGCAGTTTTTGCAAAACTTTTAGTATGATTAAAGCCAACATTCCCTCTAAGCTGTGCGTGCCCAGCTGCTCAGGCATTTCTGCACAGCTGAATTTGCAATTTTTGTTCAATCCAACATTAATTTTTTCTCGTCTCCGTAATGCTTCCGCAGTGCAGCGAGCACTGCACGCACACCTACCATTCGCTTAGACGGAACATTGATTATAACCACCCTACCGATGTCAATAATGTAAACTATTGGTGTGATAAAAAAGCACAGAAATAGTTATTTCATTCACTGATTTATAATTTCTAACCCAACTCTGACCAGGAATGCGCTAACACTGTCATTTTCTGTCGTTTTGTGCTTTCCTTGCTAACACTGTGTCATGTTATGCATAATATGAGTGAGTCTATTTACCTCTGATAGCAGAGTGGCATAGTTCATCCTGATTGGTAACTGCCAGATAATTCCATAAATTACCACAAGGTTGAGAGTTATAACACTTTGCACACATGTTCATTAAAATTAAACCACTAGTTAAATCCATGTGAAATGCAAATGTGCAGTTTTCATTTTTTTCCATGATTTGACATTGTAAATATCAGAAGTAGATTGGCATAGTACATGTATGTACATTCTATGTACATATACATGTAGTTGTGCATCCACCCCTTTGCTGAAAATAGACTTGTCAAAGAACTGGAAGTAACCAAACAAGCAAGGTAGTATTTTACACTGAAAATGTCTGTTTGAGATGAAACATGCAGTCCCCCTAGTCATGATACGTTTGAAATTGTAAAACAATTAAGTGACCAAGTTCTTAATTTTTTAAATTCAAGTTATGATTGTTTTAAACAAAACTGGAATGAGGGTACAAATATATTAAGACTATATGAAGAGCAATATGAAGGTGAAAAAATCAGTTTAGATATTAACCAACAGTCCAAAAAAACAGTCTTCATTACAAGAGAACAATTTAGTAGTAAGCAATATAAAACGTTATTTTGAAATTAGTCACTTTCATTTACTTTGCTCTGCTTTAGCTGTGATTGTTATGACAAAAATTAATGTTTGCATTTTCTCATATTTCAAAACTCTTTTAATCATACAAATATAATATACCAGATTTCTTTTTGAAAGCGATCAATATGGTGATTATGACCAGTGAACCTACATGCATTTCCCAAACTTTATTTAAGCACATATCTAGCCATTACCGCATTTACTCACTATGAATTTTTTAGCCATACATGTAGCCAAATTTGTTTTTCTAAGAGTTATTATCATAGGTTATACAACAGAAAACTTTGCAGGCAATGACCAACAATGTTATAAGCTTACATTTACACAACAGTATAGAATTAAACACTTAGCAGGATGTCCCAACATCTCTAATTATAGAGCTTTTAAATTCTAACAGCCATACATTCAGCTGTTTTGAAAAGCTGTTGCTGACACTAGCCAAATTTGGCTAAAAGGACATAGCTGTGGACCAGCCTCACAGAGCATGGCAACAGGAATCCTTAGCCATATTTTGGCTAAGGATTCATTTATCTAAAATTTGGTTTCTGCCCAAAGGTCATACAATACATTATGGAAAGTGACAATATTGCATTTAGAAAATTTTTGGCTAATCATAGTTACCTAGAGTTTGGTCTTTTCCAGGGGTTATACTAAAAGACACTTGCCAAATTTTGGCTAATCAAACATTTATCCAAAATTTGTTCCTACCTAAGGGTGTGAAAAACAACTTTGTAGGAATTAGCCAAATGTTTCCAAGAGTCTCATTATGTGTCTTTTCTACTTTGGGTTAAGAGATTTTAGCCCACATCAGTGGCCTGATCTGAATAAATGGAATAGCTCAAGTGAAATCGGAAGCTGTTAAATAGTTTTCAAAATATCACATCCAAATGTATTATTTTTATCTAAGTTAGATACATGTATAATGAAGAATAAAATTGTATGTATTGGAATCACGTGTGATTATATTCCAGTGTTATGCCAATTTATTGTGGTTAAAGTTGAGTTCGTTTTATTTGCTACTAATTTCTGCAGCCCTTGATCTTGTCCGCAATTATGACTACTTGCGTTTGAGGTCCGCGCATGTCACGTGTCCTTGTGCAATGCTGCTTAAAAGGGTGTTAGAGCTTGCTTTCGTGTTTTTTTTTATCTTTTATTTGCTTGCATAAATACCATGGATTGTGAACCTAGCGTATGCTTGAATAAATACCTTGACTTATAAACCAGGCATATGTTGAAATGAATACCATTGATTTAGAACCATGCATATGTTTGAATCAATACCATGGATTGTGAACCATATATGTGTTTGAATCAATACCCTGGATTGTTAACCATTTATATATGTTTTAATAAATACCATTGGTTGTGAACCTACCGTATGCTTAAATCAATACCGTGGATTGTAAACCATGTATATATGTTTGAATCAATAACATGGATTGTAAACCTTGCATATGTTGAAATCAATACCATGGAATTTTAACAATAACTATGCTTGAATATATATCATTTATTGGTTACCATACCTATGTGTCTAAATATATACCTTGAATCTTTGTACTAAATATTAGTCTAAATATATACCTTGAATTTGTGTACCATACATTTGGCTGAATATATACACCAAGGAATTTGTACCATACATATGCCTGAATAAATACCATTGAATTTGTACCATTGATATAGATGAATATTTAGCATGGATTTTGTACCATACATATGCCTGAATAAATACCATTGATTTTGTACCATGTGTATAGCTGAATATATACCTTGGAATTTGTACCATACATTTGCCTGAATGTATACCTTGGATTTCGTAGTATATATAGCTGAATATAAACCATAGATTTTGTGTCATACATACGCCTCAATTTTAGCCATGGATTTTATAACATACATATGCCTGAATATATACCTTGGATTTTATAACATACATATGCCTGAATATATACCTTGGATTTTGTACCATACATATTCTTGGATAATAATAATAATAATAATAATAATAATAATAATAATAATAATAATAATAATAATAATAACAATAATAATAATAGTAATAATAATGGGCACATTGCATAGATTGCTAAGCGTTTAATAACATTAGACCACGCCTATAACACAGAAAACATATATAATGATATGATCACAAAAAACAATGTGAAATTTGAAAACATAAAACATGCTGAAAATGTTTAAAGTTAAACATTATATTTAAGTTTGTTCTTGCAGTCGAGAAAGGTGAGTGTCAGATCACTCTTGAATGGTATTACTGTGTCTTTGTGTCTGGGTAATTCGTTCCACGTTTGATGGGTCCTGGCATGCAAAAAAAAAACGTTGTCCATATAACTTAGTTTGCATAGAGGGAATGTTGTTGTTCGTCCGTCGATTCAACGAGGACTTCTCTAGTAACCTGAGGGTTGTAGTGGCTGCTTCTATTATGTGCGTGCTCGGGTGGCTGATGAGGGAAACCCTCGCAAGGAATGTTAGTTTGCATAAGGAACAGGGGATAAGTGGGACATCTCCTGGAGAGTTGATGGCACGTGCTTTTTTGGTTTGCGTCTTTTAGGCCTAGAAGGTCCCAAGCTTTTTTAGACTGGATTTCCCATTGTGCCTAGATCGTCCCATATAACTAGTTCCAAGCAATAGTAGTAATAACGGCAACAATAAGAATAACGATGTATATACAGGGTAATACAACAACTCCAAGCAATACTACTAGTATAACAGCAACAATGATAACAGTAATCATGTATATACAGGGTAATACAACAACTCCAAGCAATACTACTAGTAATAATAGTAACAATGATAACAGTAATGATGTATTTATAGGGTGCTACAACAGCTTAAAGCAATAATATTAGTAATTAAATGAACAATAATAACAATTACGACGTATATACAGGGTAATACAACAACTCCAAGCAATACTACTTGTATAACAGCAACAATGATAACAGTAATGATGTATATACAGGGTAATACAACAACTTCAAGCAAGAATATTAGTAATTACAACAACAATAATAACAATAACGACGTATATACAGGGTACTACAACACCTACAAACAATACTACTAGTATAACAGCAACAAGAATAACAACAACGATGTATATACAGGGTACTACAACACCTCCAAACAATACTGCTAGTATAACAGCAACAAGAATAACAATAACGATGTATAAGTAAACGTTTAAAACAAATAGTTGTAGGTTAGGTCAATTTACTTTTGGTATCCTAAAATTAATAATAAAACCAAGAAGTAATTTATACTATTAAATATTGTATTTTTAACAAAAAGCTTTTGTAAGAATAAAAAAGAAAGACTTTTCTTTCGGAATATATCATCGTACGGTTTGTTTATCTAGGTGCATTCACTAGTAGCATTTCATGTAATTCTCCCATAATTAAGTAACCACAAAACAACCTTAATATTAGCTGTATTTACCTTAATGTCTGCAATGGCCGCTCTTCAAATCTTTGAAGCTATCGGGAATAGATCAATGGCCGTATAGTCTGGTAGTACTTTTACGTGGACATATGGGGTCATCAGGTTGGTCTTAAGCACTTTTCAAAAACAGAATGTCGTTCATACAGAAATTCACACAACGTGACGGCTTAGTCGAGGATTTTCCTAAATCTCCAGCTAACATAATAAACTTGTTTTCTTGTCGATTGATTTTGTAACATATACCAATTATAGTCATGCACTGATTGCCATGTGCAAGCAATTACTTTAGTGCCAAGCCTGCAATTCAATGAGCAAAATCTGCAATTATGTAAACACGTAAGCCGTACACGACAATCTGATCAAAATTAAGATCTCCACTGTCATACATGACGATCGGACTGCAACCACTTACGGGTAATGTTCTCATGACCTGTGTGTTTTTTTTAAACAAATAATAATAATAATAATAATAATAATAATAATAATAATAATAATAATAATAATAAGGACGACTTTGTATAACACATAATCTTTCGAAGCTCTAAGCGCTTTACACCATCAATAATGATATGACTACACTACAGAACAACAAAGGACAAAAACAATGAAATTGGAAAACACAAAACATGCTGAAAACATATAAGATACAAAACATGATTAGGTCGCTAAGTTTGTCCCTGTAGTCGAAACAGGTGAGTATTAAGAGCACTCTTAAAAGGGACCACTGTGTCTTTCTGTCGAATTTCAATGGGCAATTCGTTCCACGTCGCCGGGCCCTGGTGTGCAAACGAACGTTCTCCATAGGACTTTGTTTTCACCTTGGGAACAATGAGTATACGATTATCAGAAAAAGAGCGTAAGTATCCAGCTGGTGTATACACATGGGTGAGGCTGGATAGGTATGTTGGACTGGAGTCTGTCATTCAAACACAGCAGAGAGAAAAAATGTTGTGTTTGATTCTGTATCGAATCGATAGCCAATGTATGGTACAGAGCAGTGGTGAGGTGTGTTCTGATCGAGGTACTCTAAAGATGATCCGTGCAGATGTGTTTTGAACTTTTTGAAGTTTCTGGAGTAAATAGTGTGATGAACCAGACAGAATTGAGTTACAATAGTCCAGTCTTGAAAGTACTAATGAACACACAAGTGTTTTGGTAGCATCAACTGAAAGATATTTACGAATGGAACTGATTCATCTCAATTCAAGATATGCAGCCTTGCATATGTTCATGACATGTTGGTGCAATGTGAGTGTACTATCTATAGTAACGCCTTGGTTTCGTACTGACTGAGAATGTTATGTTGGTGTTGCTGATGTTTATTGTCTGAGTCAAAGGATGTGAATGAGAAAGTCTTTGTGTTGTGATCAGAATAGCCTCAGTTTTATCATCATTCATCTGCATCTTGTTACATGTCATCCATGATTTCACATCAGAAATGAACTTCTCTACTCCATGGATGGTAGCATCAACTTAATCCCTAATTTTATCAGCCAGACAGATAAGTCTCTATATCTTTAAGAATATGGTTATCGAGAAAACATGAATGCCAAATATTACATTCAGTTTCACATTTCTAAATGTGGTAATTCGTGTAGCTATTTTTAAGTCACCAGAACATGACCCGTAAGCAGTCACTGACAGATCTTCGTATGAGACATCGGAGATCTGTTTTTAATACGATTGGTATATCAAGTGAATTACATTATGAAAGATTAGTATATCCAGTGCATAAAATTATGAATGATTGGTATATCAAATGCATTATATTAAGAAAGATAGGTATATGCAGTGCATTACATTGAGAAAGGTTAGTATATCCAGTGCATAAATTAGAAATGATTGGTATCTCAAGTGCATTACATTGAGAAAGATTGGTACATCCAGTGCATTTCAGTACCAAAGATTGGAATACCAAGTGCATTCCATTGTGAACGATTGGCATATCCAGTGCATAACATTATGAAAGATTGGTATATCCAGTGCATTATATTAAGAAAGATAGGTATATGCAGTGCATTGCATTGTGAAATATTGGTATATTAAGTGCATTGCATTGTGGAAGATTGGTATATCCAGTGCATTGCATTGTGGAAGATTGGTATATCCAGTACATTACATTGTAGACGATTGGTATATCCAGTGCATTCCATGGTGGAAAATTAGTATATCCAGATCATTACATTGTAGAAGATTGGTATTTTTCAACCAAGCGACAGAGAAATCTAACTGTTTTGCTAACCTTACTTATCTTATCTTAGTCTAGTCATCTCAGACCAATCGTCTCAGTCATGATGTCCACGCGCTCAGAACGACTTTGAACAAAAGAAACCCTTCTTGTCTTCTGCTGTGCCATAGTTGTTCTCAAATAAAACAACAACAACTGCAACAACAACAACAAATAATATATATCCAAAACATCATTACTTAATGCCAATCTGTCTTAGAAAACACACCAAACAAAAACATTTTGATAGAGACAAATACACACACGCATACTATTTGGAAGTTTTGATATCATGTTAGTTCGTTCTAACTAGCATGGTCAAGTTTATCCTATATGCAGGACTAGCTCAGTACATTTTCAGATTATTACATGTAGCTAAAGCAACTGAAGTAGTTGTAAACACTTCGCCTGAAACATTGTATATACTGTTAGCTACATTTAATGAAGCTGACCTGAAAATTTACCGTGCTACAGATAGAAAAAAATTCTCAATGGTATTTGAAATGAACTATGTCAGAAAACACTGATCAATGCAAATAAGACTATATACCTAAGAAACTTCATAGCATCCCAACTCTCTAAACAACAACGGAAAACTTAGCAACAGCCAGAAATGTGTTATGTCAAACATGCTCTATTATAATTTTGTTAATCATCTCTGTTGTACTCCAGCTGAATAAACCTGCAATATTTATTGACAAATAATACACTTGCCAGCCAGAAGGAATCATTTATCCCTCAACACACTAATCCACAAGCAAATTTCACTGCATCACTTGCCATATTTCCAAGACAGAAATATAAATTTTCTTACAATCAGTGAACTTGAATGTTTAGCACATGGTTATCCTCTGGGGTCCACATATTTGGAGGGTGACGATGGTCTTTTATACGGGAGAGTAGGTATACTCAATATTGGAAATGATGAATTATAACTATTTTTTGTTAATTGCATATAAAATCCACATTTTAAATGTGATAATACATCATTACTATGTTGTTATTTTTCTTTGCTCACGCGTATGAACTGTGTAATTCGGACGCAACGGTCACAACACAGCTCTCATTAGCTAATTTGTATTCATGCGTCAGATTTAGACATTGCGACGTGCACACTTTTAAAGAGTTCTTTTTACTTTAAAGGATAATATTGGGTGAGAAAAATAATTTACGTTGGGGTTTGGACCGAGACAATGAAATCCCAGCCGCAGGGTTACATTATATATCTCCCCACTCGGAAAAGCCTCGTGGGGAGACAAATAATATTACCCCTAGGCTGGGATTTCATTGTCTCGGTCCAAACCCCAACATAGAATATATATATATATATATATATATATATATGTATATATATATATATATATATATATATATATATATATATATATATATATATATATATATATATATATATATATATATATATATATATATATATATATATATATATATATATATATATATATATATATATATATATATATATATCGAGTCATTTAAGTTTGCCAAGGAATACTATAGGATTTGTCATGTATGGTTAGCCAAACACTTTTCAGAGAAAATGTAGGTGCCAAAAGTTTTTTTACGATATATGCTCAGTTAAAAAATATTATAGTCGTTTCTTGTAAGTTTAGCAATTTTATCATATAGTTCTCAGAAACCAGTTTTGTTACCACAGCAAAATAAAAATTCTGATAATGAACATCTTGAAATAACATGTTACAAGCATACTCTGCTTCCATTATTTAACATTTACCACGGACTGATTCCATTATATCTTCAAGACTTGATTCAAATTCTATTTATATAACAGGAGTCTTACTCCATTCCATTTTAAAATGATCTTGGACCTACAATGTATAGAACGACTTACTTTGTTCTATAATTTATTTCAACCATGTACAATTCGAATGCCGAACTTTCTATCCGTTGAAGAAAAAAGTAATCCATCAATACATAATACTAAAGCCTATTACAACCGCCATAACAAGAAAAACCACTTCACATTATTAATACTATCGTGCTAGAACTTTCAGACCATGCATTCTAGGCTAAGACCAATATGTATTTATTTAATTAGGATTTAATAGTAAGTACTTCTTCTGCGGTAAAACTGAGATTACAAACACGTTCCTGCTTGACTATTCAAATTTTTCGAATTCTATAAACAGACCCGAAACATTACTTTTTGGCTACAAAATTGTACATGTAGAAAATAACACGCAAATATTTTCAACTATGCATAATTGTATTGGGTTGACAGAAAGATTAAATGAATTGAATAAAATGTATTATGTATTATTGTTTATAGATATCGAGATCACTGATGCTATAGATTTTTTTATTGTTGGGGAGACAGTTTTAATAAGCGTGTGCTTTCTACTGAATCCCCCCGCCACCAAAACAAAAGGAAGAAGAAGAAAGTAATCATATGATTTTGACTAAATTGACAATGTTGATCAGATAAATATATTGTAAACTACAATAGTGTTAAATAGACTTCCGAATACAATAGAACATCCTTACGTTTATGTTTTATGCTGCAATAAGATATTTACAAATAAAACAGTCACATTTATTACTGCTTCATAATATTAAAAATATTTCATTTACTTTATTCATTTTCTCTGAGCACATATTTTATAATTCAAATAATGTGACTGGCCCTACATCTTTGTTATCTGTTTGTCCGAAACTGGATCTATATTGTATGTTTAAATATGATGTAGTGATTCATGACCTCAGAATACGGCCACGGCGAACAACACCCTGGTGGCACATCATTCACCCTGATCAAAGTTCATTCTTTCTTTCGACGTGTTATACAATAACAAATCTACTGCTTGATAGGGTAAACACAGACAAGTACAGTGCAGTAATAAAAGTGGCATTTTTAAATCGACTTATTCACTTAGTTGCTTTATTATCAGACTGAGTTACAATGATGGGTGATTAGGGAAGTTTATATTGGAGCCTGAAGGCGAGGAGTATGTCATATTTGTTTACATTTCTAAACATAATGTTAACCTAAACTATATCATCAATGACCATTTTCCTGCGACAACCACACCCCGCTCCACCCTACCCCACTTGTGAGCTTTTGATCAAAAACGCTTGCCGTTACCAATCACTAACACCTCACCTCTTTGTGGGTTTGAATATCAAATTCGACCAATGTGAGTATGTGAGAACACTACCTGTTTTTCGTGGGTCGGTGGGTCTTACCGGGTTTTCCCAAGGTTATTTCTCCCCCAGTGCAAACCTTTCTACAACTTGGATACCTCGTACAAGTGTATACGTGATGTAATATCACATCTACAGTTAATAATATAATTCTTTCTTTTCTTCTCCCTTACAAAATTACAACGTATATGAAACTGAAATGAAAAGGACGTAAGTGTGGCAATGCCATATAGTCTGTACAACCTTATGGACTATTTGTAATGCACAATTCAAGATATGTAGGTAGAGTATGGTAGTCTGGTTATCAAGAAATAAATATATTATGGTAATAGTGACGACATAGTTCTATAAACACACCTGAAACATTACTATTTGGCAACAAAAGTTTACTTGTAGAAAATAACACGCAATACCATTTCGAATTCCAAGTATTTATATCTTGTTCAATGTTATGCTTTGTATATAAATTTATTAATGATTTCTGTATTATTATTTGTATAGATATAGAGATCACCGATGCTATAGTTTTTGTTATTGTTGGAGAGACAGTGTTAATAAACTTAAGCTTTCTATTGAATCCCCACTCCCCCAAAAAATAATAAATAAAGAAGAAAGTAATCATATGTTTGACGGAATTGACAATGTTGATCAGATAAATATATTGTAAACTACAATAGTGTTAAAAAGACTTACGAATATAATAGTACATCCTTACGTTTACGTTTTTAGGATGCAAAAAGATATTTGCAAAGCAAACAGCCACATTTATTACTGCTTCAAATTATTAAAAAACATTTCATTTGCTTTATTCATTTTCTCTCAGAACATATTTTCTAATTTAAATAATGGTACTGGCCCTACATATTTTTTTTATGTCCGATATTAGATCTATATTTTATGTTTAAATATGGTGTAGTGATTCGCGACTTCAGAATACGGCCACGGCGAACAACACCCTGGTGGCACGCATTTCACCCTGATCTAAGTTAAAAATTTTAAAATCGACTTAGTCACATGATTGCTTTATTATCAGACTGAGTTATGGTAATAGGTTCTTTCGGAAGTGTATATTCAAGCGTGAAGGCGAGGAGTATGTCATATTTTGTACATTGTGAAACATAATGTTAACGTAATCTATATCATCAATGACCAGTTTCCTGTGCCCACCTAACCTCACTCAACCCCACCAATCTTCTGAGCTATTGATTGAAGCGTTTGCCGTTACCTATCCCTAACACCTCACCTCTGTGTGGGTTCAACTATCAGACTCGACTAATGTGAGTATATGAGAAAACTGCCATTTTCTCGTGGGTCGGTGGGTCTTACCAAGTTTTCCCAGTTTCTTTCTCCCACATTGCAAACCTTTGTACAACATGGAGATCTGTTACAAGTGTATACATGATGTGATATCACATCTACAGTTATTAATATAATTCTTTCTTTTCTTCTCCCTTACAAAATTAAAACTTATATGAAACTGAAATGAAAAGGACGTAAGTGTGGCAATGCCATATAGTCTGTATCAAACTTACGTTATATTGATAATGCACAATTCAACACATGTGGGTAGAGTATGGTAGTCTGGTTATCAATAAATGAATATATATTGGTAATAGTGACGTCATATTTCTTTCATTTAAGTATCGTGTACCGTTTAACAATAAATGTGTGAAATAATAACTTTTATTTAAAATAGTTGCATATCTTATTGCCCGCAGAACTTGTTGCAATGTACAGCAATATTGAGATTGCATTATGTGACAATGAAATGTCACTCACACTAATAAATAATCCATGTAGTGGCAATGTTAAGTGAAGTTTCGACAAAAAACGGTATACATTGAGCAGTAGCTGGTATTTGCTCGCAGATATTGTTTAGAAATGAAATGGATTCTACTCAGCCTAAAGTGTAACCATTGCTAGGATATTATTTTTCACTACTCAGAAAATGTGTAAATGCCGTTTCTGGATAGTTGAAATCAAAGAGATTATGATTTGAGTTTACTATAGGAATTGAATTAGCATCGTGTATGATTTATTTTGAAGTAAAGGCACTAAATCCGATCACAAACCATTGTAAAAGGAAAGCAACTAAAATTTCGAAATATTTCTGCTGCTGCTCACTCATGATCAAATGCATATCTCTAAGTTAAGGTACATCTTTCATATAAGTGGCAGCATAGATCTGCATCCCCGTTGCGGTTTCCGTCAGTATTCCATCAATTATCCGACAAACTTCCGATTACATGCTACTACCAAGAGTAGCCCTCGACGTGCTAATGCCCCTTGACGTCCAAGCCTTTGGATTGGCCCCTCAAGTTTTACAACTAAAGGTCAAGGATCTCTCATCAGCCAAAATAACCATCATCAGCACTGAAGCGAACCATACTATTGTTGACATTATCTATCCGCAGGAAACTCATTTAGTGGACCAAGCGGCAGGACAATATACCATTGAAGGCTTTCAGCTCATCTCATTAACAGTAGACTCCAAATGTGGCAGTGCAACGTATGCACGCTGAGATATTGCCGATGCCTCTCTATTTTACTCAAACAGATTCTGCGATATTGTTCAGGATGGAATGTACAAGATTGCTGATATCTACAAACCGCCTAGGTCCTATCCGAATGAAGCAACAATATGTTTCCAACTCTCGAAACACACCGCCTTCTATATTGGCGACTTCAACAATCAAATCCTGACTGGGCTACTTGCAGCACTTTGTAGAGTGGGGAACGAACAATGATCTCCTTCTGATCCACGACTCCAAGCAACGTGAGACATTTTATTCTGCAAGATGGCAAAATGACTACTCACTGGACCTCTGTTTGGTCAACTCCATTGGTGACAATCCTCAACCAGTAAGGCAAACAGTTCTAGACAACTTCCTACACAGTCAGCACAGACCGATACGTATCAATATAGGACTTCAACAGCCGACTATACACAGCTCGTCCTAGTGGTGCTATACCTTCGGCATAGCAGAGTGACGAAGTACAATGACTTATTGAAGAGTCGCATAGTCACTATACGTTCTCGCTGCATTCGAATCAATGACGCTTGCCACCGCTTCCAAAGAGCCATTTTCAAACGTGCCATACAGTCGTCCAGACTATACACCCGGTTTGGATGATGCGTATCAGGCCATTCTCAAGGCGCATAAAATATATGGAGACCGGAACCTAGTAGATCACCTGACTGAATAACTGGAAATTACTAGGAACACTCGCTGTGAGGAAAATAAAGGGTCACACATCTTTACGAGTTACAGTCTGAAACGCTAGAGCTTGATTCGACGACCTCACACTGGTTAAAATCCGCTATGTTGTCATTCCAATTGGTGTCGCTAGCCACTTACTACAAGTGACAAAAGCACCCCTGGAGAAACAGCTGTGACAAAATGTACGAGATGAGTGGCGACAAAACTACCGTCGGAAGTCAGATCAACTAGATCCAAATACTCAAAAGAATATTAAAACAGTTAGTTAGTTAGTTGGCATCGATTAGTCTCGAAATGCACCGGACGTGCGCACATGAGAGATGTTCCGGTTGTGGATGTGCAGCGTCTGTTTTGGTTATGTAGCCCAACACAGGAGTGGCAGTCCTTGCTGCACTTGCTGAACTTGCTGCACTTGAAAGTTGGGTTGATATGGTCTGGCATGCAGAGCTCGCATTCAAACTTTCCAGAATATCGCTGCGCTGGATAGTTGGGACCATCGAGCTATTCATTTTCGACAGGTGTTTCAGAGAGTTGCATTTCGTGGAGACGTCAGACTAATGGATACCCACAATGGCCTGTTCTTTCGCCACGTCTGTTCAACATTTATTTCAATAACTTGCATGAAACACAATCGCGCAAATTCATGTATGCTGACGACATTGCTCATGGGAATGTATGTCACTCCTTTAGTGAAGTACTGAACAAGGACATGGAAGAATGATGGATTTCTTGAAGACATAGCGTCTACATCCAAGAACAACAAAGTCTTCAGTGTATTTTTCCACCTTAACAATGAAACTAGAACAATTAGCTTTGCATCCTTCTCAATGAGCAATACATACAAAACGACCCGACACTAACATACTTGGGTGTGACTCTGCACATGTCACTGAAATGCAACAACCAACCGTAGAAAAACTGCAGCTAAACAGAACAATCGAAAAAATCTACTCCGCACACTGACTGTCTCAACCAGAGGCGCCAATGTTCAGGAACTCAATACATCAGCACTGTTCCTGTTTCTTCAACAGCAGAGTATTGTGCTCACTTTTCACTCGATCGACCCATACCGAGTTCAACAAAATATTGACAATGCTCATAATCTCTGGAACACTACGTTATATTACTTTACTACCGGTACACGGAAACATTACTCCTACACCTCCGTCTCCAGGAATTGACCACAATATTGCTGCCTAAGGTTTCTGTCAGTGAGAAGGGCCCACTGTACATGGACATCACCTCTCAATGAGCAGACCCCATGACTTCGATAATCCAATCTGGCTAGGTCCGTTGCCGGAGAATATAATAGCTATTTCGACATAGCGACATGTGTGGTCTTCAACAGATGGTGTAAACCACTCACTCGTAGATGATCCATATGTATGTCCTCTTTGTTTCAACATTTCACAACATATTTAGACCAGCGGAACCGTTTCTGGACAGTACATGGTCGTTGAACAGTCTGTCGTGTAGGATGAGATCAGATCACTGACTATACCTGTAGTTACCGTGTTCTACAGACCATGTCACACACTGTGCACAACTGTCCACTAAAAAAGTTCCCCGATATACTGCAGGCTCTGCAACTTGATAATCATGAGATTGTTAAACGGTTGGGCATACACTACATATGATAAATACATTAATTTGATGCAGGCTTTTATCTCAAGTAGACCATATGAGCCTCTTCAAAATATTACCAAACGTTTACTTATCATTCATTGCATATCATTGCCTCCAGAACCAAAATATAATTCCACCCATCCTCTATTTATATCCACCGATCTCTAATATTCTTCAATAACTGTACAGTGAGTTATGTAGTAACTCCACAGATAAACAGTATTTTACCATGTTGCTTGGGGAAAATGGAATCCACTACAGAGTATGCCAGATGGATAAACTCAAACATCATTACCATTTCGACTTTTCCCATGTCACAGAAACTGACGACGTACGTTCTGTAGGGCGAAACAGGTCGTGGACCTTGGGTATCTCACTTTCTCTTAAATTGAAAACGAGGCGCGTTTACCTGACTGAGACTAATAGACCAGTGTACTGCGTTTGGTCAAAATTCAGTTTAATCTGAACTTCGTGTGTGGAATCAGTTTAGAAACACATTCGATTTAATACAAATATAAATGGATATTAATATTTCGTTCCAACCTCATATTAATTGCAGTCATCAAAGTTCGCATGTTTCGGAACCCGTAACTTTAGTTTGGTGCAACGCAGAAAAGTCTATGATGGCTTGATGAATAGAGAAAATATCTGAGTAGTAAAATAAATAATAGAGTATGGTCATGTGCCTTTAAAGACGGAAATAGCAGAAGGAAACCTAGTAACAAGAGTGTAACTAATAATTAGGAAGTAACTTACCTTCTCTTTTATATAGTATGATAGACAGGATCTTATTTTTAACGAGTCAATGGGGTAATGAAAGATATTTTTGTCACTGTATGATTTTTTTTCCTTCAGATTAATTTTTGTTTATTTCTTTCTCTACATCAAGCCCGCGTCGTGTGCCATTATCATGTACACATTTCGGCAAACTCCGTTCATTTTGTTGATACATCGTTGAACGAACAACATTGGTCAAACAAATTTCAAATTTGCTTCCGTTAGTCTCTCTCTCTCTCTCTCTCTCTCTCTCTCTCTCTCTCTCTCTCTCTCTCTCTCTCTCTCTCTCTCTCTCTCTCTCTCACACACACACACACAGTGGGCTAATCAATAAACCCAAAGCGTTTGATGCTATTTTAGTTCCACCATGTAGGACGTGTATTACGATATTTAGCACTAGGTGGGTCAGCAGAAACAGAAGCATAGAGGACGAGACCACCTCGATGTATAAGGTTCCATTTGCTGAACGAAGGCTTCTTAGACAAACGAAAACATTACTTAAATAATGCTATAGCGAAGTTTCTAACTAACCAACAGTCTCCCGTATACGTTACTGTTTCTGGTCGTCGAAGGTTTGTTTTTATTATTATTCACGCTAGTTTACCCGACATAAGACTTATTTGTGATCTCTTTCTCCTGCTGTGAATTAGATCATTATTTTCTATCAATAATATAGCATCATAATCTTAAACAACTAGATTAGCTCGTTAGCGACTAGAAGCAGCTGAGAAATTTCTAGCAGTCAGTTCGTGATTTTGTTAGGCGATAGTTAATAGAACGTCCGGAATCTCAGGTGGAGTTTGCAAAGAGTTTTCAACAAGTATTCAGACTTGTTACTGAAACAACTGCACTTCTTCTTCATCAGCTTGTAAAGATAGCTTACAAAACAAACTGAATAAAAATCAAGACTTATAAAAGATCTTCCTGGACGAATGCCTAAACTAGCAAAACCAGCTGCTAAAGAGAAAAAGTTGATGAAGAAATAATCGAAGCACAACGTAATAAATTTAGTGAAGATACTTTAAAAGTAATAGATAAAAGTGATCTAAACGAATTTCCAGCTCTTGTTTTAACACATTATCAAATATATTACCAGTATACAACACTGGGCTGACGTGTTTTATAAACGCAAAACTGACACAAGTCGAATTGTCTCAACGAATGCATCCTATATAGGATACATCAATGCCGTAATCCAGGCGTATGCTCAATACGAAGAATGAAAACAGCACAAACCTAGAAGAACTAACAAAATGAACGAGAGAACAAAAACAACAGTAAACACAAGATAAGGTAATTCTTTCATCCGTTCAAAAATTAATTAATGTATTTCAACTGCAACTTATGACAAAATAAAAACTATGGATGATGATCGATTATCTAACATCACAGCAGATCATTCGAAATTATTCGTCTGATATGTTACCAGAATAGCACGGTTTGTATGAGACTGATTATCATGAAATTATATTTAGAATTCGTCATAATAAGGGTAGTATTACTAAAGATGATCCAGATTGTTTAAAAGTTTTCTGATAAAGCAGATCAACTGAAAAGCAAAAGGAGTAAAATGAGTAAAATATAATGATCCAGATGATAATCCTCCTGGCGCTAGTGGACGTGGTATTCCAAGCACCGCTTAGGAAAGTAATTTTATTTCATATTCTAATTGTATTCTCAATGCCTTGAATTTATGATTGCAGGTTAACAAGCCAGAAATAATTAGTGAAGAGGCTGATAATTTTGTCAACGAACTTTTTCAGATTGTATCATAAACATTACCGTTTATCGATCATTTATCTATAAATATTTGATGGTCATTGATGTGATAAGATAAAAAAATAAGAAATAAGATGGTCATACATAATGCTCAGCGAGGATCTGTAATAGTAAGGGTGATACGCTCACGATTACCAGTCTCAAAAGCAACTTACAAAGATGGGATCGGTCTTGTTGTTCAAGAAATATTTAGAAGGATTGTCCCAAAAGCAATACCGATTGCAGAACAATTATCAATGATAGCTATTGAAGTTGTTTGTGAAAAGGCTTTAAGTGATATTGGGTTTGTTACCGGTAAAGCGTTTTCGGCAATCCATATCGACCGAAAACATCCGACACTAAAATTAACAAACCTTGAAGTGATGCCTACAGATGTTAGTAAAGAGTAAAGTAATAGATCAACGCCCAAAAGATAAATAAGCAGAGTTGGTTGTAGATGCAATGTTTCCAGAAGCCGACAAAATATAACTGCTAGTCTGGCAGCAGGGAGTGGTCTTCGTGTTAGACAACCATGATTTAGATCATGGCAATTATAATAAAGATGTTCAAACGTGTATCTGTTCTATCATTCGACATGGCCACAGCGGTTCTAAAAGATAAATCCGTGCGCGATTATCAGTATTATTCTTATGTCGTAGACAACCAAATCAGCATGGACGTATCTAAGTTCAAGTTCAAGATACAAGTAGATATTTCGGACCCGCCGAAGCATTTATGAAAGTAGAATGTAAAATTACAAATAACAGATAATACTAAATAAAACGCCACTGACAGAATAAGTTTTATTAATAACGGAATAATGGCGTCGTTTGACAGTGTTACATATATGACTGATGAAAGAAATATTGAACATAATCAAAAGGACGTTGTTGTTCCTACAACAATAAAATGTTTAGCAAGATATTATGATGATTATATACTATCAGCTGGTCCAACGGTTGTGTTTTCTAAAGACACGTCTAACTTTCCAGAATATATAAACTTAAATATAAGTAACGTGATAAACACTGCACGAGATGCACAAACACTCGTAGTAATATCAGCTAATATAGGTTACAATTTTGGACTTGCAACACGTAGACCAATGTTGAACAATGCTCATATAAGATTGTCATGCGCAATTCCGTTGTCACAAATATTTTTGATTTTGTAGAAATGTTAAGAAAGTTATTTTAGGAGCTGAACCTAACGTTATACTTGTCAGAATAACTATTGACGATGATGCTATATTGCGTGATGGTGATCTTGATGCTGGTAGAGTACTACTAACAAAACGCTCGTTGTGAATGCCGGTAATGATTCTAACAATTGCTGAAAACAAAACTTACATACTTGTATGGATAATGACGATAAATCATCATTATCATGGTTGACAGTAACTAACGATTGTGTTCTAAGTAATATTAATATAACATTAATGGTTTATTTATATGGCACACAGCAGGGTGTTCTCTCAGCTCGATGTATATTTATTGCGCTACAAAATGCTAAACGAATAAATTCGCAACGCGAAAGTCATGTGATATTTAACAAACCTTGAATTATTAAGATTTCTTTAAACAATAAACGGACATCAAGAAACATCTGAAGATATATTGCTAAATTTTGAATTATATCATATAGCTCTATATAACTCTATATCAATTAGAGTTTACAAATTTATATCCGAGTTATTTTTTTTCTCTCACTGGAACATCTTGATTTATCTAGACAATACGTCATTGACGTTCATTTTAGACGCTGGAGCTGGACTTAATTATAGAGTAATTGCTGTTATACTCAGCGATAAATCAATATTATCTGAAGGTGATGTGTTCGTGCTCCCGGAAATATTGTTACCACAGATGTCCACGCGTGTTCGTTATGATCAATAATTTTGATTGGGGCTCCTTTTGATTTATATCTTCATTCGTGTAATATCTCACCGGTTATCGTCGCTACGGTTATTGGGAATCTTAATAATGTTTCTAATTTGTCTATATCCTGAATTGATGCTCCGTTCTTGTTAACTGTTAATTCCCATTTGTTTCCCCGGGATGCATTTGTGAAGTGTTCTATTATTCGTTCTGCTACACAATTCACCCTTGATGACGACGAAGTCAGCGATGATAGTTTCATGGGTTTTAGTTTTTCAATACTCGTTTTATCATTTAACAAATATATCCCATAAACAACTGCTGTTACAGGATAAGATCTTTCGTAGTACGGTTTGTCAATTCCAGTCAAAATTCCTGGTTTGGAATCTCGATTCACAACGACGGTTCTTTTATCCTTCAAGATGGGTTCAAATTTATCCCTGATAATCCAATCTCCAGTGTCTGAACGAATAGTGAATTTTATTCTAAAAAAAATACTTTTTCCGTGTAAGATGTGAAATTATCTTGGCTGCGTTTTCGTCATTCATGGTAGCATCAACACTACCATGAATTCGAAATGTTGACCAACAGTGAGATGCTCCGTCGCGCTTGAATTCATTAAAACAGTCACTGATTATTTATCATGGTTCTATCACCTATTAGACTCTTTGGTTTATCAGAGACTCTATCGAGATTAAATTTAGCATTTTTCCAGGGCTTAATTTTCGATAATCTCTCGAACTCTTTCATGTTATAATTAAAACAAGTATTTAAATAGAGAATTTATTATATAATGAATCATTGCAAATGACTCATGATTGGATCAGTAACCCCGTGCAACAAATCATGCAGAAAGGAATTATGTGGGTATCATATGCAAAGTGTCCGTGGTGGGAGTTATGGACCGCTACCCTGCTTACAATGTGGGGTCGGGGTGAGAGGAATATCACAATTATGTCTCGGTTGTGGTGGTAAACGATACAGAGAGCTGAAGCGTTATTATGATAAGAAAATCAAAAACTCCATTAATGACTGTACCCCTGACAGCATCCTTGACTCCGTCAGGGACAAAGTCATTAGGACCCCTCAAGATTACATCGAGAGATTTCCAAATGTAATAATTCAACCAAACAATGAATTAGACAAACAATAATATAGTATATAAATGAACAAAGAATTTCAACCACATCCCGAGATTCCAAACTATGAAGCTTCGCCTGATGGTATTATCAGACACTGTAGATCAAAGAAGCCAGTTGGTACCGTAAATAATATGGGACCATTGAGGTTTACTGTTGGGAAGAAGAAATATCTTAATCATCGTTTTGTATACTAATGTCATAATGGATTAATCAAGGATGGTGTTGTTATTGATCACTTAAATAATATTAAGACTGATAATTCCTTGAATAACCTTCAAGCTGTTACACCAAGTGAGAATTCCATACGAGGAAGAACTGGTACTTGTAAAACAGTTACAAGGAGACCCGTAAAATCATTTAATACAGCAACTAATGAAGAAATTGTATTTCCATCTATGAATGAAGCCGGAAAATATTTTGATATTTGTACACCCTCAATACGAAGAGTAGCAGAACGAATACAAAATTCCGCTTTTTCAAATCGTTTTAAGAACAGCATTAAGTTTACATACACTTGAATTCCATTTTGTATTGTTCGTTATAACACTAACGGCATATCGGCCTATGAAATAATTATCTCCCTTAGATCATGTCACCGATTTTGATGGGCTATCTTTTGATTAATTTACAAAAAATAAATAAATTTACTATTTTTTTTTGCTGATTTTAGTCGATTTTTTATTAATTTTGGTCGGTTTTTGACTGATTTTGGTCGATTTTTGACTGATTTTTCAGTGGTTTCAGTCGGGTAAAGTAGTCGATTTTGCATGGGATTTCTCGTAAACTTTTTCATGAAAATCATTTTTTGCGATATTTTTTTCATTTTATCGTTGAAAATCAGTCAAAATCAGACAAAAACAACAAAAACAGACAAAAATCAGTCAAAAAACATCAAAATATCGCGGTGGTCTCAGTCGGGTCAAGCAGTCGATTTTACATTGAATTTCTCGTAGACTTTTTCACGAAAAATGACTTTCGTATGCCTGATTATATTTTGGTATACACGGAGATAACTCGTCAGGGTATATCAGCCTATGAAATAGTTATCTCCGTTAGATTGCGATTTTGATGTGCTATCTTCTGATTGGCTGTTATAATTATCACGATTCTCAACGGAGATAATCAATTATCGGCTTTTATAGAAAAGCGAATCAAATAAGAACTATTTACAAACAGCTGTATTCTTTTTTTTAGTGTTTTTCAAACATTCAGTCTTGCTTGATAATCATTATTAAAAACACGAAAGATATAGCGATCACACACCATTGTGTTCAACTTTCATCTATAACCAGTTTATATACTATATCGTCTGTGTTATTATTGGGCTTTAGCGTCGAAGCCCATATGTGACCAATTCATACAACTCACACACTATTCCACTGTGTGTGGGTACTTTTTGTATCCATACAACCCGGGAATTTTGTTCTGGGTTGTATGAATTAGGTCCGTATGGATGTATACCCGCCCATCATTCCATTCCATCATTCATTTCATCTCATCCCATCATTCATTTCATCCCATCACATCATTCATTGTAAATACCACATCATTCATTGTATATACCATCCCATCATTCATTGTAAATACCATCCCATTCATTCATTGTATTGTATATATGTAGACGCCCATTCCCCTAAGCATATCTTCCTTGGTTTCTAACTCGTTATCTGTCTAGTTAGATCCCTTATGAAGGGGGAATAATGCTTTGTGGTGTATGATATGGACGTCGGAATAAACAGTAACGTAGATTTAGCTTTCCATCACATTTGGTTAATTATCGGCCAAAGAAACTGTCATAGGGTCTCATTTCAAAGAGAGAAAACCATTCATTGTAAATATCATAAACTCAATGCATATAACCATTCGCCATTCATTGTAAATATCATAGAAAATACTCACTGTATATATCATAAACTCACTGTATATAACCATCTACCGTTCATTGTAAATATCATAAAAAATACTCACTGTAATACATCTACCATTCATTGTTCAACCATCTACCATTCATTGTATATACCATAAACAACTCTCAAAGAAATAACCCTATGAAGGACACAAAGGCATTATAAGGAACCCAATGAATGAATAACCGCTTATCACGATTACTGTTTATTTTTAAAAAAATATATCAATGCATTTTTGTATTAGACATATATTATATAATTATATATGAACTCTGAAGATATTGATGAAATTATAAATGAAATATCTAATCTAAAATCCCTAAAAACACCATTGTCAGATGGTTTAGATTGTGATAAAATCCTCTCTGATTATCAGGATATTTCTTTCGCTTCTATGCATAATAAATACGTATTACCAAAGAAATATTCTTTGATAAAAAAGATCCAGAATTCTTTCCGTGATACCCTTACACAATGTCACGATATTAATGTGTTTGTCCCGTTATTTACCATCGAAGAAAGAGTTAGAAGAGAACTAGGCCAAAAATATGAGATCAAAAAGCAGGTTAATGCAAAAATTAGAAATATACGGGCATTAATAAATGAACAAAAACCGCTAGATAACGACCATGCATGAATTTCCTTGTTTTCCTCACCCCTAGTTGTATGACATGTATAACGCGTAGTAAAATTCTCGCTATAAATACACCACTGCAGATGTTGCAGTCCGCTATAAGCTTGTAACTGCAAAGTAAAATTTGTACTATAAATAACCATGGACTGCAATACAATAGAAAGGCGCACAACTATATAATCAATACCGGCTTGATTAAACAACATGGGAGTAAATTACCATGGTGAAAAACCTTTAAGCGAGTGTTTTTTATGTTATTTTTCATTACCTATCTGAGTCTGGTTAAACGTGAAAATCATTTTATGATGACAAAATCACTATATGAAATCTCTTCGGGATTCGAATTGCTTTTCTGTTTCAATAATGGTAAACGAAGCATTCCGCTATAAGCTTGCAAGGTAAAATTTGTACTATAAATAACCATGAACTGCAATACAATGGAAAGGCATATACGCTCAATCAATAACGGCTTGCAACACGGGAGTAAATTGACACGATGAAAAACATTTCAGCGAGTAGTTTTGTTTTGGTTATCTTTCATTGACATTTATCGGGTTAAATAGTCAATTCTTTTTAAATGAATCAATTAGACTCTTTCCATTTGAAATCCTTTGGATTTTCATGTATGATGACAAAATCACTATATGAAAATCTCTTCAAGATTCAAATTGGAAGATTGTTTACGATTTCAATAATGGTAAATGAAGCATTAACCACTCGATTAGCGAGAGAGAGGCTGGCGAATATCAAAAAAATATATACCCGTCCGTGATTCTGTCAGGGGTAAATTACAAAATCGGCAGAGTCTTCAGACTGACCTTTCCGTGGGATCTGAACAGTTATTTCAACCGGTTACTATAGAAACAAAGGAAGCAGCAAAAGGTATAATATCAGCTACTGAGCGAGCTATATGGGGGGATGTTCCCAAGGACGAACCAAGAAAAGAAAAGCCTCTTATTGGTGAACTTGAAAAGATAGCACGAAGATCCAAACAAACAAAAAAATCTTTAAAAACACTTCCTGGTGATATAATAACCGCTACAAAACGACAAGAACAACAAGAACGAGAACTTCAACAAAACGAGAACAACAAGAACGATAACTTCTTGAAGAACTTGAAGAAGAACTTGCTAGTAGACCACCACTTATCCCACCACCTGGATTTCAACAAGAAGAACAAAAGGTTAAAAAAGAAAGAGTTTCATTCAAAGATAAATTTATTCCGGATAAACTCAATGAATTAAAAAATAAAAGATTTTCCAATATGGAAGACATGGCTAAATTCGTCGATGATAGTTTTAATTACAGACAACAATATATCGACGACTATTATAAAACCGTAGACAAGAATACATGGAGAGATGGTCTATACCGTGTGTTTACAAAAAAAGAACAAATAAAAGATAAGGATAAAGATGATATATTTATAAAAATTATATCAAAGCAATAGAACAGATTGAAACAAAAACAGAAGTTCCTTCATTTACCGCAACAATCAAAACTTCTTGATATAACACAAGGTGCGACTGGTATCACAGGCGAAAAAAAAACAATCAGGACATGGATATTCCAGTAGCCCAAGAGGGATTTCAGGTAGTGGTCTTATTCAATGTCCTGGTAATATTCTCGGTGATATAGCACGATTAGAGGTTCTCATCGGAGGGAAACGAGCCGGAAATAGCTCACCGGAAATAATTAATGAAGCAGCTGATATCTGCATGCGGTTATTTCAAGGTGGTATCATGAACATTGCAACATATCGAGATTTCATTGATGAGTTAGTGGAAAATCATACGGATCACCATGGTTATCGTAGTGATTAATCAACATGACTGAAAATCCTTTGGATTGGAAATCATTTCCACATTAGATAAATACCATTTAAATAAGATGATCATACACTACAACCATGATAAACCAATCAGCGTCTATGTAGTAAACTCGCGGTTTCCAGTTTATAGAGAGTACTATGGTGATGGTCTCGGTAATACCATTGCAAGGTTATTTGCAAGAATGGCTCCAAAAGTGGCGCCGCTAGCAAAACAACTATCAATGAAAGCCATTGATGTTATTCGTGATAAGGGTATTAGCGCTGTTGGAGATGCTGCCGGGAAAGTATTTTCGGCCGCTCGAAATAAACTAACAGCGCTAGTTCGACGACGAAAGAAATCGGGACCATTACCATCTACAGCAGAAACGCCTGCGAGTGTTAGTAAAATAGTAAATAACGCAGTAGATCAAAAACTCCGTCATACACCAGCGACCAAATCAACATCGCAAATATGATAGCGGGAAGTGGCTTAAAAAAAACCACCACGACGTCGATGATTTAGACGCTGATAAATATAATAAAATGTTCAAAAGGTCACCTGATCCAGCGTTTGATATGAACGCCCCAGTGCACAAGGATGATTCTGTACGTGAGTATCAATTTTATGCCTATCACGCCATAGATTCAAATAGTTGAACAAGAATTGAACTTCAAGTTCATGATACCAGTAAATACTTTTTACCTTGTGAGGCGTTTATTGAAGTAGAAGGAGAAATTGTACGAACAGATGATACATTATATCCACCTGATACCCAAGTCGGGTTTGTTAATAATGGGATCATGGCGTTATTTGATAGTGCAAAATATCTCATTGATGGAAAAGAGATTGAGTCGATAGATCGTGATGTTGATGTAGCTACAACAATAATCGGGCTAGCAAGATATTCCGACGATTCTACAAGATCGGCAGGCCCTTCTATGATGTTTGCAAAGGATGGTAGGGATGAAGCTAAAAAAAATCGATTTATTTTCAGACAACCAAAGAATCGTGCTGCTAACCCTGTTAATAATGATGAAGTCGAGAATATGATTATAAACCATGAGCCTGATTTCAACTTAGGAGCTGCGACACGTATGTCAATGTTGGAAGGAGCGCGTAGATCATTTTCATGCGCGATTCCACTGCATCATATATTTGGATTCTGCAGAAATGTTCGAAAAGTTATTTATGGAGCAAAGCATATAGTAGCACTCGTACGAAAAGGTACTGACGATGATGCAATTTGGAGAATTCCAGTAGATTCAGCACATGCGGAAAATGATGCTGGTAAAGTCCATTTAACAAAACTATCATTGTGGATGCCAGTGTTGACTCCATCAATCACCGCAGAAGAACAATTACTATCATTTATGGACCAAGGAGGAAAATCACTGATAAGTTGGCTAACAACGACTACAGTTGTTAAGCAATCAGCTGTTAATGGGTTATTTACGTGGAACCTAGCATCACAACAAGGCGTTTCAGCCCCACGTCATATATTTATTGCGTTACAGGATAATGCGCGAGTTGGTTCAAAATTACACAGCCTTATGATATTTGATCAACTTGGTATCAGTGACGTCTCACTGAGAATAAACGGTCAGCAAGAACCATCCGAGGATATACAACTCAATTACGGTCGAAACCATATTGCCCGCGTGTATCATAGATTGTTGTCATTTATGGCACGCGATCAAAATGTCGATATTGGTTTGAAAATATCACAATATGATTTTAGGAATTTATATCCGATTTATTACTTTTCATTGGAACATCTTGATTTAACAAGACAGTCAGTTGTTGATATACACTTTAGAGCTGATGTAAACCGGGCTATTATGGGTCCTGATATGATTGCCAATTATAGAGCGGTTGCTGTCATTCTCAGCGATAAATCAATGCTACTCAAAGATGTTGGTGGAAGAATGAGAGTGATAGATGCGCCAGTGGAAAACATGTAACAATTAGATCAATCTGTTTTTGTATAATGTCATATAGTCATATCAGTGTTGCGTTAACTCCCGGTCAACTCAAAAAATTGCAATCAGAATCAGCTAAAAAATGTGGAACTACAATAATACTGAAACTCAACCAGATGACTGGCGGGGCGAATAAATTGTCGCTGACAACTCGTCAGGTAAAACACTTCAATGATGCTTTCAAAAATAAAAAAGGCGTTCAAGTTACTCTCTCTCTCTCTCTCTCTCTCTCTCTCTCTCTCTCTCTCTCTCTCTCTCTCTCTCTCTCTCTCTCTCTCTCTCTCTCTCTCTCTCTCTGCAGCTGCAATTGCCAATATGAAAAAGACCGGCGGTATATTCCCGTTGTTAGCTGCGTTACCAGCATTGATTGATGCAGCTGCCCCAGCGGTAGCTAAAGCGGCGGCGTTAGGAGCCGTTGGTACCGCGGCAGGAATGGCACTAAAGAAAGCAACCGGGCGAGGATATAAAAAAAGGGAAAGGGTCTAAGACTACCAGGAACCCAGTATTCATAGTACAGCGAAAAGGGTCTAAGACTACCAAAAACCCCGTATTCATGGTACAGCGGAAAGGGTCTAAGACTACCAGGAACGGTTTATTAACCCAGAAATCTTCGATTTCCAAACCGATGGTTGTAGAGTCTTTGACTCCAATGTCCAATTTTGATTTACTCGATGCTGCTAAAAAAACCTCGCGATTCAAAACTTCAGAGGCGTCTTTATGAAAGATCAGTTACCGACACAACGAAACAGCGTTGAAACCGGTATCATTAATCTCGACAACAGCACCGGACCCGGAACCCATTGGGTTGCATACGCGATTGATCCACGTGCAATTGTTTATTTTGATTCATATGGATTAGCACCACCGAAGGAATTTAACCGCTATATACAACAATTAAACACCCCTCATTGGTATTCTACGCTACCAATACAACAAATGAATGATCCACCAATATGCGGCAGCGAAGTATTGAATGTTCTTGATGCTATTTCAACATCTGGAAAACCACCACATGTTTTCGTGAATGAATACACCAGCAATCGCTTTTTAGAGAGATAGAGAGTTTTACAATAACATAATTGATATTTGGGGACGACCTCTATCAGCGCTGAAGAAACCAACCACAGAAACATCTGCGACCGGTGATATAAAAAAAAATAATCGAAGATGAAATCGCTGAGACGTTGAATTTAGCAAGTGTCGACCCCGGGGAAATAGTTGTATTTCAAGATCGTCAGGGTAAATTTAAATCTAGTAATGTTTCCCTGGATGATATTTTAATTAAACAACGAGACGCAACCGAAGGCACTATCGCGTTATTTTCCGATCAGGGTAAATTGAAATCTAGTAATGTTTCCCTGGATGATAGTTTAGTTAAACAACGAGACACAACCGAAGGCACTATCGCGTTATTTTCCGATGAGGGTAAATTGAAATCTAGTAATGTTTCCCTGGATGATATATTAGTTAAACAACGAGACGCAACTGAAGGCACTATCGCGTTATTTTCCGATCATGGTAAACTCAAACCAGGTGTACTTGTTTCAACTATCATGGATGGAATTAACAATATTGACAAGCCGTTACTAGATTTCCTTGGAAATCCATCGGTGACTACACCGAAGCTCACAACGATAAAAGATTCTATGTTGGAACTAGCAACACTTCAAAACAAATATGCAGATCACGTTGAAAAATTTACATCATTTCGTAAAAATTACATTGAGAAACTTTTGCAACCACGCTGGACAAAATTGATATAAAACTTCCTGATATTAAAAAATCCATCGATGAGATGAAAAACACCATCAAGGCAATCAGGGAAGATGCAACGAGGATGATAACAATCGTTGAAAAAACAAAACTCCCTCATGCGAAAACCAACAACGTAGCATACACGATCCAACACGGATCATTTGCGTGGAAACCCAGAAACAACAAATTAGATATCACTGCAACCGTCTAAGGTATTTATTGATTAACACTAATGACACCAACTCAATTTAATATCATCGTCGAGTTCATCTGGGGTCAACAATACGATATCAACAATCATCGACAAGGATACAACTGAACAGTTCACGATAGCATCCACTGATAAAAATTTGGTTAGAATTTCGGTATCATGGTATGTGGAATTAGTAGCAGATTTGAGTAAACAACTAAACTGAAAATTACAAAGCAATTTCACTAGCTGTTTCAATTGAAATCGTAAACTGATTTAGAAATAAAATGTCGTCATCAACGGTACCTTCAGTATCTCAATATCGCTATGATCAAGTCAGAGAATTTCAAACTAGACTCAAAACCCTCGCCGAGGAGTATCAAATAAAAATAAAAAAATACCGACGAAGAATCACCGCAATTGATTTTACCGTGTACTCGGTGAGTGGTGTAATCGCCGGAGCCGGAATTATACTATCTTCGGTGACAATGATTGCTCCGATAGCTGTTCCAATTTGTATATCCGCGGCGACAACAATCGCGGGAATTATTTCGATTATAACAAAAAAAATATCATCATGCAGTCAGTGTAAACTGCAAAATTATTTAATTAAATTTCATGTTGTATCAACCGCGTACTCGCAATTATCCTCGTTGATATCGTCGTCGCTCGATGATACATTTATATCAGATAGTGAATTCTCAGTGATGGTAAGTATTTATGATTCCGCGATATTAAAATTAGAGCGACAACATGAATATAATGACAACACCGCAGGAATTACTTCAACAAATAGTGGAGAACACAAACCCGAAAATCAGCATGATCTCAATAACCTCAACGATATCAGATAGTGAGTTCTCAGTGATGGTAAGTATTTATGATTCCGCGATGTCAAAATTAGAAATACAACATAAGTATAATAACGATGACAACACCGCAGGAACTACTTCAACGAATAGCGGAGAACACAGCCCGGATAGTGGAGAACACAAACCCGAAAACCAGGATGATCTCAATAACATCAACGAATCCTGAATTCAGTGTAAATTTCCCTATCCCAGTCCCCGTGAAGGAAATCGCGTTAGCAAAATTACGAGTGTATCACAGTTCGCCTAATATTAGGTCGGTAGCATTTGGCGGTCAACAACCGAATAATTCCTTGGTATTTGCGAATAAGAATAAACCCGATGGAACTCCAGACTGGAACGTTGTTTCGATACAATCTGGGTCATACGAAATCGAACAAATCAATGCTGAATTCCAGCGTAGAATAAAATCTATTACTGGAGCAGAATCGAAAATCGCTATAACGGTCCACGAGCCGACGCTATCATCCGCGATCGAGATAAACTCACCTAATTATGTCGTAGACATCTATCAGAGTTCTATAAGAACAATACTGGGTTGGCCTGAAATACCACCTAAGGGTATCAAATACCCGAACCCGAAAAGTCTTATTATGTCACGGATGTACAATCATATCATGAAATCACCCCATCATATCGAGAGTATTTATATAATATAAAAAATACAAAATTAACCGATAGATTTACATTTATCAGTAACAATATCATGCAATGGTATTTGATGTTGAGAAAACTCCTGATTCATCCATTACAATTACATTTAAGTTAACTAACATCATTGATTATTTGAAAGAGATTAATCAATTACATAAAACACAACTAGAATGACTACGACAGAGCTTCAAGGAGTATCTCTCTGATATAACAAGACCACGTGATGATATCATAAACATATTAGAATATTACATCAGCTTGTATCCGATATGGAATATATCAACAAACGAATAATTCAAGCAATAATTGATGACAGCAACGGATATAAAGAAACATTCCTAACTAGCCACAATATAACAGAAGCTGATTTACCCGATTTTAAGTTTCCTGGGTATAATGCAAATGAACTAAAAAAATCTGTTAGTGATCTTATTCAAGAAAACATTTCTATGATACTCACCAAATGGAAAACAACAATCGTCAGACATAATAATGACCCAGACGGAGGCGGCAGACATATCGCTCCGTTCAACGTGAATATAACCTCAGTGATAGCATTGAATTTAGTATGTGATGTTATCGAAGGAAGCTATCAAATAAATCTCGAGCGATCAAATCAAGCTCAGCAGGGGTGTATTTTATATTCATTTGCACCAACAGCTCCTCCAGGATTTTTAACAATCGAGGATCCAATTAATCCAGTCTATATGCGATGTCATAATGATTCACTAACGAGAATTAATTTCAGACTCACTGACCAATCCAATAATCTAATTGATTTACAAGGTGAGGTTCTACAAATTAGTCTGTTTGTGAAGTCCTAAGGAATTTCATCGTAAATGATTTTCATTGTTAACCCATAGCAGCAGAGGGGGGGGGCGGACTTGATAAAATATTCGGTTAACCCATAGCAGCAGAGGGGGCGGCGACAACAATTCACTTTTCGAGGAAGCCTTAATTTTCCGAATAGATGCCTATAAAAAGTTGTCCGACTCGCCCCCTCTGCTGCTTTATTAATTATTGTTATTGTACGTGCAATAATAATAATAATAATAATAATAATAATAATAATAATAATAATAATAATAATAATAGAAACAAAGCTGTTTATAAAACATATCTTTTTTTAAAGGTCAATTAAATTCCTTGTTTGCTAAGAGTCATACAAAATATAAATTAAACATATTTCTAGGGCGAAGGCGCTTTAATGTCGACGTTTTATCATAAACTCTAAAAATGATAAAACAATATATTAACTGCTCATATCACATATCTATGACTTAAAAAATGACCTATGTATGATTAGAAACTTTAGACAATTATTTTTCTTTAGTTTCGTACCCCTTTATTACAGGCGGAAGAATAAACTATGCTTCTAAACCAATAACCCATAATTTTATGTTGAAAAGTTGAATATTCGGTATTGTATCAGATTATATTTGACAGTGTTTCTGATTTATGTTTTTCTTTGTTCGATGTTGGAAAATTAGTTTTAACTTATAATTACATGAGAATTTTATTTAATAAAAAGTCTGGATGAAATTTTAGGCACAAGTGAAAAATCCAGAAATCGACGTCGTATAAGAAATCTCCGGCATATATTTTTCTAAACTAAAATTATTAACAACTATAACACACTGGGTCTTTTCATGTATCATACTCGATACATTCAAGTCACCAAAATAATACCCTCTTGGACAGTAACGTCATTTAGGAATGTCACCATCTGACGTCACACGCATGCGCAATACTTCATTTTTAGGGGCTGTGATTTATTGCCATCTAATCAAAAAAAAGTTGTTGAGAATGAGAAGAAAGGTTCTGTCTTCGCTTCCTCGTTTGTCTCTAAATATTTAGAAGTGCATGTTGTCATTTCAAAAAGTCCGATGCATGTCAGATTACGCCCATCACTTTGCTATAATCAGCGCGTCCGTCGCGAGATTTTTATCATTTGTTTTAGTCGGCTGAGATTTACAACTAATATACGATATACCAATAGCGGCACCTTTCTGATGTATGAATGTGCAATAAATTTGTTACGAGATATGGCTCACCAAATAGGTGTCGCTCCTTGCGATGAAGATGTAATTTCACATTGCTAGGGAAAAAGAGGTTGTGTGGGAGCAATTATTAGAAATGTGAACTCTCATGATGCTTGACCGAATCACACTGCTAAGAAAGGGGGAACTATTCATCATTAATTCCAACATGATACTGTTTTTGTCCTTCAAATTATAGAATACTTGATAGCGAAAATCTCAAAACGGATTCAGATATATGTACACATAAGTTTTACATTTTAGATATATAAATAAATACGTAAATACAATAATCCCTTAAGCTTAGGAGCTTCATACAATCCTGAAATGTCTGTCTTTTAGAATGCAATGTAAATAATAAAATATAGATTTGCTGCTAGCCAAAGAGCTTGAAAATTAGATCTCAGAATTATTTAACAATCAACTAGTAGAACAGTAATTTACTGGACGTTTGACCTAATATGCTAATATTTAATGCTTTTTAACTTTATAAATATTTTGTTTCTAAATTATTACCGACCATGAAGTTGCTAGAGGTCTCGGCATTACAGTAATCATTTCTATGATTACCAATACATTAAAAGTTTTGCTAAAGTTGAAACAAATATTTACATGCCATTTTTAAAAATTCATATCAAATAATAAATACATATTTAACAAATGGCTTAAAACCTCCAAATGGACTCTACTCCATTTGTGTCAAAACATTTAAATCTCTTAATTGCAGTTCTAAAGAAAATGTTTACAATATAATAGGCATTTATGTTGCCACATTTAAAGAAAATGCTTACAATATAATAGGTATTTGTGTTGCCACATTTAAAGAAAATGTTTACAATATCATAGGCATTTATGTTGCCACATTTAAAGAAAATGCTTACAATATAATAGGTATTTGTGTTGCCACATTTAAAGAAAAGGTTAACTATTAATCTTAACGTTTAACGGGAAAATGTTCCACGCACGGCTTTAGGTGCTTAATATGATTCTGGAAAGAGGAGAATCATAACGCACTTCCCAAAACAAGTCATGCCCTTGAATGTTTAATTTAACCGAAGCTTCATCATTAAATTAAAAATATCACAAAGTACGTTATTCGACGTTTGACCACAATATACTAATTTTATGAGAACTTTTGTGGGATGATTGTTCTCATAAACTCATAGTCGTATTAATTTTGAAATACTGGAATGAAAGAGAGAGAAGAACAATGAGCTCCTTAATGAATGTGTCACAAATACGATGAGACACATCTGGGAAACGAGATACGGGATCTGTAATGAGAGAGGCGAATCTTTCTAGCTTTAGAATGAAGGAACTTTATTGAAATAATCAACACACATATATTACTATGTTTTAGAAATACATCTATAAAACTTTATATCAAAATAAATTAACATACATATAAAATTACACTTTCCTTTTAAGCTTTCCAACTTCATTCATTTGTA
The DNA here is from genome assembly GCA_030141615.1 of Unio pictorum. Lineage (NCBI taxonomy): Eukaryota > Metazoa > Mollusca > Bivalvia > Unionida > Unionidae > Unio > Unio pictorum. The sequence goes on along the minus strand of JARLTB010000029.1, from coordinate 778,510 downwards.
TAATTTCTGCATTTTAGAATATAATACGAATTGTTAAATCTCAAATAATTTCATGATAGCCAAAGGGTATAAAATGTAATAGCTGCAATTAATGCAACTATCAATTTACATAAATGTATTTTACTTATTTTAAAAACGAATATTGATTTAAATATGTTTTATTCTTTGAAACTACAGGAATACTTTATTTCAACATTGAATCTAAACATGAAGTTGGTAGCGAATTTGTCTTTAACAATAAAAATATAATTAAGTATGAATTCTCTAAAACAATTAAACATTACATTACAATATATTATAAATTAAGGAATTCAGTGAACAATGTTGCAAAAATTTGAACTTTACTATTAAAATCTCAAACATTAAAATGTGCCTATTCCTAAAAAAAAGTTTAAGAACATAGACAGTTCTTACCTTAATGAGAGGGCGACGAATCTTTCTAGCTTCAGAATGAAGGAACTGACTCGGGCGGTATACGCCGCTTTTTGATATGCAATCTGGGCGAAACACATGACCAAATATGGCCATCCCTCAGTATACCGGTGCATACTTCCTCCTAGTTAGAAAGATGCTCTCATTTCCACTACACAAGAAAGTCCATGTTGTTTTTACGTCATTCGACAGAACGTTGGCTTAGTTTCTTAGTCACTAGATTGGAATTCTGACAATGTATAATCTTGGAATCAATAGCTTGCTGAAAGTATATTTCTTGCAGATTTAGCAATAGTGTGCAATGTAAGCGATTTTTCACTAAGCCTGGAAGGGCGCAACTTATTAAAATTGTATTTAGTTGTGATATAGAAATAAATGAAATTATTATTAATATAGTTTAGTAAAAAAAATTACTTTAATATAAATTAGTGAAAAATTACTTTATTACAATTTAGAGAAAATGTCAATCTTATTACGTTTACTTACTTTCTGTCCTAATACTAACTATAATATAATATCTTTGTTTTCTAAATATGGTCGCCTACCTGTTAACTTTTCAACTTAAGTTTAACTTCAGAGTGTACAAAATTCCCAATACCTGGCATTTTGATTCGCAGGAGTCATCACAAAACATCGCTACAGTATCACTTCGTCATGACTGACTGATATACGTCAGCCAATGATAATGTACTGATAAAACAGAGCTCTTCCTGTTTAGATTTGTACAGTATTTATGATAGCAATTCGCTATCTTATGACAGGAAAAGGAACATTATAATACATTTTAATTATAAGAGTAAACACTGCATTCAATATAAATTCCTAAACATTCTCTCCACGCACTTTCTAAGCAAAACTTGTAAGGATACCCAGGCTGAATATTTTTTCATTTCTTTCAACGTTGATAATAAAGGAAACTGTCATCGAATCTATCGTTTAAAATGAAGTTATTATTCGCTGTCTAACGTTTGTTTTCGCTTAGTTTTCAACGTTCAAGATTCAGATTGTGATAAAGATGTTTACTAGAAAGCCAAAATCAATAATTCAGTTCAGGTAGAAAATTAACTTGAATTTGGACAAGGTGAAGTACAACATACAAAATCACATTATCAATAGAATATAATGCAATTACAAAAATAAGACAATAACAAGCAAAGCAAATTGAATATGCATACCCATTTTTAAAACTATTCAGCTATGTGTATCACGGACGAAAAGGTTCAGACACATACATGTTAGAGTAAAATGGGGCTAACCTTTTCTAAACTTTCTCTCTATAACACACACGCACACACATACACGCGCGAGTGTGGTGATTTTCAACAACTGGAAACCAAAACTAATTTCAACACATTTTAATTTGCCCAAACTCAGTGCGCCTAAATGAAGCAAATAAAACAAGCACATTCTAACTGCGAAACGGTTAGTGACGTTGGCGTTAAAAATTGTTTTTATCAGTCTACAAGAGCTAGTGAAGACGTCTTATTAGTATCAAACGGCTGAATGAAACTTTGACGAAATGAATGCAACCAGAATTGTAGCATATTTATTATATGAAGACACCATATACATATGTCTGACATGGTTTTCAGAGCCTAAACTGAGAGAATTTGTCTGAATCGATACTCCGGATATAGGTAATAACAATGTTTTCAAGTGTCTGCCTAATGGGTTTTTTTTTCCTTTTATGTCCAGTAAATGTTGACCGTATTTAACACAAGACTCACGTTTATGTTTAAATCATACTACTCATACATGTATATCGTATATAGATACAAATGGAAGCTTGTGTGACATAAATCGACCGTTGCTTCTGTAGTGTAATCCATTTATATCTAATACGACTTGTTTTCTGTAGTAAATGGCATCATCGATGGAAAGGAGCACGAACAGCACCACATAATATCATTACTTTCAAGGGGGATGTCCAAATTGTGGCAAACAGAGACTTCATTAATTTCCTCGTAAATAATCACGTAGCACAAGATGTCTACACGTGGCCCAAAATTACCACAGTACCTGATGAGATTTTCTTTAATACCATGAACAGGGATTTCCTTAGTTTGAAGATATAGTAGTTGCAATAGTTGACCGTTTTAGTGTTTTGGGAATTGTTTTCCATTCTAATCCACGGAACACACATTAGTACTGGATAAAATGTAATCGAATATAAATATACAACTTTATGTGTGCTCTTGTATGTATGCACCTACATGTATTTGCGTCGATGAATGTGTCTTCATCGATGAAGTTAACTTTCGCTACGTGTGTATAAATATTTAGATATTACCTAACAATCATATGACCAATGCAATATACGTTCTAAGTACGGTGTAACATTGCCAGGTGTGCTTACATGAATCCTTCCACACCTAATTCTGATACATGGATTTCATTTGGGTAAATATACGTTAGTTAATGTGTATATTCAAATGAAATGATAAAATGCAGTGTTATGATAACTACAGGTTATAAGGAATAGCTTTAATTGTGTTACCTTTCGAATTTTAGTATATTGTCCAAGAATGATCATGAATTTTGAATATCTGAACGTTGTTAATGTTACATACTGTCGGACATATCTTAACGTGGATGGCATGAATATTATTTATCCTATGTATATCGTATAAACGTCGGATTGTTGTGCTTGATTTCTTCTTGGTGCTAAAACTATTTAATAATAGGTCTTATTTACAGTCTTCATTTGTTCCATGATAAGCAAATTTTCGGTAGGAAAAAAATGCATTTTTTAGAATAAGGCATTAGATTTTCAGAGCTGTAAAATAAAGACTCATTTTCCTGAATGAAAAGTTTCATTTACTTTTCTGGTCAAACGTACATAATTTTAAACGTAAACATTTATCAGTTAAAAGTTAGTTACTGACAAAAAAGAAGGCAAATTAAAAACTAAACAACAAAATCGTGCTAAGTTCTTCGAAAGTTGAAACAGAGGAGGGGACAGCCATCGGAACGACCAGATATTTAAGCAGAGCCACAGATCATAAGAAATAATGTGATCAATAATTTGTAGGAGTTAAGTCGTTTGGCAATATACTCTTTGACTGGAAAACACAGAATAAAATATGTTCACGGGTGATGAGAAATAATGTGAACAATACGTTTTTTTGGAGTTAAACTCGTTTGTCAAAATCCTCGATGATAGTTAAACACACAATAAAATATGTTCATACCATGGTAGATACATGCTGCAAGGAGTAAATATTTCTTCTAGGTATAACTAAACATGTTAGAGATATACATGTCTTTGAAAGTATATGTTTGTTTGTTTGATTATTTTAACGTAGCTTTATTGCTTTAGTGAGTATTAACAGTTGAATAATGCCAATAACAACAACAAAGTCGTGATATATTATTGATGCAGAAAAATAATTATTTCAGAAACATCTCAATGTTGTGATATTTAACATCCGAGATGTTATTGTGTTACAGTGATTAATTCACCATCTGAGGCTTATAAAATGAATGATTGTGATACAATTATTGATTGTTGCAACTGAGTCTATGAAATATTTTTATAACGCCATTGAAATATTTTTATTTTTATTCAGTGTGAAATATTTTTATAACGCCATTGAAATATTTTTATTTTTATTCAGTGTGAAATATTTTTATAACGCCATTGAAATATTTTTACTTTTTTTTGCCTGTTTTTCACTGATTTTGCCTGTTTTTCACTGATTTTTTGACAGTTTTGCCTGTTTTTTACTGATTTTTTTGACAGTTTTGGTGGTTTTTTATGCCATTTTGATCAGTCTTCATCGGGTAAAGTAGTCGATTTTGCATGGGATTTTCCATAGAGAAAAGCTGTTAGAATTCATTTTGATGATTTTTTAGCCATTTTTCGTCAATTTTTGCCTGTTTTCAGTGATTTTTGGTCATTTTTCATTGATTTTTTATCAAAAAAAAAACCTCGTAGGGTAAAGTAGTCGATTTTGCATGGGAATTCTCGTAGGAAAAGTTCTTAAAAGAACTTTCAAAGCTGTTAGGATTTTTTTCAGTGTGAAATATTTTTATTTTTAAGTGCCATTTGTCATTGATGCCATTTTCCGTTACGAAATGACCTTAGACCACCGTGGAAGTATTTAACAGCGTTACCATCGATGGGGAAAGTCATACTGTGACTTTCCCCATTCGATTTGATCAATTGGAACTCTCAGATCGGCTAATAGAACGTTGTTGTTGTTGTTATTGTATTGAAAAAATATTGGTTCAGTGTATAATGCCCTTCCGTAGAATACTAACCAGCGATGACATCAACACTATAAAACAACTCAGAAATACCCTGCCAGTATCGGAAATTGCTGATCTGTATAAAATCAGTTATCAGCGAATTTATAAAATATGGAAATCTGAAGAAGTCAATAGCGTTCCTGTTGAGCGGATCATTGATGCTGAAGTTGAAAATGAAATATCACATTTTTTAGACGGTAAATCATCACATTGTGTTGATACCATTGCTGACAAATCATCACATTGTGTCGATGTTATCACTGATAAAGAAACAATTCGACATTTACAACTGCAAGTATCTAACTTAACCAACGAGAATAAGTCATTGAGAACCACATTAAATCAACAAAAATTATATATAAATGATTTACAAAACCAGCTAGAGATTGCAGTACAACGTCGTAGCGATGTAGTTCAACTCATAACAGAACTCAATGATGTCCGAGGAAATATAGAAACAATCAAACATGATTATGTCACATTGGTAAACAAATACAATACTTTATTAGCATAATACAATACTTTATTAGCAGAATATAATGAAATCAAACAGGTACCTGTAAAACTCATCAGTGATAAAGTCACCAGTGATAAAGTCACTAGACGAAAAAAGAAAAAACGAAAACCCGGTGATAAAGTCACCAGTGATTATTCATGGAAAAAACATGTCCCGGCTGAAGACCTGGAATTGATTAATGAAATCGAAGAAATAATTACACCCTTGGTTTATCACCAGGAACGAAATAATCCAATAGAGCATTTTCATCGTGATAAAATCAATAAACTGAAAATCGAACAACTAGAAGAACAGAATCATAGGAAATTCAATAGACCTATTTGACATGGATCAGATTGGGAAAACTCTTGTTTTAGTTGTTTAAATCGTTCTAGTGAAATTGATTCTAATTGGGGTCTTTTAACATCGTTGAAAGTATTTATTTTGATTGGTGATTTTGTATCATCGCGATGGGTGGTTGTGTTGTTGATAAATGTGAAATTGTATTCGTCCTCAACAACTATGTTTGGAACCCCGTCAAAGATTAGCGTTTGGATTAATTGTACAGGAATACAGGGACTAGTAAGTAATCGCTGTCGATATTTATTTTGTAACCGTCGCCGTGCATGTTCTGATCGTTTCTCAACCATTCTGGATACAAATTTCCCTCCTTCTGGTGATTTTTGTATTGTCCGAAATCCTCCATTATGATATTTCACTTTAACGGCTGAATGAGGGTTTATTGATAGTTGTCCCTGTATAATTCCTGGTAAATGCTCTATACTGCATTTCATGTAGGTCATTTTAATAGTTAAATTATGTTTTTAATAGAGATTGTTGTTTTTGTTGTTGTTAATTATATAATGGTTGTCCGTAGAATACTGACCAGCGATGACATCAACGCGATTAAACAGCTTCGTGGTAAATTATCAATAACAGACATTGCTGATAAATATAAAATCAGTTATCAGCGTATCTATAAATTCTGGAAATCTGAAGATGGAAATAGTGTTCAAGACGAAAAATATAATCAACTGCTACAGGATTATAATGAAATTGTTAGTCTCATTAATCAATGCTTTGATCAATTACCCGATGATGTTAAAAAACATTTTTCAATTGAGTAATGGCCAAATGCTAATGTGTTAATACCATCACGACAATATCGTTTATCGTCGAAATTGCATAAACCCGCTTTTGTAAGTCTCTCTGTAAAAACAACATGATAGTGAGATCTAAATCCGTGTGTGGTTACCGTTGACAAAGAAACCCCGGGAGATCTTTTTAATGCTGTCAAATAGTCATTGAATTTCAATTTATTCTTCACATAATTGTTATTGATCCCTTTTGCCTTTTTTTGTTGATTTATTTGTATCAGTAAGAATCGCATACATCTTTGATCGAAGTCCAACAAACTCATTGATTGGGGAGAATGCAAATTCATCTTTCATCTTTCCGATGACTTTTTTGTTAGTAGCATCGTGGTATTGTCCCTGAATCCCGTTAGGGTCCACATCTGACAAATCAAACAATTCTCGATGATTATAAATGTCTTCATATAGATCATGATTACAATCACTGCCAGGAATTTCATACGCTAACGAATCTGTATCCGTAAATAGCAATTTGCAATTAGGCCATTTCTTTTTAGCAAATCCATAGTGAAATTGATACATCATGTGCTTAGACATATCCAACACTGCAGCTCCAACATAGACGGGTTTGTCTAAAAATAATCGAGTTTGTTTTTTTTGTGATCAGCGATAACGAATTAGTTATTTTGCTAGCACGATGAAAAGTATTTCCTCTCGTTAATTTATCCCGTCGTGTTTTATTGTTGACGATTTCAATATTGACCCGTTTTCGGTTATTTTCCATGGTTTTCCCGTATACAGAATTGTTCATCAGCTTGAAAAAGTCCCTCTCAAAATCATTTGTTGCAGCAGCTCTTCTAGCACTATTTCCATCGATATAGGATGTGGAATGGTTAAATTGAAGCACTTTATGAATTTTTCTGAGTACGAGTCCAGCATCTATTGCTTGTTTGAGTATCGCGATATGACAGACATAATTGTGTTTGTTGTATAGATTCGGTACTAATTTTGCTATTGGTGTGTATTTCGTTGTTCGTAATGCTATTTGTTCTGGTGATAACATATCATCGGACACTATCATTTTCTCTGTTAGCATCGGATAGTCATTGTGAGCATCATGAAGGTGTTTTGGATAATCGACATCGCATTCAACGAAATAGCCAATTTGATCATCATTATGAAATACTACATCGCTGAGATCATCACCGGGTCGCCAATTTGATGCAGCTGTTAAAAAGTCCTCTACGGTGATCCATTTAAAACCACCATATTGCATGTTTTCACACATTGCACCTCCATAGAGATTATTCATGTCGAAATCGACAATGTTGTTATCAACATCATTAGGATTATACTCTGAAAGATATTTATTGCTAGCACGTGAATACTTTTTCACAATCATGCTGATTCCACCACGAATTGCTTTCTCAATGAATAAATACATATCGACATCTGTCAGTAATTTTAATCGTTGTTTCGTTTATTTTAATAATGCATCCCATGACAATCCAGGTGCTGAGTAATAATGAGCGGGATCTAATCCATAATTGTTCATCGACATCGTTCTAAAACCCTCGAAAATATCAGATAACAACAACACATCCACGGTGAAGTATAAATCATGATAATCACCGAAATTTTTGCAATGAAATGTATTCCAAGTTGCTAATGCTCATTGATATTCTTCATCAGTGATGTCTTTATCGGTCAGCGAAGAGTAGAATTTATCGATAGATGGTAATGATGTCTCTGAAAATCGTTTTGGACCATGAAAATACTCATACGGGAATATACCCTTCACGGTGATATATTTCAATGTCTCCGCGGGAAATTTTTCATTTTTCAAATACTTTTCCGTGATGGGAAAACTAGTACAATTCTTTGTTAGTTGTTCCAAGGATGTATTCATGAATTGTATGCTGTCTATGAATCGCAGTTTTCCAACAGTGATAGACATCAATTTCTCAGTATTGTTTGGAATACATTTCAATGATATATGATTGTCAGTACAGAATTTAGCAATTTCGGGGTGTCCTAACGCACGAATAATAAAATGACCGTCATACCCTCGTAAATTATGAAATACCACCGGATAGAATTTTTGAAAACACCTACAGCGTTCATGAACTACACCGATATATTCCCCGGAAACTATATTGTAGAATAGTACCTTTGGATTCTTCTCTGAAAATTCTTTCATGCATTTGAAACATTTTATCCCGTTAGCAAAAGAATCTAATCGGGTAAATCTATCGTCGTGTATTGACAACAACGCTTCAATTCTGTGTTGTTCTTCAAAGAGATATTTCAACATATGCACTTCTGGTGGAGTATCAGACCAGTCATTGGTCCGGTAACACGATGCTAGTTTTGAAAATACGTCATTGGAACAGATTGTATTCATCCGATAACTCGCTGGGACATGTTGCTGTGTGGATAGTGTTTTAAAATCACATTTACATGGACCAATATCACAAACACATTTTGGAGCTACTGGAGTAATAAACGACTCAAAATCTCCTACAAATACAAAAGGGAGTTTCTCTGTTCTTTCATATTTTTTAAAGTAGCAAATGTTATCAGGAGCTTTTGGTGTTTCAACCGCTTTTACTTCAAAGCAGTATCTATTGTGTTCGGTTAGTTTTTCCGATGTGGTGAATCCACAAAGACAACTGTAACAGAAATACATTTTTTAGTTATATCCTGACATGGAAGAACTCATTAATCGGCTTAGATCCTTTATCCAAACATAGTGTTCATTATACCACAATAGATTCACTGTGGAATTATCTGTAGTGTGTTTACTGGCTGGGGAAATCAGATAAGGAAATACTCGTAATTTATCATCTAACGAAAACACATTGATTCCAGAACGAAATAATGTCGGATTTTATTGTTCAATTTTCGGTATTTGTTTGATTGGGGTTGGATAATCAATTCCTGTCATATTGATTCGGCACTGATATGGCTTGTAGTTGTTGACTCGGTCTACATGATCATGTGCTGGAAAACACGCTGAAAGTAACGCCCACAACAGGCATTTATTGTCATTGTTTTTCACGTTGATACAAGATTTTGATGTCTGAATGCTTTTAGGTAACGGTTTATAAGATGCTCCGGTGGTGGGTTTAAAATCAAGGAGACTCAGATGAATGAAATTAATCTTTTTAAAGACCAATCCGGTTTTCTGTGATGTGAAAACTTCGTATTGTCTTGATATTACTGCGAAGAAATCTTTTGCTGCATCTTCAAGATCAGTGGATCTCAAAATAATCTGTGGCTCTGCTCGTAATGGAACCGTTATGATGATGTCAGGATTCGATGCCAAGTACATATCAAGATTGTATGTCACGTTAATTTTTAATAGAGGCCTTTCAAGTAGCACTACCGGGACAACATTGTTGAAAATTTTCATCAGATCACCAACCACAAAATGATTATAATGCTTCCCACGGGGAATGAATTTGATATATTTATCAGAACCAGAAAAAGCTTCATCGATGATATATCCTCTCTGTTGGATTTCTGCGTTAATTTTTTTCTTTCGTCGTAAAATTGTTATCCGATCTTTTAATGCTGTCAATTGTTTATTTGTTCTAGGCCAGTCTGGTTTAGTTTTGGTGTATTCGTAGAATTCATTAACTAATTCCCTCGCAACTATATGGTGGTAGCCTCCCTGTTGAATTCCCTCGTTAACTTTTTTCTTTCGTCGCAAAATTGTTATCCAAACTGTTAATTCCGCCAATTGTTTATTCGATCTAGGCCAGACAGTTTTAGTCTTAGTGTATTCATAGAATTCATTAACTAATTCCCTCGCAACTATATGGCGAGGCTTTTTTATCACATGGATCATTTTCGGGTCCATTTTCGACAACGACATTTATATATATTTCATCATATCTTTAATTCACTTTTTACTATATGTTTTAAGCATAATTGACCACATTGTTAAATATGAATTAAAGATAAGTATAACTATTACATATAACAATGCTCACACTGAGTTGCTGTCGTTGGTTGTTGAAAAATTCAAGCGATCGCTGTGGGAAGTCTTGCTACGGGGAATATTGTGGTGTTCATGCATATTTGTTACGAAATAGCCCCCGAGCTGGTACTAACCCCTGTATCAGTTGTGGGGTTGGTGTTCGTGGAAAAATTCATCTCTGTGATAAATGTGGAAGAAAGGCGTATCGATCTATTTTGACGTATTATTAAAACAGATCTAATAAACACCATGTTGCTGTTGAAAATCCACCCACAATAGAAGAATTTATTGCTGATTATAAACCAAGGATGATAGAAGCTTCAGCTTAACAAATGGAGACCAAAATGGTACCCCTTTTGTCAATAAAAGTGATTCAGAGATAGAAGTGTTATTTTGTCAATCTGAGACCAAAATGGTACCCCTTATTTACAAAAAAAAATGGTTCAGAGATAGAAGCGTTATTTTACTAAATACGGTACTCCTTATTTTATAAAAAAATGGTCCAGTAGCGAAGCTTCCTTTCAGTGAAATAAGTCTTCTATAGGACTCAATATTTTTTTAGTGTCAGATTGTTAAATGGAGGGTAAAATGGTACCCCTTTAGGATTTTTTATCAGAACTGTTATTTTGGCAATCTGAGACTAAAAATAAAAAATAAAACGGTCAAGGGTTGTAGAAGCGTTATTTTGTCAATCTGAGAATAAAAATAAAAAAAATAAAATGGTCCAGTAGCGAAGGCTCCTTTCAGTATAATAAACCCTCTATAGGACTCAATATTTTTTAGTTTCAGTTTGTTAAATGGAGGGTTCCTTGATGATTTATAAATTTATTTATTCTGCGATAGAGCCCTTAATTCATTGATTTGAAGGCTTTTTAGGTAAACCCCCCCCCCTTTTTTTTTTCAAGATTTTAAGCAAATGAAAATATCAGATTGATAAAATGGCAAAAACCTTCCCATAGGAAATACATTAAAGTGGTCCAGAATCCGGACATTTGTATACTACTTGAATAAAGAGAACGTGCATTAACAACAAAAAGTTAGCGTTATGAAAGGAGCGTTGAATGCTGGGAATTGACGTCAAAACTAACTATGATGATGTAACGCATTTGTTACAATTGTATTTAAAGTATTGATTAATAACAGCATTTGCTATAAAGACAAAACTGATTGGGTTTTTTTTTAAAAAAAAATTACTTATATTTCATTACAATGTTGAAAAATAATAGGCATTTAGAAATGGCGGAAAGTAAACAATCCATAGCAATAGATATGAAACACACAGCTGATCGAATGATTTTATGTTTATAATGCTATTGGTGTGTCAAGAAAAATAGTTAAAATTGTTTTTAATTGAATCGCTTGCGTTTGATCTTTACTTCATATCACGTATAAGATGTCACACTTATATATATATATATATATATATATATATATATATATATATATATATATATATATATATATACATGTGACCTTGATCAGGTTAAAATATAATCTTATTAAATTTGAAATATATATATATATATATATATATATATATATATATATATATATATATATATATATATATATATATATATATATATATATATATATATATATATATTGAAGATGTTTGTGTGGTTCCTTGGTACGTATATACATGAACGCATTGTGTTCACTCTTCTGTTTCTGGTTCTTTTTAGTTTATTTCTTTTAATTTAATTCCTTCTGTTTTATAACCATTAGAACCCATGTAAATATCAAACTGTTTATCCAAGGTAACCTGTATGTATAACCACAAACAAAACTATTTTGACCGCTTCGCTGGCCTAATGGTTAGAGCGTCTGACTTGGATGCGAGATGTAGTGGGTTCGATACCCGGCTGAGTCATATCAAAGTCTTACAAAAATGGTACTAACGGTACATTTCACCGTTTGGTCGTACAAAATGATGATAGTTTTCAACATCTGAACTTTTAAACAGCCATAATGATTCAAGAAATCAAACATGTTTTGTTGGTAAAATCTTCGGGTTCGATCTCATACAAATATTAGTACTGCCGTAGTTAACGCGTTTTATAATGTATCGAATCGAATAAAATCTCCCCTGTTATAGTTTTTATGATTTCTCTAACTTAAATACATCATTAATTGTAGCTCCTGTACTTTTTACTAATTCAGCCCACTCGTTTATTGTTTACATCTTAGATCAGTTAACTCGTTTCCACGTACTACGTATATAAAAGGTTCGATTACTCGCTCAGTTACACAATTTAAAGTTGAAAATATCTTCAGTGCAAGAGCATTAATATCGTGTTTATCATTTAACGAATACATTCCATAAATAACCGCGTTTATAGGATACGTTCTTTCGTAATATGATTCATAAATACCAGCCAACATTCCTGGTTTGGAATTTTTACTTAACGCAGCGATATTTTTGTTATATAAAACAAGATCACGTTTTCGCGAATAATCAACCCAGTAGAATTTGTTTCTAATTGCACATTAAATTGTATTCTCCAAGAATATCTTTAATTGTTGAGATAATCAATAATTGTTTTCGCTCGCTCATCGTTTATTATAACGACAAATTTGGTTACGACAAAATGCTCGCATATAATTTTGAACGTGGACCATTCGGGAGATGTCCCGTCATCAAGAAATTCTCTTTTAATACTAATAATCAGATTATTTTTCTTCAATCAGGAGTTATTCTGTCAAGATCAAATATTGATTCATGAAATGGAGATTTCCAAGGCTTGATGTGGATATTTTAAAGAAATATTTAAATAAACAATCTTATAAATTCAATGGTTCAAATAAATAATCAGTGCAGGGGGATGATGATAGGGTATTCAACCCCTTGTAATATTTTATGTGTAAATTAATTCTGAGGACAGCATTTACAAAGCGTGCAAAGAGAGAGTCTTTGTCTAAATTCGTGTTTACGATTTGGTGTTGGAGTTAGAGGGTAAGCACAATTGTGTGTACAAAGTGGCGGTAAAAGATAAAGAGAGCTCAAGACATATTATGATCAAAATAGAATAAGAATAGTGATAAGGTTATAACAATTTAGACAAATAATATTATATATAAATGGAGCAAAATGAATTAGTGAGACATACTATCTTGCAAATTATGAAGCATCTCGTGATGGTATTAATTGACACTGTCGACTAAAATAGCCAGTCGGCACTGTCATTCATATCAGTTATCTAATATTTACTGCTGGAAAGAAAAGTTATTTTTTTCATCGGTGTGTTTTCGGGGGATAATCGTAGACGGTCTTGTGGTCGATAATGTTAACGCTAAAATACTCGATAACTCGTTGCATAATTTACGTGCTGTTACACAGAGTCAAAATTCAATATACGGTGGGTGCGTCAAAAATTTAAAAAATTGCAAGAACTATTAATCTATGAATACAGAGACTGATGAAGAAATTATATTTAAATAGATGAATGCAGCTGTCAAATTGTTTGATATTTGCCAAAATTCGGTACGTTATGTCGCAAACAAATATTATTAAATCCGCTTTTTCTAAAATAAAATTAGTAAAAGATTTATACCGCTCCGGTGGCCTAGTGTTTAGAGCGTTTGCCGCGAAAACAGGAGGTCGCGTGTTCCATCCCCGGTGGAGTCATACTAAAGAATTACAAAAATGGTACTTACAGCTGCCTCTCTTGGCGCTCAGCATTAAAAGGTTAGTGTTTGGATTGGTCGGCCTGGTTTCAGGATAATGTGACTGGGTGCGACATCATGCTACATGTCTGCGGCATGATGCCCTGGTGCTAGACATCATTATAAACTGCCTCACTGCAGACATTGTAGCGATATGACTGATTCTATTTAATGCTACGTTAAAAATCCTAATCAAGCAACAACATAAACAAACCAGCAAAAGATTCAGTTTGAATACATCAACTAAAGGGAGGTAGATTTGTTAAGAATACGTGCAACTCTGTTAAAGAGTTATCTCGCATGGAAAATAATTCTGTAGACCGCTAAAGTTTAAACTTTAATAAAGTAGTTTTTATTTAATAACTAAAGAAATGGGTTTTTGTTGTATTTTAAGAAACATTATCCATTTTTCACAATCGGTCAAGTTTCTTGCTTCATTAAGGTTTTGTCAGCGATAATAATTAGGAAAAGGGAAATATGCAAGCCATTCTAATTGCGTAATATTATTTCAAGTATTAGTTAGCTGATACCGCATATAACCCGTTTTATTATTGGAGATGCACCTAATATGCTCAAAAATCGACGAAGAAACACACACTCTCACCGTGTCACCATGTGGTGAGTGCACTCTCCCGTGGCGATGTTCGGGGTGTGTGTGCGTGTGTGTGTGCATAAATGTTGAAAGTAAAGAAGTACCCAGTGTATGTATGTACTGTTCTTGGATTTAAGTTAGTTCAAAAGTATATGCTGTACTCTATGTAAATTTAGGAATATATGTACTTCTTGATCCTTTTGGGGCAACTGATGTGGTCACATGTAAGTTGTGCCGTATTGTTAATACTGTAAATACTGTGTGTATATAATATTGTAAAGATGCTTCAAATTGAGATTTAAGTTAGTTAAAACTACAAGTTGTGCCGTCCTTAGATTAAGATTGATTTTAACTGTATATACACAGCGTTCAATATTATATATATATATCAACGTGTAAGACAATTTTAAAGGTTTGTAGAAAGTGAACGTAGTGACCTTTCCTAAAAGTAAAGGTAAAAGTAAACGTTTAATTACACATCGTTTTAGACTGAGGCTATCTTTATGTCATTAAAATTTTATGTAGAAATTCAACTGTATACTTTCACCTCTCAGAATGTGCATACAAATCTTATTTTCAGAAGAAACAAAATATAATTTTATTCAACACGAATTGCAAATTTCATAGGGTACTTGATAGTAAAAATCACAAAAGTTGGTAGAGTTGCACATTTTGATAGGTATTTGCTTGTAAAACTCGTTCGATTTGCAAACTTTGATGAGGTATTATTAACAAATAAAAATCACAAAAATGTGATGAGAATTAGAAAAACTACAAAAAATATTATATTCCTTACCCGTCAGCTGCCTTTCCGAAATGTAAAGTGAAAGTAGGAGTTGAGTTATTATTTTGTTATTAGGAGTTTATCTGTAGACTGCCCTGCCCTAAATCCACCCAGTTTCTGGATTGGTCAGTAAGTTTGAAATTTATTCTCTTCAATTATAAATTATGACATCAGTGATGGTACGGATTATATTGGGTTATTGTACAACCAAATATCCAAATGATACTTCAGGGGTGAATGTATACATAGTATATAA
This sequence comes from Unio pictorum, assembly GCA_030141615.1. Lineage (NCBI taxonomy): Eukaryota > Metazoa > Mollusca > Bivalvia > Unionida > Unionidae > Unio > Unio pictorum. The sequence goes on along the minus strand of JARLTB010000029.1, from coordinate 762,954 downwards.
TATATCCCTGCTGAGCGTGATTTGATAGCTTAGTATTTGTCTGATAATTTTCATCAACTACATCACATACATGATAGACTGCGATCACAGACGTTATGTTTACGATTTCCGGTAATATGTCTACCACCACCGTATGGATTATTGTTGTATCGGAGAATGTTACCGTTGGACAGTGTTTTTTTCTCCACTCGGCGAGTATTTTAGGGAAATATTAATGAATTATGTCATTGACGTATTTTTTATACATCGGGTGTGTTTTACTCTGGAAATTAAAATGTCCATAGATGCGTTTCTGTTATCGAGTATTTATTACGATTTTTTGGGGTGGTCTGTCTTTTGAATTAATTACTGATTGCAAAACACTTTGATGATGAAATTCACGATCAGATATTATTTGAGTTAGTAGTATTTATATTTGTTCAAAAAGATACTCGTTAAAACTCTAGCATTATTTGTTTGTTGCTGTTCATATTCTCGATAAATATCTTAAAAATATTATCTATTTTATCTTCAAGAGGTGATGAAGGAAAACCCGAAATAATAAATACAACAGAGGATGTATCACCATACCCACCACACATATTTGTTATGCTCGTACACGAAACAAACATCTGAATGGATCTTCTTTCATCTAATTCCACTTCTCACAGCATGCCATGATTTAGCTCCATGATACGACCTTTCGTCCGAAGTAAAATCAGGCCGTTTGGTTCAGGCATCAGTGGTATTGCCTTTGGGGCAACGTCAGGCCATGTTACCGTTAATCTGATTACTGATAGATATCGACGACGTAATCCGGGGATTTTATTTGTATCGCGGCTGACAAAGTAGATTCGTCGACCGTTATAGCAATTTTTGATTATTTTCCTGTAATAGATTTAATTGTGCGCTGAAATTCAGCAATGATCTATTACCAACTGCCGGTCGGTATTCCAATGACGGTTTATTTTCGCTACATGTAGATATTTTTGTGCAATTATATAAAGAACATCAGCAATTGCTGTTGCAGCTGAAACACAAATTGTGACAACTGCAGGTGATGTCATTGTAATTGTTGATATCAATACAGTTGTTGTAGCAATTACAGCTGACACAGAATACATAATTATATCAACGACAACTACACATCTGCGATATTTTGATATATCTTTTGTATACGCATCAATGAGATTTTTAGTTTAGTTTAGAATACACGCACCGGATTGTATTTATAATGTTGCACGTTAATTGTAGAGCTCATTATTTAATTAGGTTGTGGTTTAGCGATTAATTCAAGACACCAATTGTAAATCAAACAGAGTCTTTTATCCTCAAGGTCCACTTCAAATGTTACTTCTTCGGTTTGATCTAGTCGTACTGGCATAGATCAAAAAGATCGTGTTTGTGGATAATGCCGTGCTACTGTGGTGGATATTGTGAATGTTGTAACACCAGCCACTGACAACCTCTGTTACCCGATAACCTTAGAGCGATGTTTAATACATGTATTAGGAGGTGAATATTATACTTGTCCAGACGCTACCGTATATACTCCATTGTCAGTGATCTTTCATATATCAGCAAGTATAGTATCAACTACTGGACTTTCATTTTAAAAAAATCACTAATGGCTCTATTTTTGTTTCTACAAAAACTCAAGAGCTTCCTTACATTATTAGAAAAGTCAGTTCTAAATAAGGTCATTCCAGTATTGATTGTTGTTAATGAGTCCATAATTGAGATGTTTTTTTATAATCGTCGTGTTTCTTGTTTATTGCAGCGTCATCATTTGATTATGGTTCTCAGAAACCAGTAATTGTATTATTAGTCATACTGAGGTGCCCGGTCATTGTATCACCGGATTTTTGTACTAAGCGCCAATATTATCCGATATCGTTGAAATAAGACACTGGTTTTAATGGTTCCGTTATTATCAAACACGGCTATACTGTTTTCGGTTACTCCATTAATTCTTATATCCTGAAATGAAAGATTACTAGTTATTTTATTTTCCTTGCTTTACCTGAAATGCAACCGCTTCGTTTGGATCCACATTGCAAGATTTAGTAGTTCAGATAGTTCATCGTTAATGATCTTTTTAAAACTCTCTAGTTATATTCCATCTGTGGGTTTTTGTTTCGAAAAAGATCTTCCTTAAATATATACCCTTATAATATAAGATCTATTTAAAACGATAGCGATTACTCGTGTATTCATGTACAACTTTATAAGGTGGCTTGGTTGAATTTGATACAGACTTGAGTACAGCAATTGCTCTCGGCCGCATATTGGTGGGTCAGTTATTGTCTGTGTTGGTAATGTTGAATATCAGATTGGAGTATTTGCTACGCTGACATATTTTAATAACTCTTTTGGCATGGCTAACCTGTACAATCGAAACAAACAATTCCACGTGGATTAATCATGTATGCGATCCAGTGGGTACCTACACCAGTACTGTTACCGAGATTAATGATACCGGTTTCAATATTGCTTATTCTGGATCGTAACTGATCTCACATAAAAAAACACCTCTGAAGTTTCTTAATTTCTTTTATCAGCATCGAGTAAATCAAAATTGGACATTAGTATTATTACACCGTCCTTGGAAGTGTCAGACCTTTTCTGTACCATGAATGCGGAGTTCCCGATAGTCTTAAACCTTTTGCCCTTTTTATTTATCCTGGCCGTTGCTGTTTTAGTACCATTCCCGCAGCTGTTCTGACAGCCCCAAGAAACAGCAGCTTTTGCGACAGTAGAGGCTGCGGCAGCAATTAATGCTGGCATTGCCGCGAAGAATGGAAATATACCACCTGATTTTGTTATATCTGAAATAACACCTGCAGATAGAGAGAAAGAGTCGTATTCCGGCTTTTATTTAGCATCATTGAATTTTTTACGCTGGTGTTCTGTCAGTGACAGCTTCTTTTCACTTCCTGTAATCTGTTTAGTGTCATTGCGCTTAAACATTTGTTACTGACGAGTAATGTAAATTTTTAATTTGACCAGCAATTTTTTACTGATACAACAATGACTCTCATTCGTCCACCAGCACCTTCAAGTAACATCGATTTAACGCTGTGTATAACAACATATTCTATATTATTATCGTCATCGTCTCTATTTACGCGAGCTCGAAATGAACATCAGCAACAGATTCGCCAGATAAATCATGATGTTCCAATAAAAAAAAAAAATCGGCTATAAATTTGTGAAATCTAATTGTAATGTTTGTAAACCTGTATTTATATTCTGATGGGTTCCATTAAATGTCATTAAACGATGATAAAGCACCAGGAGCTTTTTCATGAACAATGTCAATAGCTTTCATTGATAATTGTTTTGAGATCGGTAATGCTTTTGGAGCTATCTTTCTAAATAAACCCTGATCAACATCGCAGAGTCCATCGCCGTAAGTTGCTTTACATGTTGGCAATCGCGAATTTATCACCCTGACCATAAGCAGTCTACTTTAAGCATTGTGTATGATCATCTTATTTGTTATCCATTTATCTAATTAGGGTGACAATTAGTCTCTATGATAATGATCAACACTTCCATCTATAAGAGATCGATAAACGCTAATGTCCATGATATCACCTTTAAATAATCGTTGACAAATATCAGTTACTTCATTAATTATTTCTAGAAAAATAGTTCTAGGTCGTTTACCTTCAATCAAAATTCTAGTCGTTGTACGTCATCGAGAATATTGTTAGGACATGAAATAAAGACCACTTACCCAAGCAGTGCATGGAATACCACATCCAGTAGTGCCGAGAGGGTCATCATCTGGATCATATTATTATTCTTCTTCCTCTCGTTTCTTTTTCGTTTATCTACTTTTGCAGAAAACATTTAAAGATCTGGAACATCCTTACTAATACTACCCTTATTATGATGAATTCTAAAGATCATTTTACGATAATCATCTTATACAATTTTTGATTTTCTGATAACACATCAGATGAAATATTTGCATATTCTGCAGTATATTTAGCTAATTGATCATCATTCATGTCTTTAAATTTTTCAAAGGTCTTTCTTTGTGGTTTCTATTCAATTTTGTGCTGTTTTCGTTCTTCATGTTGACCAAATACATCGTTTACCGCATCGATGAATCATATATATTTATATGATACATTTGTTGCGTTGATTCGACTTGTGTGTGTTTAATTCTATAAAACACATCTGCCAAGTATATTAGACTGGAAACATATTTTGCATATATTGTTTCAACATTTTTTATATTTTCTTAAGTCGTAACAAGAACTAAAAATTCATTTGGATCAGTTTTATCGATTACTTTTAATGCAACATCCGTAAATTTATTTCGTCAATCTTCAATTATTTCTTCATCAGTGTTTTGTTTCTCTTTAGTAATAGGTTTTGCTAGTTGAGGCATTTGACCAGGAAGATCTTGTAAAGGTCTTGATGTTTCTTCAGTTTATTCAGCTATTTTTTCAAGTTGAGGAAGAAGAAGTTTAGTTTCAGTATCAGGTTTGAATAATTGTTAACAACTCTCTTTATAATTAACATTAGATTTCTGACATTCGTATATTTTTCGCCTGACAGAATCACGGACCGGTAGAGTTTTTTAATTGCGTCTTGTCGCTCTCGTGCTACCCGCGTGGTATACACTTCTCCAATCATTATTGATATAACAATAATCAAACTTACAGCAGCAGAGGGAGCGCAAACTCGAAAATGTTTCATGTCGAGCAAACTCACGCGCATACGTTTAGAAAAATACCAAGACAACAACACAGTAATAAATTTAACCAATCCGTAAGAGTGACTACCTCGGTTAGTTAGATGCTTCGGTTTAGCATGTTTGACGTTATGTGTTTCGTTTTTGTAATAAACCTTTGTTTAGCAAATGGGACCTTATAAGGTCGATATGGGTTCGCACTCTCTGGTGCTCAAGTTAAGCAACTGAGCTAGCATGTATCTCGTCGTAGATCTCATGCGGCGAGTGACACTAAAATCCCAATATACAAGGGTATTTCACCCTGATTAATGGTCACTCTCAGAAGGATATAAAACAAGTCTTTTGTCTAACTGACAGACTGGTCTTTGGATCTTGTCAAGGAGTAAACTTTCTCGAATGTTGTCCTGAGCCATAGCTGTTGGGCTGTCTGTAGCTATCTGTAGCTGTCTATATCTGTATGTACGCAAGTCCGTGCTCATGCTGGCCAATACAAGTACTTACCCAATCAGGGTAGCTGTGTGATGTCTGTACGTATTTGTGTGCAGGTCTAACAGGATGTCTGTCTGGCAGCCTGTGCGTCTATACGGATATAGAAGATGATGTAACCATCAAGGCCATACCAAGACGAAACAGCTAATTTGTAAACTTCTGCGCGTGGTAGATCAATAAAGGGTGTGAGCAACCGTTACAAGTGTGGGCCTGCCCAAGAATTCAGGATAACTTTGTGGTTTGACAGTGGACACATCTGCAAGTTTTTACAATATTTATGAATCAAGCGGCTGTACAAACGACCGAGTCATATGTTTGTTCACGTTATTGTTGTTTAAACTGAGTTCAATTTTGAGTTTTTTTGATTACAGAAAATTGGTTGAATCTATCATTCCATTAGATTCTTTTTGGAATCTCACTTTTATTGTAAGAAATTACATGAGATTATATGAATCTCACTTTCATTGTACGAATTTACATGAGATTATTCGAATCTTATTCTCATTACGTGACATTATTTGAATCTTATTCTCATTACGTGAGATTGTATGAATCTTACCGTCATATAGTTGTATATGAGCCATTTTTTGTTTTCCTATTTGTGAATATATGGATAGAGTAATTTAATCAGACGTATATTTTAGAGCGTGAATGTTTCAATGTACTTGTTGGTTATATATAGTTTTTGAGACTGTCATAATTTTCTTTAACTTTCTTGACTAAGCACCATCTATCAAATAGCTGATCTTTTGTTCTAGCAAATTCGACATGCGTTTGTTCAGCTTTATTCAATCCTTAAGATGCATTCCGTAAATACATCATAGTCACCACGTTGCTTTAGTGAACTAACAGTGACTTATGTTCCCTTGGCCTATTCAAATTTTCATCAACATATACAAAACTAGTAAAATATTTGTCTGCTTCTCTTTATCTGAAAGGGGCACGAAACTAATAATCTTTGAAAGATAATAGCTTAATTTTTAAGTATGAATGTGCTTTTCACTTGCCGGGTCCATGTCCATTACTCTATATCGATATTTCCTCTCGTTCTCTTCCATATCTAACTGCATTTGCATCTGTTCTACTTTTTCCTCTCTCCTCTAGTTCTCTCTCTCTCTCTCTCTCTCTCTCTCTCTCTCTCTCTCTCTCTCTCTCTCTCTCTCACACACACACACACACACACACACACATTGAAACATTTTTTTTTTCTTCTTTTCCTTTCTAATGATCCAGCTTCCTTGAGTCCAATTCCATGTTGTATTTTAACTTTATTTCTTTCACTTTTAATCAGCGTATGATACCGACATACAGATTAAAACCAAATCACTTTTATCCAAACATTCTTCTCACCCAAACACTGGACCAAAATATGTTTATATCTTCTTTCGTCAAGAAAGCGAAAGGTTCAGAAAATCATAGTTTCCTGTTTTGGTCAAGATATTGATGGTTTCAATGCAACTTTGTGTTTGGCTAATATAGGTCACGTTATCCATGAATTTATTGTGATTTTGTGTATTAGGTCAAGATATTGATTGTAACAGTGCGACTTTGTGTTTTGTTTACATTGCTTATTTTGATAGAAATATTGTTGCCACGGTGTGACATTGTATAGTGGTTACTTTAGTCGAGATATTTGATTGCCACTGCAGGAATTTGTGTATTGGTTATCTCGCTTGTTTATTGATTGTTATGGTACAACTTTGCGACAGAGCCTGACGAGATTCAAATGCCTTAATGTGTTTCTTAAATATCGATTGGTCCTACTCCTAAACTTATGCTTAAAATGTTACGAAAGGATGTTTTGAATTATCCTTGTGCAATGTAAGTTTGGAGGGTTATTACTAGCTATTGATCAAAGGTAATTACTAGCTATTGATCAAGCGCCATTTTTAACCAGTGTTTCATGTATATGCTAAAGATCGAGTTTTGTACGACACAGAATCTAATTATCAAACTTATTAGCAATTTAAAGCATTATGAACTGAAACCAAAATGTTAATTTCTATAAACGTCCAATTGATGAAACGTTCGGTATAAATTTCAAAATTAGAAATGTACTTGCCCGCCTTGAATCGTGACACAATCAAATGGCGTCATCTAGAACTCTATTGAAAGCATCACAATAGTTTCCAGAATAACATTATTGTGGCGTTGCCCGACCCAAAATTAAATTAGAACCATGTGTGATCAAGTAAGTCGGACAAGCCACTGTTTATTGTTACACATGACCGCAGGCTAACACCATCCCTTACGTAAGTTTGCCATAGTTAAGAGAGGAAACCGACCCAAGTAGTCAGAAGTTTAATTAGCACCTTGGGCTGGAAGGATGTTTTGTACATCAAAGAAGCTGCCAGAAGGAGTGGGCGTGCCTTATCTTCTGGATACGCTGACTGACCGCCAGATCGAATTAGTCGAGTGGATAGGGTCCCAGCGCTACCCAATCAGAATCGAGATAGGGGTGGGACCCTGATCTATTTTAAAATATAATATCTTTAACCGGCCGGCGAGCTTTAGTTCTCTATCATCCGTTAGAGAGGATTGTCTGAAGAAGATAGAACTCCGTCAGCCATACGTTAATTGGCGGGAAACCCTTAGGAACAGAATTCTAAGTGTAGTTTCTAAAAAGGTCAGAGAGCTATTTTTCAATCTTTGCTGACTGCAACTGCATTTAATTGTAGATCGTATATATATATATATATATATATATATATATATATATATATATCCTTATTGTTACTAAAACCGTAGTAGGAATAATTATTTTGTGATGTTGATATGTTTGTATATTTTGAAGAATGAGTTCATATTTGTAAAGAATCATATTGCTAGCTAGCCGTCGTAAGAATTAATATTATTATGATTCGCTATGTGGTTATTTTATAGTACAATAGCACCTTATCCATGCAATTGAATGGTATCTTTGCAATGGTTGCACTGTGAGAAGTTAATAATATGAATATTTGAATATTTGTGTACGCTTGTGGGAGTGTAGTGTACAGACATACGTCTGGTTGTCGTAATATTATAAGTACAATGAGATTAAATATATATATATATATATATATATATATATATATATATATATATATATATATATATATATATATATATATATATATATATTAGATATACTGATGTAATACGATGTATTGATATATGTATGATATCGTGCTATTACGTCATTGTTTCCCTGTAAGAGTGTGTGGGAATTTCGATGTGTATGTATGCGTGTCCTAAAAAGTAATAGCCTTATCTGATGGTTAATTGATGATTTAGTGTGAGGTGAGATGTGATAAACCCTATGTTAACGCCTTCTGATTTTCACAGGAAGCTTCGAGGGACAGACTAGTGAGTGGTCCAAGTGTCTCCGTTAGAGACAGAAGGAAGAGAAGGAAAGAGGGAAATCTGGAGAGGAAGCTTCGGGGGACAGACCAGGGAAAGTGGTCCCAATAGTCTTGATAAAGAACGGAAGGAAAGAGAAGGAAGGAGAGAAGTCGGGAGAGGTGAAATCCAGGAGGAAGTGGGAGGATCGAATAAATAGATGAGTACAACCAAAGGCCAGGTGGAAAATCGAACTCACAATGAAAATCATGAGATGAAATAGGCTATCACTTCGAGGACGAGTGATTGTGTGACATTTAAATTTATAGGCTTCATTAAATTGTTATTGTTTGAATTTCATCTTCGTGTATATAATTTAACCGTCGGCAGTGCTGACTGGGGGCTTAGAGCCGTATACCTATTTGGTCATTAATTTAAATTTAAATTCACGAGCCAGGTGGAACTTCCATAAATATTTTAATTAATATTTTGGAAGTACCCCACCCCAACCTTTGCAGAACGCTACAATTATAGTACCCAAAAAGTTACTTTCCCTTTACACTGAAAAGTCCAAGCAGATGTGTACCTCACGATTAATATCTACGTACAACATAAAACAATATACAGACTTACAATAGAAACACATGTAATTAGGATGACTCCAAACATAGGAATAAATATTTTATGATTATATTTAACAACATAATCAACGTAATGGATTTTACTATTGAATTTATCTCGAACTGGCCTAGTCATGTGACCTAGCCCAACTAATGGAAAGTTGCCGAATTCTTCAGGAAGCATCCAAACACCTTCAGCAAATGAGAAAATACCGAATGTTGTCAGTAAATCTTATTATTAAGATTTTTATTATTGTCAGCACGTGCGTAAGCATATATTTAAAGATCATATGCAATGTTACGCTTTGAACAAACCCTGTCACGTGGATAAAAAAAAGTAATTAAAGCTAATCTGAAAATTTTACAGTCATGAATAAAAACAATTACAAGGAAAAGATAAAATGCATCAGGACTTACCAAAATTATAGATATACATAACACATGTAACAAGTTTAAAACTCGAAAACATGCTACTATCAAAGAATTCTCTTTCGTACATTTACAAGCATACATGGTGAGGTCGAATCATTTCTGTTGGAAAAAGCATTGCAGAATTTAGTGTTTAGTATCACCATTCTCTGCGTCTATTAGTATTAGTTTAATCTATGTGGTGACTGTGGAATGACCTGGAAATAGTTTATCTGCATGTTGATTGTCATATACATCTATACTGTTTGCAACTAATGGGAGATGATTTTATTTTATTTTCTTAATTTGTATTCATTGTTTAATGTGTACAGCATATATTTAGTTCAGTCTACCTTACGTTACTTGAATATAATATTGCATAGGATTTATAAATAGATGTTTACGTGTGTGTTAGTAATAATAACCTTAATAAGTTAAAATGACGTCTATGACGTGGGTTCTCAGTGACCAATGGATATAGATGTTAAAAGAATGATTATTTTGCTTCCAACTGATTATGTGTGGTTACGTGAATATACTTAATTAGACGTAAAATCAATAGTGCATGATGTCACAATGGAACTATTGCGAAATACAGTCGCAATATATGGTGTATATTAGGAAAACGTTAAGCAATCAAATTCATTCTGATTTTTGAAGTAATTCACACTTATTGTTCTTTTTGTAATATGTTTCGAGGAGAACAACATTTGCTTGGATTGTTCTGTAGAACTGGAAAGCGCTAATTTTTTATTATTTTTTTTTTGAGGGGGTGACTACATTATGTTTCTAGCACTGTTATAAATTATTCGAATTAGTTCTGGAAAAGCAAACCTGGACAACGTCACAGCTCTTGGAGGACGAGTACTGTTCTGGTATATAAATTTATGATGAACGTTTCATTCATAAGACTTTCATAGACTTCTATAGAGACTAATTGTGGATGCGCTTCATAATACTGTCAGTTTCTCTCACATTTGTTTCATGTATAACTAAGATATTTTAAATTATTTATTAAGCTTTATAAAACTTGCTGGCTCGGCACTTTTCTGTTTGTAACAAGTGTCGTAACATTATATATTTCTTGAAAGATTTATAATCTGTGATTATGCTCTAATATTAATATGTATATAACGGTCTTTGAACAATTTCAGCTGCTGTTTTCTTATTTGTGCTTTACTAACAAATTACATTTTTGGAAATAAAATTAATTGTTTTAACTATGGGTTTCTTTTCCTTCATATTAGCACTTGTTACACTTCACATTAGTGATATGGGATAAATCACATCATATCATATTATGTAATAACTAGGTCAAAGGTCGGTGTATCATGTACTGTGTACTTCTACTTCAAAAAGTACAATTCACCTAAAATAAAGGACTTTCTATTGGTTTGGCCGATGCAGAATTTAACAGCTAAGACACGTGGATGTGACTACTTTTATTCATAAAGTATAATTTGTGAACACTTTACATTGTCTGCAGATACATGAGGTCACTAACCCTGAGTCCTCACACAAAGGTCTACCTACCCATCCGCTTTGTAACAAATAGAAAGCTTCCCTTCTTTGTGTTGTGAATAAAATTGATGCAGTTAGCAAATCAGTCAACAAATATAGTAGATCACAGCTTATAAGTAGGTATGTTGGATATAGGATGAAATTTGGGGAATCAAATACAGAAAAATGCCAAATATATACAATAAGTACAGCGAGTCAAATGGAGTTAAAAACAGGAGGAAAGTGTGTATCTAAAAGAGAGATGTAGATAATGATAAAGGAATTAAAGGAGACAAAAGAAGCAATGAGAAAATGAGTAGAGAAAGCGATCCCATGCCAATTTGGATTCTTGCAATGGTTTGCAAAGTTTGAAGAACAGTATGGACTTAAATGTGGATGTTGCTACTTCAACAAAAGAGAATACAAGAGAACTTAACTAAATAAAATGATGAACAATTTCAAGGCAGGAAAATGTACATTGAACGCAATCAATGATTCACGGAACCTATGACTGAAGCATTTGCTTAATCATTGTATTAAAACGTAATGTCCGCCACAAATTACGAACATTCAGTCAATGAATATTCAATGCTTGGTTTTCAAAATTTTGGCGACTTCTGTATCCAGTGATTACGCACTGATGTGCTTCTATTAGCGGATGTCTTTGAGATGTTTCATTATACTGCCATGCATGTGTACCATCTCAACGGTATGCACTACTGTTCGTCACCGATACGCTTCTGTCACAAACTAAGGCTGAGATGGAATTACACACCAACACTGAACAGCATATGTTACTTAACGTGTTATTCGAGACGGTATAACAATGACGAAGGCACAATCCAAACACAGGTCGCTATGTACAGGCTGTCCCAATTACTTACTGTTATCTTCTCACATTCTAAATGAATGGGCATGGTGCAGTCCATGCCTGTCCGTGAGTTTGAATCGATTGATCCCACAGCTGTAAATATACGCATACCTATAAGTGGATACAGTCGTAACAGCGACATCGGGTACATTCATAAATTTTATCTGGGGTATCCAGAAAACCTTTACCACAGAACAGCTACATACTAGCACCAGAAGCAACGGCTGTCATGGATGTCTCCGTATCAGTGCCAGCTCAATGAGGAATTGGGTTGTTCCTATACAGAATGCATCAAACTGGTTCCGAACCTGAGAACTAAGAGCAACTATAGTGTACGTGTTTAGCAGTATATTCTAGTAGGTAACACAGCGTGGACCGTGTACCGGCTTCATAAGTGCATACAGCTATCAAACTAAATTGTTGTCGAGTGGGGCTCACGATGGTGGCTGTGAAATCATTTTTAGGATAATGGTGACAGCCTTCTGTAAAATTGCTTGTGTAAGTTTTAACCTAATTAAGCGTATTTTTCTTCATTATTTAGTGCTGGTATGACTGATGACAGCCTATTTACCCATTTGCTTGATCGTTCTGTATAATTTCTTTGCGTGATGATGTCCTAATAATCGTTCTACAAGTGCACGGTTAAATCATTCCACGATTGCTTGGTTACATTGCATATTACCATGTCAAACAAGAACGAGACCCAGATATATTATTTATAACGCAGCCCCGTAACATGGATCGACTTCCATCGGCCGTGGCAGTGGTTGTGGTGAATGTGCATAGATAGGTTTAAATCTCCTAGACAATCGCTAAATCATAGACGTCAAGGCTCTGGGTTTTCTTCTATCTGTCGAAAATATCTACGCATACTTGTATATTTGTTCACGGATGCTATCAAATGGAATAAACAGAAGATCAGATTGGTGGTCTTCGTTGCTTGCTCCCAAGTCAAATCGCTGACTAGAAATACTCCTTTAGTCCTATTATGTAAATTTGCAACAAGGCTTGTTTGGCCAACCATGTTGAAGATATCCCTTGAGTGACTTATGCTGCGCTTGCTTACCTTTCAACTGCATCTTCAACTTTCCAGTACCCCGAGATAGGGACTAACCAAAAGCGCCTCGGACATTCGCTTTGGTCGAATATCAGGTTTATCGGTTCTATTTGGAAGTATTCGCCTCAGCAAATAATACGTTCACAAATGGTTACAAGTAAAATAATTAAATAAATATCGAACTTTTAATTTTAAAAAAAAGTTTTTTAATACATAATAATTTTAGTTAATAATAAAAATTTTCATCTTATAGGCGATATATACGGTATACGATACCCGAAAAGTTTAAGCTTTGCATACGATAATGAAACAAACGGTACTCTCTGGAGTCTCACCTACTACTCGGTTCGTGCCCAGATCCGGCAAATAGTACATCCAAATACTCGGATTCGGTACTCGGCGAAAATTATCTACTCGGTTAGGCCCTACCCCGAGGACTGTTGTATATTTTTTATAACATCTGCTTTCATGTGTGGTTTCTTTATTGTTTCAATATGTTTTACCTCCAGTGAGATACTTCGCCTGCATATCTCGTATCGGTTATAAAAGCATCAAAGAGGTTTACATGTTCTTGCACATGGTTTCGTTGGTTGTTAGAATCAAGTATAATATCCAGCCGTATATCAGGTATACAGTAGTTGCATCCAGGAATGTACTTTCATTAGAGTATTTGATCTACTGAGTTATACGTAGTTTCGCTAATGCAGCAGTGACATCTCCACGTCTGCCTTATAGTTTGAGCCTGCGCGCCAAAAGACCTAAAAGGGCCAACAAACGTGAAATGTGCTCCACGTAAAACAAAAATTCCTTTGATTTCGCCTCTGTTGTTATACCCCACATTACATTTTCAGTACGGATTTCATGCGGCATCACGCTCTGTAAGAAAACATGATTGTATTATACAGTAAATGACATTTAACATTATTATACAAAAAGTGACATTTAACATTACTATACAATAAGTGACATTTAACATTGTTATACAATAAGTGACATTTAACATTAGTATACAATAAGTGACATTTAACATTAGTATGCAATAAGTGACATTTAACATTATTATGCAATAAGTGACATTTAACATTATTATACAATAAGTGACATTTAACATTATTATACAATAAGTGACATTTAACATTAGTATACAATAAGTGACATTTAACATTAGTATACAATAAGTGACATTTAACATTATTATACAATAAGTGACATTTAACATTAGTATACAATAAGTGACATTTAACATTATTATACAATAAGTTATATTTAACATTATTATATAAAAAGTGACATTTAACATTATTATACAATAAGTGACATTTAACATTATTATACAAAAGTGACATTTAACATTATTAAACAATAAGTGACATTTAACATTATTATACAATAAGTGACATTTAACACTATTATACAATAAGTGATATTTAAAGGCATACAACCTAAGTAAAAACGAATAAAATTATTTTGTTCTTTTTTCAGTTCGTGATTACTTATTTAGTTGAAAAATTACGATTCAGGCTGTTACTGAGGCCGAAATCAGGCTAGTATCGGTAATTTTGTGATAAAATACGCGATTTTTAATTATTGTCTGCAGACAATAATTCGCTATTCGCCACGCCTATATTCATGTAACCTCTGTGTTGACCTCTCCCGAAGATTAAGAATTTTAGCCATGCGCAAACACGTGTTTACAAAAATAATGGCGTGTCCGCAACTAGATCGAAAGCAACACTTAGATTCTGAAAGGAGGAGGGAAAAAAAGTTGTTTGGGCAAATTATGGCAGCACACGCATATGTATTGGTGACCAGCATGAACGATGGAATAAAAAGAAGTCCACTTTGAGCCTGGAAAATAATCCAGACGTCGCCAAATTCTTGCTGGATACTGGTGAGTCTCAATTTTGCAATGTACAGTCAAGTTTTTATACCGCTGTTTTATTTCTGTATTGTTAACTCTATCAAAACTCTTAAAATAACATATTTTATATAAACTGGCATTATTCCATTTAGCTTGAAATAAAATGCCACAGCCCTGCAACAATATCGCTGAAATCCGCATGTACATACATTAGCTTTTTTTTGAGGCTACCATAGGGGGTATTAATGATCATCTTCATTTTCGCACGCAAACATAAGACTATTTAGAGGCAAACAGTCACTACTGTTTTTTTGTTTTTTTAATACAAATTATTTATAATGTAAATAGTGATGGCTGTAAATAAAATTAATGCAATACAGTTAAGTATATTTTATGCATGACCAAATTAAATAGCACACTATGTGTGCATAAACGCCCGTGGGGATGTGGCATCATTCCTTACCCCATGGGAAAAATTAAATAACTTTCTTTTGAAAGATGAAACAGTGAATAATGACCCACCGTGGCCGGTTCACTTTAATTTAACATTCATTCATTCACTATTATTTGTAAAATATATATAATTTTTGTGTCTAATGAAATATTTATTTTCCCTTGCTATATTAGTTATGAATTTAATGCCAGTGCAAGGAAAACATCAGAAACAGAGGATTGTCAAAGAAGACATGGCCACAACTTCTACACCTGGGCCAACATTTCATAGGATACAAATTCCTACTGTCTCTGATATAACCACATCAGAATCAGATATGACATCTATGTAAGTATTACTACATTTTATTAAATTTTATGTATATTTACTTGTTTACAAATATTTTGGTTGATGCACCTGGAAATGTATCATTCTATACTAGTTTAATATTTTGCAGTTGGAAAAGATTGTACATTTTGTTAAAATATGATTTGTTTTATTTAGAATAATATTTTTGTTGTAAATTGTTGGCACATGTCATTTTTGTTATTGATATGTTCCTCATCATGCTGTTTGTATTTTAGTTAGTCTCAAGTGAGAATAGTCTTTGACTAAATGAGTCACCCCTTTAAATAAATTATTATTATTATTATTATTATTATTATTATTATTATTATTATTATTATTTCTTGAAGCATTATCATTCCCATTATAATAACCAAGATAAATGATAATGCTTTCTTTTGATACAAAACTAAAAATGTCCAAGTTCAACATTAGTATTTACACATTTCAAAATTTTATTTTAAGGGATTCAGTCTTGTCTGAAGTTGAAAAACTTAAGGAGAAGGAAAGTGTTATGATGGAAAAGTCTAAAAGTTTTATCAACCCATTTGAGAAAGTATACTAACAAAAATAATTGTGATACATACAAAAAAGGAGAATATTCGTGTTAAGTATACTAAAAAATAACCATATATATTCATGTATAGTATTGTATTGGTATTTGTGGATTGTATTTGTGTATAAACCAGAAAGTTGCTCCCACAAAAGCTTTCTTTGCAGTGTATGAACATACAAGTTAAAAATGTGTAATTACAATATATCTTTAAATATAGTATTGATGCGTAATTGAAAAAAGGAAGATATACTGGTTATCATTGTAAGAATATGAATACATTGTATTATAAATACAAACCACACTAAGGCCATAGTTATGGTTTGTCCGTTTAGTACACATGGAGAGGGCAAGGGGGTGTTTACCCAAATGCATATGCTTGTGTATGGGGGTGGGAGGTCTGCTGATTATGTATGTACACTTATACCTCGATAGTAATTTGTCTAATATGTAACCTGCTTGACTGGGTTCAGTTGGTGTTTGAGTTTTAGTGGACAATCGACAAACTTTTTAAAGTTACACAGCTTATTTATTTGATGCAGCCAGACATTCAACATTGGTGGACTATCTATTATACTAAACACATAATATTATTAATCCTTGGTCTTTTCTGTGTGGATTAAATATAGGCTGTTCTACAGAATGGTGAGGGCAATTGCATGTACGCAGATGGGGTGTGTGTAAAAAAATAAAGTATGCATGTGTACAGGGAGGGAGGGGTCAAGCTTTACCCGATTTTTGTGCACATGCCCATTGTTGGAATCAGATTTTGTTTCCAGAATTTTTACTTTTTTGCTTGCAGTCTAATTCATATCGGTCTGAGCTATACACAGACAGATAAACATTTGCAGAAGTAGGATAAATTGGAGATTGGAAGTAAAAAGTGGCCAGGAGGAATATGATGGGTCAGAAGAAGAAAAAACTCCAACTTTTACCCTTATGCAGATGCCGAATGATGTTTCTAGCACACCTAGGCATATATCTAAGCAAAAAATTCTTGGAAGCAGATGTATTTCAATGTATTCAAAATTAGCCCACAAATGCATTCCCTACCCCCATTTCAGGTGACAAGGGAAAAAATTTGTAGGGGTGAAATGAGTTGATTATTCTCTGCCTGTATAATGCTACTGTACATTGGCATTTTCATCAAAACAGATTAATTGGGATTTACAATTTTGAAATAGTTCTTTGCATCTGAATCAATTTATTTATTTAGTTATTTTACATTGTTTCAGAAGTACAGCAGAACTGGAGAATTTCCAGAAGTTTGATTTTATTGTATGCCTCCAAAGAACATTCATATAAGCCATCAGCTTTCAGAGCTAGGAATCTGTTGGCAACTCTTGATCATAACAATCATATTGACAGAGATGTGATTGTAAACACAGATGGAAAAATAAGGTAATAAACTTTATTCTTGTTTGTTAACATAATAATTAATTTTCGTTAAAATATTAATGCTTTACCTGAAAGTTGATAAACCATCTGTTTGTGGTACAATTTAATCTTTTACAGAAGAAATTTTTTAAAATAAATTTCATAAACCAATTTTGGTTAGAATTAGTCTAATGTAATTAGAAAATTCTGTAAATAATCTAAACATTTTTATGATATATGGGTTAGATACAGGTTTGCTATATTTACATTTTCATCCGTAGCAAAATGATTTGTTACATGTAATTGTACGCAGTTTTTATTTGGACTTTTGAGAATTAAAACAATATAAAATGACATTGTCAGTGAAATGTTTGCATTTTCTTGTCAGATACCAAAGATCATTCAACAAAAAAGTGAGAGATGGTCTGCAAACCCAAAGAAAGCTGATCAACAGTACCTGTATATGCTGGAAATAATTATAAAAATATTGAAAATGAGGTTAGATGATAGAGTTGGAATGAACCAGCCAGTTGTTTTGGTCATAAATGATCATAGGTGAATATCTGATGTACTTGCTCCAATACCACCACCACCTACAGAAGAGATTGTTACAAAGCAGAAATCTCATTTTAAGTTAAAATGATATAGGCCTTTTAGTCAGATAACACCTCTTGATATCAAATTGTTATGGAGAGACTATTCTAGTGATTGTATGATAACAAATGATCCCTACCATGGAGCCATATAGACTTTGACTGTCTTTCTTGAAGTGTCTACTATGAGCCAAAGTCCAGCAACTGTTTGATTTCCAAGATTCAGTTTATCTTCAGACCACTGTTGATTATGTTCTTAAAGTTTTTAAAAAAACATGCATTTGAACCACAAGTTGTAGGACCTTTTTAAACTTTTCATACCCATTGCATTTATACTTGTCTTATATGTATGTTTAGATTGAGGTAAATGCAGTGTATTTTGGCCATATGATGTATTAAAAAAAGAACAGCAGAAACTATTCATTGTAATTCATTTAATCTTATAGGAGTAACAAGATTAAAATAGTGTAATTGCAAGTCGGTATTATTGCATAATAAAGTACCTTTTAATAATTTTATTTTCTACATGTTTTGTGTAAAATTGCAGTCAGAAAGATTTCTAGCATACTTTGAAGAAGAAAAAAGGTACATAGGAGCAAATGACTTCAATCCATGTATGTATGTATGTATGTATGTATGTATGTATGTATGTATGTATGTATGTATGTATGTATGTATTTTCATGAAAATAAATTAAATCACAAAACAGCATTGAGCTTAACAACATTGTTTCGAATTCCACAACATAGTATTATCCCATATTTCTTATTTCATTATTAAATATTTAGGCTACATTTTCTAACACAAAATATTTAGATTTTGTTTTAATTAAATTACATATTTTCCTGAATTTATTTGCCCAATTGTTTAAGAATACAATGTAATGAAGTGGTTTATCGCAGGTGCAGTGATGTCTGCCATTACCGGTTCACATACAGTTTCAAACTAATTGTATAAAGAAAAAAATGCTGTTAACTTCTGGGTTTTTTTTTATAAAAAAGAAATCAATTAGAAATGATCTTTACTGATTATATTTGTTAACAACAAATTACTATTTACATACTGGTGTTGACCGTTCCAGTGGCCTAGTGGTAGGAGCATCCACCTCAGATGCAAGAGGTTGTGGAGGCCTTGATCCCTGGCAAGGTCATACCAAAGACATAAAAATGGTATTAACAGCTGCCTCATTTGGTGCTCAGCATTAAGAGGTTAGTGTATGGACTGGTCGTCCTACTGTCAGGATAATGTAACTGGGTGGGATGTCATGCTACATGACTGCGGCATGATGCCTCAGTGCTAGATATCACTATAAACTGCCACACTGCAAACATCATAGCAATATGACTGAAAAATTGTTCAAGGTATCTTAAAAATCCAAATCACACACACTGTTATAATTTTTAAACAGAATTTGGTATATTTTCATCACTGTACAGTAGGCCTAATTTCATGAACTCAGAAGTGATATATTGCTGCAAACAGGGTTAAAGGTCAGTTAGCAATTAAAACACCCCTGTGAATGTGTAAGAGTTTGTCTGCATAGGCTAACTGGTATCAACACTACATAAATACATGATGCCTTGGATTACAACACTGCCAGAACTTAATGGGTACATCAAGGAAGGTATCAAGTACAACCAGTCATTTTACGTTCAAAAAATCAAGAGGTCAAAGTCTCCTCGCCTGATAACATGACCCCTGCATTCCTGAATTTGATATGTATATCTGAGCCAGTTTTGCGTTGTACTTAGTACATTATATATACTATTCAGTATATATATATATATATATATATATATATATATATATATATATATATATATATATATATATATATATATGTATGTATGTGTGTGTGTGTGTGTGTGTGTGTGTGTGTGTGTGTGTACCTAGCTACCCTAATTTTAAAAGAAATACAATAGGAAACATACATGGGGGTGGGCTTAATTTCAATATTTGTTTCTCTGCAGTAGTTTGTTTAGGTGATGTACTAAAGTTTGGCATTGAGTAAATGGTAATCACTTGTGTCAAAAGCATAGAAACCAAGCACAGGATACTAAAACATCAATGTAATTTCTATAGAACTGTCTAGTATTTTGGAATAGGATGTCTGTAATCAATCTTTTATAGTAATGGTACACTAGTTTATCATATAAAAGTCTATGGGAGACAAAGAAAAAGGAAGAATGGAGGCAGAAGTGTGATGGACTGAATGGAATTGGACTACCAGTCCAGAGAAAGATCATACAGACGAGTAGGAACACAGGACAAGAGGAAAATCTATTACACTAAGTCAGATGACAATATAGGCCATAACTTGGTTGAGTTAAAGACGAGTGATAGGATTTTAATTTGAATTTCATTTGAGAGATGACTGTTATTTAATGAGATTAAATTTTGTGTATTCATTAATTTAACTGTTGGCACCACTGACTGGGGGCTCTGAGCAATGCATCTATCACTACTTCAATTCCTCACAAAAACATGCCAAGGGGGTCTTTTGTAATAATTTAAATAATATTGGGAGCACACCACCCAACCTAAATAACATGGAAAACCTCTATATATGCCATAATTATTCTTAGATGATATCCTTCAGTTTTTTATGTCTGACTGTACATGTACTCTTGAATTAAAGTTATACCTGTACGTGCACATTTGTACTTATATAAGTTTTGTACATTTCATAATATATAATAGTTAGTTTTACAGTGTATGCAGTTGTGTACATTCATCTGGGTATTCATATAAAGGGTATAATTATTTCTATGGTAAATGAACACATTTTAAAAAACTGAAAATTTGATGCTTTTAAATGGTGTCGAGTATATTTGATTTAGTTGTAATAAGATGGCTGATGATGCACATATGTGATATAAGCATTCAAGGTTGCTTTAGATGAACTAGTATTTTAGTCTTTAAAACCTTATTCTGTTTCCAGAGCCATTTTGTATTACATGATATTGTAATTAATGAGCAGTGTCTGGATAGAATAGTATCCTAGTGTTTGTAGTTCTGTTGATATTTGCAAGCCAATCTGTATTCATGAAACATTGCAACAAGTTTTGCTTTCTCAACTCAATATGAATATGCGTTATTTATCATTTAACTTAATGTGTTACTGTATATGCACGATTAAAATCATGTTCGCCAGTGTACTTTTGTTTTTTATATTGTTTGCATCCCAAGACAATGCTAGTCAACTTCAATTCATCCTATGTTTTTAATAAATAGTCTCCTCACAGTTGCTTTCAAAACATAGCCATACATATAATCATTCTTTAGTGGGTAGGTAACTAAAAAATGTTTAACAAAACTTGTTCATGCAAAATAAAAATTGCATACTACAAAAGAAATGTTTTATACAACAGAAAATCAACATAAATTATATTATTCACACATCATATATTTGGATAGATCATCCAAGTCTTCCTTGTGTAAAGCCATGGTACTGGCCAAAATTATTTATCCATTATACCCCATTCACAACAGCTTGGAATGACATGTCTGTTGCCAGTACTTAGGTATCCGTTAAGTCCATAATATAAACTGCCTATTAGCAGTATGCCTTTTCCCTTGGTTATAATCATTGTCTTCTGCTGCCAGGACATCTTGAATATACCTCTGTGCAACAAGGAGCACGACTTCATCTAAAACAACCAGGTCGAAGTCCTGCAGAAATTTTTTAAAAAATTGTCAGTAAAAAAAATTCCAAATAAAATAAATCCATTAAATATTATGTGGGAAAATATTAATTTTTGTGTTATGCAATGAAGCAAACGTATAAATATACAAACAAATGCACAAATCACATCGACTATCGGATACGTGAACGTGATGTGGTAATGCAACTGCCCAAGAAAATCAACTTTATTCTGAGCCAAAGAAGCGACTTTAGCGAGACCTTTTAATAGCGGTTCTGATTACAATGATACAAATTATCAAATTTTTTGTTGGTTTATCTTACAACGTAACAGAATCACACAAACACGAGAAGTAAACACTTTCAAGAATGGCCCCTTAGGAACCCCTTATTGTCAGGAGTTTCCATCATATTGACTTTTTTGCCTACTTCTTGTAATTTATCATATATAATGAGAAATCTATAAGCAATACATATATTGTGGGTGACTATAAAGAACTAAGGAGAAGGACAGACGAAGAATAAGGCAATAATTACATCAAAAGAGAATCAAAGGCTTACCTCGACTTCCATTATTTGTTGACGCGCGTCACTTGACACTGCGACTTCGGAGAATATCGGTAAATTCCGTTTCTGCATAATTAATTAGCAATCCGTACAGAAAATCGTTATATTTTCATTGATTAAACTTACATATGTACATTTTTTGAAACTGAATTACCTGTAATTACTCATTATTTCTACTATACTTTTCATAATATCATGCATTTGCAAGAACAAAAAAGTCGAAAATCTTAGGTTGTATGCCTTTAACTTGGCATCAAGAAAAAGGAAAAGGATTGCTTTAACGTTCATTGACATTTCTAAGCAGGAAACTAATGAAGTATATTTCTAAATTCAGTTCGCGTGTTGATTATTTGCCCGACTGGATCAAGGAAACCCAAAAATGTTCTTAACCTAGATTTTTAGATGGATAACGTTGGATCGGTCACACATAAATACGCCCTCAGCCGACGATCGATCATGTTATAATACACTATCAGAGTTTAAGACAGTCGTCACCAAGAGGTAAATCGTTTACAGCTGATTTCTCTACCACAATAGATGGATATCCTATCATTGACAACCTTGATTAAAATGACGATAACCGTTTCTTGCACGAATATGGGATGTTAGAACACCAAAATAGACCCGTGAAACTATTTTGCAGAGGCCGACACAAAACAGATGTGATATTTGGTACACAATGATAGATCCACGTACCTAAATTAATAAGAGACAAATTAAACATATTAATTATATTTAGTTGCATTGATGTTCATGGCCTTGCAAACATACATTAGTGTGCAACTGCTATTCGTTAGATAATTTTAAGGACATATTTGCGGAGGTAACCCAGGACCCATGAAGTCTCTTTGCTATTAACATGACTAATTGACAACGAAAATAACTAGCCAATTTTGAGACGAACGTGTTTTACAAGAAATTTTAAATGATTATGGTAAAAGGTAATGTAAAAAAGGGACAGCTTCCCAAACTCTGTATGTGATATAACCTTAATGTTCGGTGCATTCAACTTTAAGGTACACTACTTATATCACAGTCAATAAAATGTGTACGACATTGAACGATAGCCGCACCGGTTACAATGTCTACTCAGTATATATATATATATATATATATATATATATATATATATATATATATATATATATATATATATATATATATATATATATATATAAACTATGTATGTCAATATGCAAGTATCTAAAACAAGGTGTATGTGCTAAATCATGCCTACAGTTTTATTTAAACGACACAATTGAACATTTCCTTTGATGGCCTGAAACAAAGTTTTACCTGGCCTACTGACGTCCATGATAAAACGAGCAAGCTTGAATGCTTCTGAACTCGACAGTTCAACGTTGATTCGATGTTATGAGCATTTTAGGTGAAATGATATACTTACTATATATACTACTGCTAATCACCGAGGTCATGTCAATTCTTTTCAGAGGTGGGGGCCAAATCGTGACGGGCCTGTTAATTTTCTCATATAGGCTATATCAATTTTACAGCACATGCAAACGCTCTCCCCGCCCCCATGAATGACGTCCCTGCTGCTAATCTATCAAACAATCCATGACTAGTTGATCTAACAAGATTGTGCACTAGATCAAGCTTCCAGATGCAGGAGGGATATCGGGTGGACGAGGTGTCTAAGGCGCACGCATTTACCAATCACTGCCATCTCGCCGTTGTATGGGTGCGTTAGAATCACAGGTATGTAGGTATGTAATAAAACTTGCAAGTAGCTTCCCGTGGGTCGATGGGTCTTACCGTTTATCTCCCGAGTTCTTCCTCGAGTAATTATACTGGAAGTCCCATACATAGATATAGTGCTCTGATAAATCGAGTCAAATCAAAACAACAGCAACAAAAAGAGGCAGGGCCATAACACGATGTTGTTTTTAAACAAAGGGTCATAAGGACGGAAGAATGCAAATTGGGAGATGTGTTTTGACTGAAATATGCTGAAATATGTGAAGTAAACCCAACTGTTTTTTCCTGTAAGACCCACTGTTTTCATTCACCTAACTAATGCAATACCGAGGCAATAATTCTAATTCTTTGTGTTTTTTCAGACTTATGGAGTAACCTTGGTTATTTTAGGTACTAAGCCCGTTCCAGTTACTTCCCTTTGATAAGCAACACCAATGCAAGCACTATTTGTTAATCATAGTGTTCACAAAAGTAAACAGATTCAATGCAAGCATTTTAAAAAATGAACAAAATGAAGAAAAACGTAAATAAAACAGTACTTCGTGTAACTTCTAAATATAATTCATTCATTTTGTCGGTGTCTCCTTTAAATATTTAAAAAAAAAAAAACAAACAAAACAAATAAATAAAATACTAAAGACAAACGATTTTCTCAATACCAATGAAAACCATCCGCTCATGGTCAAACTGGACTAACAACGGCCTCTGACAGAAGTAAAGAAGGCCTTAGAGAAACTGGCATTAGGTAAAACCCCAGGGAAGGGCAGCATGCATCAGAGGTCATCGCGTACGACTTCAACGTGCTGCTCACACATCTGCACGGCCTCCTCTGCGAGTGCTGAGATGAGGATGCAGTGATGAGGATGAGATGCCATCATCCTAACACTTTACGAGAACAAAGGCCACAGAAGTGATTGCAACAAATACAGAGGCATATTCCTTCTCATCACCGTGGGTAAAGACTTTGCACACGTCATCATGAACATACTGCAGACGTTTGCTGACAGAGTTATCCAGAGTCACAGTTAGAGTTATGCACACCGAGGTCCACAATCGACATGATCATCTCTGTCAGGCATCTGCATGAGAAATACAGTGAACAACACAAACCCCTTTTCCTGGCCTTTATAGACCTGAACTAGGCGTTTGATCAGGTCAGCAGAGATGGATTTTTTCACAATCCTGGCAAAGATCGGATGCCATCCAAAGCTGCTAAGCATGATCCAGTTCTTCCACGATGATATGAAAGGGACAGTGCACTACAATGACTAAACATCTGACACCTTCAACATCCGCAGCGGAGTGATACAGGGTTGCGTCCTAGCGCCCCTACACTTTTCTGCATCTTCTTCGCTGTCCTACTCAAGCATGTCTTAGGGACGTCCACAGAAGGGATATATCTGCACATGCGATCAGACGGCAAACTATTCAACTTGGCACGCCTAACGGCAAGGAGCAAAGTGCGTGAACTAATCGTCAGGGATTCTCTGACGATGCTGCCCTATCCACTCACGCATAAGATGAGTTACAGTACCTGAACAACCGCTTTAGCCGAGTTTGGGATGTCCATCAGCCTACAGAAACCAAACGTGTTGTCACAGAACATTGTCCCCGTAAGCATTAGCCTCAACAACTACGAACTTGAGGTAGTCAGTCAGTTCACGTACCTCGGCTCTACCATCGCCTACAACTTATCGCTCGATGCTGAGCTCAAAATGCGGACTGGAAAGGCCTCAAGAACTCTCTCCAGGTTGTCGCAAAGAGTGTGGAGCAACAGTATGCTAACCCTGATCACTACCATATTTCCAGCATGTTCACACTCATCCGCCAACGTCGCATCAGATGGCAGGGCTATGTACGCCGAATGGATGACGGACGGATCCTCAAATGAGTCTCTCTCTCTCTCTCTCTCTCTCTCTCTCTCTCTGTATATATATATATATATATATATATATATATATATATATATATATATATATATATATATATATATATATATTGTGTTACGGCTATTGGATTTAAATTATTTATTTTTTTAAATGTTAAATCCAAATTTGTTATTTTGCCTTTAAAATGAATTGATTGGGAGATTTTTTCTAGAAAGTTCAGGCTGACTTAGATTCTCTAGTTGTAAATAAGTTTTGACCTTGGCTTGTTTGACCTAAATCCTGACCTTGCTTTAGACATTGTCAACAAGCCTCTAAAACTATTGGTCAATTTCAAGGACAACATTTTTATTTTTAGTTCTTAGGGGTAGTAAATATCTAGAGTACGTGATTTTTTAGTGAAGGCAGTCTCTTTCTGTGACCTTCCATGAACTTCTATCAATTTCTAGAAAATCATGTGATCACTTATTTACTTTAAAAAAAAACAGTTATATAGACTGTTGTTTTGGATAGGAGTTCAGTAGAATTTTTGGGCTGTAAGTTATTAGTTGTGTATTTCATGTTTGAGTGTTAATTTTGTTCTGGACTTTGTGTCAATTCGTTGGAAAAGAAGAATTATTCTATTTATCTGGAAAAGGACATATGTTTCATAATTTCATTTGTATGATTATAAAAAAGAACTGCATCACGTGACATTGTCAGCCATTTTGGATTACATCGTCAAGATTCGAACCTGGAACTATTAGAACATTTATTTATCAGGACTTGCAATTCCATTAGTGGATTATTTTGTGAATTCTATATTTGTTGGGTTTGATTCTCTAAAACCGTAAGTTTATTTATTTTATGAAAATAATTGTACTTAACAAAATTCATTGTTAAAGTTATACAAGCTTGTTAGTTTTCACTGTTTCTATGTTGCTGCTTATTCGAGCCTAAGCACGTAACAATATATATATATATATATATATATATATATATATATATATATATATATATATATATATATATATATATATATATATATATATATATATATATATATATATATATATATATATATATATATATATATATCACAGGAAATGTCTATGACAGAGAAACTTCGATGGCTTCATCGTTTGAGTGCATCATATCAGTTTCTCAAAGAAGCTCATAAATAATATATCCACATTTAAATGCATATGAATAGAGAATAATACCTGTAAATATATTATAATATTTTAATTACCTCTTGCTGGTTCGTCCTTTCGTTTAGTTTCTAATCCACGCTAATTTCCATACCAATACGTGATTACCTGACAGTTCAGGTTCAGTCTATAAGAGCTAACCGTGTTTGTAATGCACTGCTTTCTTTTTAAAAACCATATTTCATGTTTAAATCATGTGTGTGTCTTATATTAATTAATAAATGTGAATAAAAATAGACCTCAAAAAGAAAACATTCAACTGTACAATGTGCATGTGGTTGTGAGCATTAAGAAAAGGCGTATTACTACAATTAGGAGCGGACACACGTCACGGATGTGAGGAGTTCATTCACTCGGTCAATACACAGCCCGGAGCATATCGTAACACCATTAAAATGGCAAATGTGTGTATTATATGTGATATAAATAAAATATATCTATATTATCTACGATGTGTCAGTGATATACCACTCGTGAAAATGTTTCATTAAAAGGATACTCGGTAAGCTCCGTTTTCTCTTAAATAAAAAATTATACATTTCGTGGTATATCACTGAGATAGCGTAATAATAATAATAATAATAATAATAATAATAATAATAATATTTATGTGTGTGTGTGTGTGTGTGTGTGTGTGTGTGTGTGTGTCTTTAAATTACTCGACAAATACGTTTATGTATTTCGGCTTTCTTGAAAATTGTTAACTAATTGAATGTTATGATCCATTTTCAACCGCTTGATTAATGTATGTTAAAGTCTATTTTCAAGACATGGCCTAATGCTATGAAGTGTGTGGTATTATAATAATGTACCATATAACCAAATATTAAATCTCGTGACCCGAATAAACTGAGATGTGACATCGAAGGTAAACAACCCTTTGTCTGCTGTGGCATGTAAACAGGCGTATAAGCTGTGATTCTTGACTGGGAGTTATTTACCTTTACCCTTGTAGGGAATGTTGTGAGTCGTGTGAGCTGTGATGGACATCTCTATTGAATAACCTTTAACCTACAATGGACTGTATTGATCCGTATTAGGCTGTGACGTGAGAACAGCTGTAAATAACCATTCCTACATGTAGCGCAGGACCAAAAGTAAACGAACTTTACTAAGAAGGCTACTTAGACAGCTGACAATTGGGATAACTAGTCTCACTAGATTAGAAAGAGAATGCCTGAAAGTTTTTATAAATATTCCAGTGTTCCACACATCTAAAACATTGCTTCCCAAATGGATGTAAGACTTGAAAACTATAGGCATGAAAGACCCTGGCAAACTGTTCTTGTTTTTTTTTTTTTTTTTTTTTTTTTCACACAGGATTTAAACAGAAACAGTGATATAATAAAACTTGTTCAAACGCTGAGGAAATTTGAACTCGACATAAACGTAGGCTTTTTGTATGCAATTTAGTTATATATAAAAAAGGAAATGTATCTTCATTTTTTTAAATATATTATTCTCATTCAATTTTCCATCTATCCATACATTCATAAACTTTTTCTTCCATTTTTTGATAAATACAGCTTTTCTTAAGCAACGTAGGTTTCGTCGTTATAAGCAAAATCGAACATTAAGAAAATTTAATTTGGCAATAGTATAAAGAAAAACATTTAGATATAATAAAATATCAAAACTCGATGCCATGGCAAGTTATACAGACTTAATATATTCTTATTGAAAATGGCACCGTTCAAAATAATTACGTAATTATAATTACATAGAATTGACAGTGTATATAAATAAACCTAGCGTCATATATATATATATATATATATATATATATATATATATATATATATATATATATATATATATATATATATATATATATATATATATATATATATATATATATATATATATATATATCGACAGCATAAAGGCATAAAGTATGTCACAAACTAATCAGAATGGGAACAAACATACTGCAAATCAGATATGAAGTAAACAGCGACAAATGAGGCAATGATGTTTTTGGTGGGATGGGTCTAGAAACATTGTGATCTTTATTTATATTTATTGGGAGCGGCTCCGGAATTAAGTTGGGGAGGTGGGATGAAGTTCACATGCAGGCGTTGTAACATGTATTTACTGTGATGGCGAGTACATGTAATCAAAAACGGGCCTTTGTATTGTAAGATGTTTTCACGTGATGGACAGTACCCTCTAAGCTTAATCGCTTAAGTTGGATGACTTTAAGATCGACGTTGGCATAAAAAATAAATAAGAACATAAAACTCCTAGCCTATGCTACGCGGAAGAGACAAAATTGAACATATGTGTAAATAGCAATACAAATTGATACATTTAAAAAGGATATTGGAAAAGTGAGATGCCGAAGTCTCAAGTACAATTTCAAGAATGCATTCTTTTTGAAATTCGGTTTGTTCTAACAAGTCATGGCTATTGCCTACTTAACATATCTGATAATAAAATGAGTCAAAATAAAAGACGCATTATGCAGATGGACACAAACACTTGCATTTAAAGGCATTATATAGTACAATTTGGAAGAGACACATTTTCAAACTAAAGACAGTCACTGTATTTTTGAAAAACTAGCACCGAACAACTACTAATATCTTAAAATTTGGGTTTAAAGCTCCATCGCTGTTGAAGAGCAAGTAGCGTCCCGGTTGATTGTTTCTTAACAACACTTTCCTGTCTTTACAAAATGAGACTAACTTATTATTTGACAGTTTAACTTAATTTCTCTGTCTAAGAATTAGCATTTATTGTTTCAATATACCATTGCGTGTCGATATGTGAAAATCAATATATTGGGTTACAAAATCGTATTGTTGCTAAAAAAAATAGAATGTGAGGTCATTTACCAAATAGGTTTGGCGTCCGCTAAAATATTGACTCCAGTCAAACGGACGAATCGGATTGGACACCATTTGATGGTTACACTAAACTGTTTCTTATACAGGGTGATTGATTTACGTTGCTCTGCTCATATCATGTCTACAATTAACACTCAATGATACCATTTTAACCAAATTTAACATATTTAACAAAAACAACCTTTACGTCCTCTAATTTGGGGAGATTCGTCATTTAATGACTATTTATTTTATTGTTCGGTGATATAAAAACCAGTAATTAAGAAACAGTCCATAGCAACCGTCGTTCATTATTGTCCCTAGCAACCGTCATTCATTGTCGTAATTTGAGTGTTTTATTTCCATCGTTGGTCCCTGTAAGAATATAACATTCGAAATGTTATGATCCCATATTACCTTCATGTTTATTCCGATTCATGTGTATATTCCTATATTTCGCAATTCTCCTATTTGTCTATCTTTTCTTACATTTGTTTGCAGTTAGTTTGTTCGTGTGTTCATTATCTCGTTAATTTTATTATCATTTTGACTCATTTATTTACCATTATATATATATATGTATATATATATATATATATATATATATATATATATATATATATATATATATATATATATATATATATATATATATATATATATATATATATGTTTGTTCGTTCGTCTGATTGTGTGTTCCTTATCATCTCAAAGCTGAAAAATTCTGGTTAAATTGATTCAATCGTTATATAGCGCAAAAATATGCGTGATTAATAACTTTCATTCATTTTTAGACATTACAAATATAATGTATGTGTCACAACTGGCATGACAAGACAAATCAGCCAGCAAAATCTCAATTATTTTATTGAGAAAGAAAAGTAATTACAGAATATTGAGAACAATCTATGCGGAGGCTGACCGCTTTACGTTTCTTTGGACTTTTTCCATATTTCGATGTTAAACCCATGCCATTAACATTGAGACAGGTTATTATGAACGTTATATCGCTTCCGAGAAGGGTTCTTTTGTAACTTCAGTCCCAGAAATCATTTACTAATAGTTTACCACAAATAATATGCGTTTATTTAAAAACATTTCCATGATATTAGAGAAAAAGTAGTTTTTCTGATAAACACTGGTGTATCCGTCCATTTTTTTAAAACTTCTTTAGCTTGATTTTATCTAAAAGTCTACAGGTCATGCACCATTTGATTAGCTATGCAAAACCCGTACATAATGTCTGATAGTTATACACTAACAAATCTATTCAATATAGCAACAATTTAATATGCATCATACTAAGGTAGTTTAACCGCTCCGGTGGCCTAGTGGTTAGAGCGCCGGCCGCGGAAGCTGGAGGTCGTGGGTTCGATCCCCAACCGAGTCATCCCAAAGACTTATAAAAATGATACGAACAGCTGCCTCGCTTGACGCTCAGCATTATGGTGTTAGTGTTAGGAATGGTCGACCTGGTTTCAGGATAATGTGACTGGGTGGGACATGATGCTACATGTCTGCGGCATGATGCCCCAGTGCTTGACTTCACTAAAAACTGCCTCACTGCAAACATCGTAGCGAAATGACCAAACAATTGTTTGAAAAAAAAGCTACATTACAAATCCTAATCAAACAAAACCAAGGTAGTGCATCGTACTGGAATGATGAATATTACTTCATTTCCACAATTTGTATCGAGATAACATTGTAACCACCACTATCAGTTTGTATAACAATGTGACTTTCTATAACTTTGTAAGGTTTGAGACTCCGCCCGCGCGAACTAGTTGTAGAAGTGATGTCATTATTCGTTACGTCACATTTACCTCATAAATAACCTTTCACCTCAGTATCCATAGTTTGGACATTATGAAACATGGGGAGGGCAGTATAGTTCCGTGATTGGCCCCATATAGATATTTAGCAGGTGTTAATATTACTGAAAAGGACATCTAAAAGTGTGTGTGTGTGTGTGTGTGTGTGTGTGTGTGTGTGTGTGTGTGTGTGTGTGTTTAACGTAGGTTTCACAATTTGAGCCATATCACAGCGATGTATGCAGTGTGGTAGTTAATGGTGATGTCAAGCGTTGGTGCCTCATGCGAAATAGATGGCACGATCTCCCACCCAGTCACATTATCCTGATACCAGACTGACCACTCCTAACAACAGACTCTTAATGCTGAGCGTCTAGCGAGGCAGCTGTTACTACTATTTTACAAGTCCTTGGCAAAACTCGGCCGGGATTCGAACCCACTACCTCCCGAACCCACTACAAACACGAAACGGACGATCTAACCACTTTGATTATTGGAGCGGTCCTCAACTCTGACTGTAACATTAATATTACAGTTTAAGAACTTCTATTCTCGTTTAATCTGGAACTAATCATGCGCCATTGCACTTTAAAACGTTAAGCGATGTTTTACATGCCTTTATATTTATTTGCCCAGGAGCATACCCCGTCCAACACACCTACTTTAAATGAAACTGTTTCTTTTATAGAAAATGAGCATTAGTGTGTGCTTGTCTGTGTGTATTTTGATGACAGTGCACAGTGAGTAATAATGCATGGTTACTGGGCAGTAACACACTGCACTTTGATTTCTTTCGACTCCGATTAACCGATAACAAGAACTCCACGGTACGTTTTTCTTTGAAGATAATGTATGTTAACAGATGAGTTATTCGGATTTTGAACACACTGGAAAGTCCACAAAGGAAATTATGTAGTGAATATATAGAAAACATTATTGTACTGACCTTGATAAATTAAATTGTATTTTATTGGAGAACATATTCATGAACCTGGTAAAAGAAAACAAAAATGAAATGTGTCAAAATGTCTAACCAAATTGTTTTGATATTGAGGATCAATACAACATGGCATGGGGCACCGAGTGGCCGAGTGGTCTAAAGCGCTGTCCGTTACGGATCACTGCCATCTCACCTCTGTCTGCGTGGGTTCTAGTCTAAGATTCGACTAATGTAGTTATGTGAGAAAGCTTGCCAGTAACTTCTCGTGGGTCGGTGGTTCTTCCTCCACTAATAATACTGGCCGCCATGTATAGCCTATCGTGTGCTGAAAAATAGCGTTAAACCCTACAACAACAACATGGTCCATAAAAATTACACAAATAGCTAGGTCTAGAACCATGCTTAATTTCTAGACAAAGGAAGCAAAACATGGATATATGCACGACCTGTAAACGTCAAATAAAACATGAGCTGTTCTTGGAAAGGCTTGATACGTTTTGTGTGTAGACAGTTGCATCACTTCCAAGAAACATAATAGGTACATTTTATATCTCAAAGTAAACATGACTGTTTCATATGCCAGACTGAGACGATCCATACGAGAAGAGCATACATATATTTCGTATTTAAGTCAGATGCTATAAGCGTTAAATAAACATATATACAAAACAATGAAAACAAATATTTCCGATAAATTGGGTGATTCTTTAATTTTCAGAACATATATATATATATATATATATATATATATATATATATATATATATATATATATATATATAATGTAATAAATTTGGAGTATGTGCATTTGATGGCGCCCCTTTTTAATGATTTTTTTAGATTTGTGTGATTACTTGTATGAATAATGGGAACATCCTTATCCCGAAATAATTAGCAATTACTAGGAGGAAACGCCACGCAGTAAACTGTTAAAGAGTTTCCATGATACCATGGTTTAGTAGCAGTGAAGTCAGGCCAAAACCGAATGTAAATTGCTGAAAGCAATAAATAAGAAGGGACACAGCAGATACCGTTTATGTCGCCATAGTGGCAAATATAGTGCAGTTATATTGGTGAAATGTGCCTGGAAAGCATACAATGACTAGCCTAAGGGGGCGGAGTTAAAATAGTTCCCTGTCTAGGGGAGAGGTTATAGTTTATACGGCTTGAACTGCTGGTGGTACGGACACGTGATGAAGAGAAATCATGCACATGTGTGATTTATAGATATCCGGCAGGCTAGAGATATGACGTATGACTGGATTTGTGAAATAGAAACAAAAAAAAAAAAAAAAAACAAGGTAGAAGAAGATAACCCACATATCAACTGGGACAGAGTTCGGAGGCATTGGTCTGACATTGACTCTCTAAAGGTACAGAGTATAATATACACGTACCTCCACAACGCCTGGCTCACAGGCGAAGTGGCACTTAGACGACGAATGATTCAGACCCCTGTTAGCTGCCCTCTATGCAGAAATGCCCCGTTCACAAAATATCATACGATTACACAATGCGACAAAACAAAGGAAGAAAGGTTCAAACTAATAATAGAAATAATGAAGGTAGACAAATAAGACAGACGTCAAATACTCTTCCTTGACAGAAACTTTAACAAAAAATTAATACGATTCATAACAGACTACATAACGAAGACGCTAATTGAATGTGGACCCCTGATGAAGGTTAGGGAATAATATCATAATTTTATACATATATGTTACTTTAAAAAAAAATTTAAAAAATAATTATGATTAAATTAAATATAATGAACATATACATTATTATACATTATGAACACAACAAGGGAAAGTACATAATGAGAACGCTATGGGGCTATATCACATGGCGCTACGCGAAGTGAGCAGGCCTATGGCAGAGTTTGGAAAAAAATCACCCCAACAGCTTTAATTTGGTTACAATTTGGCACTTCTTCTCTGGATACTAAATCCATACTTTTCTTCCATGTCTATATCCCGTAATAGACATGGTACCCATTATAGGGAAAAATAAACAATTTTGGAAGTATTTCTGTAGACTAATTAAAATAAATAAATAAAGGACGGCCCTAATTGAGACAGGAACTGTGCAACCAAATAAATTCGTACAGATCCTGACTCAAGACAGACAGACATAGAACATTAAATATTACTAGATATAAATTGAAGCACACTAAACCTTTAACTAAAACACTTCAATTTATACAAAATTTCAAAATTAATTTAAAATAAATTAAATAAAGTGGAGGATATGTCATCCCATAGGGGAAAAACACAAAGCAAGACAACTACGTCAAAATTTGAACGGGAAATGGCTATCCTTACAAAAATACAAAGTATATACTAATATATAGCAACATACAAATAGCACCAACACAAATAGCAAACACAAGGATATCAGGGGACCACTAGCCATGGTCAAACAATATTGAACAAACGTAGAATACTAGTTGTGGGTAGATCAACTCCCACCTAGTAAGGATCTACGTAAGAAACACTAGGGATAAAAAATACCCCTTCTCAAATATATAACCCCGATGGGGAAAAATTAAATGGGGAGTTAAACGCAAAATAAAAAACAACAAACAACATATCGGGGGGTACACACACAAACATAAAAACTTTTACTTTTTTAATGGGGGGGGGGAGGAACATGTCTGGTGCCCCCAAAAAAGAAAAAGAGATATGTGGCCTTGCATATAATAGAGTAAAAAGTATGTACAGTACAAAACAGACACGTCTGGATTTATAATTTACAACTTACATTGCATGGAAGTCTTTGGAAATTTGGGGTAAACGTTTGCGGGAATCTCGCCAGGGTTTGACAACCGCTCGGTCATGTCAAGAAACCGGGCTTGTAACAAGATATATTCTGGTGGCAGCGTTGGGATATATAATATAATATAATATAATATAATATAATATAATATAATATAATATAATATAATATAATATAATATAATATAATATAATATAATATAATATAATATAATATAATATAATATAATATAATATAATATAATATAATATAATATAATATAATATAATATAATATAATATAATATAATATAATATAATATAATATAATATAATATAATATAATATAATATAATATAATATAATATAATATAATATAATATAATATAATATAATATAATATAATATAATATAATATAATATCAGATGTTGACATTCATTAACATAAATTATGTAGAATTAAGCTAAGGTTCGAGACTCGGGCTAGGCCAATCTTAGAATGTGCCAAAAGCTTGCCAGTAGCTTACAGTTGGTCGGTGGTTCTTATCGGAGCTTTTCAGGTTTTGAATTATATCAGCCGCTATTTATAACCTATTATATGCTGAAAAATGAAGAGTCATAAAACGCATACAACCCTCAAAATAGCTTTACAAATATACCATGCAGTGATTAATATTTAATGAATAGGTGAGGTGATGCCTATTTTGTTAAGTGGCGCCTTTGTTTTAGCTGTTTTCTAAAGTGCAAATTACACGGGTCATGGTGGCATTCAACATCGACTATTTCGGTAGTGGGTATCATTTTTCATATATATTAAATAAACCTTTAAATGGCATGCATTCACTTTATTTGGATTCCTATACATCCATATTGCTTTTGGAAGGTCATTATTTAGCCGCCCCGAGAGGTTGCAAATAGCAAAATCAATGTTAAAGTACGTAGACGTTTTGGACGATATGAACCTAAAGGTATTATCCAGCACAATCCGGACTAAATTTTGCGCGCTGTCATGTCATAATGGAAGATACGCATATTGATAAACAAATTCATATTACCCTAGATTGTGACAATTCCAAGCGACGCGTTCTTATTTTGATCCAAGTTTAGTACATGGCCACATGCAAAACGACATAAAGATCAATAATTTTCGTAAGGAGGTTTCTTGATGACAGTTAAGGTGCAGCGTGTTCAGTAAACAGGACTGAATTGACATTGGTTGAAGAAAATTAGTGTTAAACGTTTTTTTAAAAACAATTTATATTTAATTTACAATGAGTAAATGCGCATACATCACACATGTGACCCTATAATAGATAATTGACAACGTTGTAAATGTCTGGATCGAGTAATTAATAACTAAAGTATGAAATATTTAAATTAATGGGTGCAATTATAGAGATATGAGCAGAGATATATAATAGAACAACACGCCCCGGGCCGAATTATCCATAGGACAAAGTATATTGTCGTCTGATTTCACAGGCAGGGCCCCCGAAGCTCAAGATGCCCGTATATTATCGTCTGATTTCACAGACAGTGTTGTTAATAGTAGTGTAACCATATCTATGGACAAGGCAGGATAGCTAATGGCCCCTACGTTGGCTGTGCCCAGGGCTCCCAACGGCCTTAATCCGACACTGAACATGCCCTCGTATGTAAAATATAAAATTTACATAAACAAATGAAATTGAACATATGCAAGAAATGCAATTTGACCTTATGGTATAAAACAAATTCCTTTTTAGAATCGAGTGAACGATCAAACTCGTTAGCTCAGCATGCATGAATAATATCGGTTTTTCCTCTCAAAGTCAGCATTGGCAACATGTCAGAGTTACTGTACTCTTCTCTCTATCTATCCAGCCTCTTCTGGCCCATAGACTGTAACCTTGTTATCTGGCCTATTGAACGTAACCTTATTTGTCTGTTCTTTTTTCCTCTGCGTGATGCACATTTGTGTGGCTATTTTCCCTTTAAATAAATAACAACGCAACCTAAATAAGTTTTAGGCTTTTCTAATTTTGGAATCGAACAAAATTCCCACTCTTGTTACGTCATAGTCTTTTC
This sequence comes from Unio pictorum, assembly GCA_030141615.1. Classification (NCBI taxonomy): domain Eukaryota; kingdom Metazoa; phylum Mollusca; class Bivalvia; order Unionida; family Unionidae; genus Unio; species Unio pictorum. The sequence goes on along the minus strand of JARLTB010000029.1, from coordinate 725,426 downwards.
GTAATTCAACAGAACTACAGGTAATATGTATGTTGTCTTTACGTTATTTAACTGACTAAGCCTAATATGGTTCAGTTCGCAACCTGACACCAATACAAAACTCAGTTAACATGAAATTCATGTCCTCCCTTGCAAATAGCCGTAAGAACTCTTAGTATATAGTCCTGCGGCCCTGTTGGTTATACATCATAATTGAACTATCTCTAGCCATGCGCACATTCTCGCTTAAGACAAATTCCTATCTTAATTACACAAACGATGTGATTTACTTTACTCCTAGTCCTAACGATATTTCATTAGTTCTTAGCATATATTATGCATATCTTTTAAGACTCAGGAATACACACATTCACACGATTTGTATCAGAAGTGATGTTTGAAATTCTTAAGATACATGATTGCAGATAGGTTCAAGACTAATACACGCAAAAGCAAAAACAAAAAATACTTCTGAAATCACGGAAAATTAATATATGAGTTAAAATAGAATAAATTCAACGAACATTTACGGACCAATATGAATGAATATATTGTAGGTGATGGAAAATATACCTTGTGCTTTTTCGAAACTTTTGTTTTGTATCCTCAACTTTCTAGACACCCGTCCTTTGAACAGTTTAACTCTAAAAGTACTTTTTGCTCATGTTGTAGCCAGCCTTTGCGAGTGAGAATACTTAAATCCTTGAACGTCGTCGGGGAAATCCCCACCCATCCATTAGTGTAGCTAATCCGGATTAACTGTACCCAGCTGCCAAGTTTAATACTCCCATCAAAAGCTAAAATATTGATCTCTAATCTGCCTATGTCAATAAAAATTTCTTGAAAGTTTCGTTTTATGACACTTTTTTTAATTGACCCAACATTGTCTCTGGATTGTTTCTAAGTCTGACATTTCGTCCATCTAATCTTATATTTGATTCTATATTTCTAATTGATATCCTAATTAAAATCCAATTATGCCCCCAAACCAGATCATATTCCAACCTTCGCAGGAACTATTACTCTGAGTGTGTTTGTGTGTGTGTGTGTGTGTGTGTGTGTGTGTGTGTGTGTGTGTCTCAAGATTGAGAAATTGTAATGATAATTATTGAATTCACTTGTCATATTTTAGTAAATAGTTATATTTTTCATATTTCGTTATTGTTATATCAAGACCGTCAGCATTGATGCATGGGAGGCACGAAGCTATTTAAATTGAAATTGTCCATCTTTCTCCGGTATTAAACATAATACCGTAGGAGGCACGTTATAGACTTATTGCGAGCCCAGCCCATGCGTCAAACATGATTGTTACGTGTCGCTCTGTCCAACACAAAATGTGCTGCGAAAGCGACTGCAAAATTTCAGCTCCCTTACAAAGAAATGATTAATTCAAAAATCTTTCTCAAAAGCTGATAAACACTACCATTAGACGGTACGCTATAATTAGATTAGACATTAGCTTCATTTTCAGTGGCATCGCTATGTTTGGTGTCGCCCACTGCGATAATTCATGGTGTCACAACCATAGACCTCCTTCTTGCACAAAATTCAAATATTTTATAGACAGTCATTTTGGTGTCATCCCCTCTGATGGTGTCACCCGGAACCCACCACATCCACAGTGACGCCAATGATCATATTGGCAATTGTTTCAGATTAGGCACTAATTGGAGATTTGTAGATCACTCTACGCTTCCGAATTGCAGAAAAGGCCTAATTTACAAATAATAAAACATTGTACAAGACAAATGAAACTAGGTCAAGTCATATACCTACAGTAGAACTATCAATCATATTGTTTTCACTGTATAAACTACTCTAATTTTTTCATTATATTGATCTATACGTGTATTCTTCGATACATCCATAGATCTAGCGATAGACTCATATTCTTGTCAAATCTAGTTATGATGAGTTCAGATATATATATGGATTACTTATTTGTCTAGAATGTTAATTGCCTGGGGCAGTAAAATGAAATGCTTGGATTGTGATTTTACCTATGGAGGCACTGTACCACTAATTAAAGCCATCAAATTAGTTCTACCTGATAAACTCTGTGTATACAAAAGCTTTTAAAGATAAGTTGGTTTATTTTACTATTTTTACTAATAGATTCCATTTGAGTTAACCTCGAGTTTAAAAAGCATGCTTCTTACGAAAATTTACGCACGATTATGTACTGTATTTTGTGGCAGCCATATTAATAACGATCTTTGCGACACTATATGTGATAAAATCACGCACACACACACACACACACACACACACATACATATATATATATATATATATATATATATATATATATATATATATATATATATATATATATATATATATATATATGTATGTATGTATGTATGTATATATATATATATATATATATATATATATATATATATATATATATATATATATATATATATATATATATATATATATATATATATATATATATATAATCCTATGATTGACAAATACGGTCGACAGTCGACAGCGTGGATCAGACCGGTGACCTGATTTTAACCGTTAATTTCCAGCATAGGGCGTGGCTTTAATACTCAATTATCCGGGTGCCCCCTGAAGGAAGTTGCCCATATCAATATCAATGTATAATTTTCTCGACTGATTTATATTTATTATATCCATGTATAATAATACGTGAGCATGTCTTATTTCTTTACTAGGAAAATTCTTACATTTATAAACAGAAACCCCGAAACTTTCAGATGTATCTTCCTCATTGATAATTTACCTAATTATTTTTCCAGAGGCGACGAGTACTCCTAATCTTTAATATAACATAAAAAAGCGTCTCGTAAGAATGTCAGTTTCTAATATTTATTGAAAAATAACAACTTAAATCAATGTTTACTAAAATATCTGTAATTTCTTTAGGAATATGCAATCCTCCATAATTTTGGAATTATTTATGTGAATTACTCGAATTCTCAGCCATTTTGTTTGTTAAAATTCATGCGCAGATGAGATTACGCACAAGTTCATAGGGACCATACGACTTGCGAAATTAATAGATTGCAGCAAGTGATATCTTATCTCCAAATCAGGAAATTATATCTCTTTTCTGGGATTAAATTTCATGTTTCCATGTCAGCCAATAAGCAGACGATGAGGAGGCGTAATCAGATGCATTGGGCGCCCGGAAAAGGATATGTATAGTAACAAACCAAGCATCGATGACGTCATATCCGACCTGATACGATGCATTGAACACAGTTTAAGAACTTCACATGCGTGAGACCATATAGTAATTATACTTGAGCATTCCGTAGCATTTAATAACTAAATAAGTATGTGGTGTTAAGTCTAACAAAACATAACGCGGCCCAATTGAGTGACGGTCTGAAAGATCGACAAGTTCTGATTTTTCCACACGTACACTCCACCACCTACCCATTATCAACACCCCCACCCCGGCCACTACACGCGTCCACCATTAAAGAAATAGCTATATGTACCAGTGGCCTGACCTAAGAACCGAGTAACGAAAGACGACACTGCATCCACTTCCGTATTCAATTATTACTATATTAAACTTTATTTGTCCTCTCAAACGCTAGAATACACAGTAGCATAACCGTATTACAGTAGTAAAAAAAAAAATGACAGCTTAACCAACACTTTCATCCATGTCCTGAAAAGTCGAGGGGCGGAGAAATTTAGCAATAACCAATGTTTACCTTTATAATTATGTAACCTTAGAGATGTATATCAAGCGAGTAGAATTGTGCATTGTAAAAGATTTATATACCAAAAACCAGAACATCCCAAGTCGTTGAAAACTAATCCATCTCATTTCGGTTTTACCTCCTTGACAGATATGCATTAGCTGGAAACAAAACTACGGTCAACATCTTCTCATTGCATTTATGGGTTGTCTTAAAATGCACTTGTTGTAATGCAGTATTTTGGAAATTTCAATGAAATATTCTCCACTTTTTATTGTTTATTAGCTGTTGACATTGTCGTACAAGTAATATTCGGAAAAGCTGCCATTGTGTTTGTCCTGTCTTTTCTCATTCCGATATCTGCGCCACAAGCATGGTAATTGCTAAGACTAAATCAGTGGACGAGTTTCAAGAAAAATGGCCGAAAATTTCACCGGATCACAGATGTTTTAATCAGCTGCGTTTCTTGTCCCTAGTCTCCTTTGTTAATTTTTTTTTGCAATAAAGACTTAAATATTATGTCAATTTTGTTATTTATCTTGAAAATCGAGAAACAGGCTGAAATGCTGGCATAGTGCATGATAGATGTTTTAAGTTTTATTTTATTTATGTCTTAGAACAGTTCTTGCAATACCGCAAAAAAAATATTGTGGATTAGCATATTCATTTTGATTCCCAAAATAGTATATACATAGTAAAAGACTTTTTTGTTAATTTAAAATGGGGCCTAGTTGGGGTCTGTGGTTACTATAGGCCTGGTGTACCCTACCTTCAGAAATAGCAGCAGAGAGGGCGAATCGGACAACATATTTTTAAGTAATCCCTCGTAAATAACGGCTTAAACCAATGAAATCAGGCCAAATGTGTGTGTGAATCTGATATCGTTTCATGGATTAGGTCCAAAAAAAAAATCAGTGAAATCAATGAAATAAAAAAAAATGACTAATTTTCAACCGAATATTATTTGGGAAAGAGATTACAACATTGATGTCACTCGCCCTCTCTGCTGCTGGATTCAACCGAATATTTGATCCAGTCCGATACGATATCGTGTTCGAGGGTCATGTAAATTTATTGTTATAAATCCGTGTGGGGTAGACTGAGCATGACTAAAGAAATTTCTAAATTGATTGAAGTCCATATCAGAACACCATGTCTGCCAAATATTTCGTAGCGTATGTGTATCAACTCCATTAAACACACACAACACATTACAATTATCGCGAATCACTTTTGGTATTTGTGTGTAGCGTTGAGTGACATAGATCACGTCCGTGTTTTTATGCCTGCCTCGGGAAAATATTCTAGCAGGATTTTTTTGTTTATCTAACATGACATCGTCGTATACAATTAAATTGTTGATACTTCCATCGAGGTCTTCTACTGATGGTGCCTCGTCAATATCGGTTATAAATTCAATAACATCCTCACCAGCAATCTCTGAAGCGTTTTCATTAAAATCTTTTAGCACTTCATAGCATCGTTGGTCGTCTACGCTAGGGGCAATTAAATACAACTTATCCCACTTCATCCATCTCATTATTAAATTGAGCAACAATTGCGTTTTACCGGATCCAGATGGTCCGATTATAATTGCGCGGATAGAGTTTGGTAGCGCTGCATGATGCTTCACTGGTTCTCTTGTTTTAGTCGCTGAAAAATCAATTATATTCATATCTCTATACATAAATTATGGATCTATATTGTGTGAAGTGTAAGGCGCGTACTGGCACAGATGACTTGACGACGATTACAACTAAAAATAACCGATCAGCGCTTTCTGGTAAATGCGTACAGTGTAGTACAAAGAAATTTAGATTTGTTTCTAAACCCAAGGAACCTTTAAAAAAAACGAGGAGGTGATATCGCTGCCAAATTAGCAAAACTCCCTGGAACCCCATGGGCAAAATACCCCGGAGAAAAACACCTTCCAGGGTATAGTTATTGTGGACCGGAACAAGACTTGATATCAGACTCAATAATCAAAATCAACCCAACCCGGGTGAAGAACCAATAAACGCCATTGATAAGGCGTGTCACCTTCATGATGTCGCTTATAAAAGCAGCAATTTGCAACACAGGCATCTAGCAGATGTGAAATTAATTCATGCGTTGAATGCCATTCCTGATAAATCCTTCAAAGAAAAATTGGCTTCATTTTTGATAAAATCGGCTATGAAAAGCAAATTGATGTTAGGTGCTGGTAATTAATAACAACATGGAATCTATTTATTATTCCCCAAGAGGATACTGGAAGGGTAGCGCTGCAATCCATAAACTCGCTAGCGCTGCAAAGGTGAAAAAAACCACTGCGGCTCATTGGTTATCCAAACAGGCACTATGGCAAATTTACTTACCACCGCCTAAACAAATTAATTTCTCGCATTTTGATGTGACTGTTCCTAATGAAGTTCATCAGGCTGATCTATTATTTTTGCCACATGACCACGGTTACAAATATGCGTTAACTGTAGTTGATATTGCAAGTCGATACAAAGAAGCAGAACCGTTAAAAACAAAATCGGCCACTGAAGTGGCTTCTGCATTTGAGAGGATTTATCGACGAGGCCCTCTGCACTGGCCAAATCTGTTACAAGTTGATCCGGGCAAGGAATTTCAGGGTGCAGTGTTATCTACAATGAAATATCACAATGTCGCTATCAGACGAGGGCACACTGCGCTACATCGTGATCAGGCAATTGTAGAACGATTTAATCGGACTCTTGCTGAACGGTTATTTGGATATCAATACGCAAAAGAATTCATCCAAGAAAAAAGATCCCGTGAATGGGTTAAGAGATTACCAGGTGTAGTTACCGCACTGAATAACGAGATTACTAGAACCATCAACATGAAACCTATCAACGCGATTAAAAAGAAGTCGATACCTAAAATGGAAATTCAAAAAGATTTTAGCGTTTCCGAACCAATTCTTGGTAGTAATATCATTGTGAGATACTTATATGAACCAGGAGAGCTTGAAGGGGGCAGAAAAGGAGCTACTGATCCTATTTGGAGTATTACTGCACACAAGATATCTAGTATAACACGATCTACGGGTAGACCTCCAATCTATAAACTGGATTCAACTGCCCCTCAACGGGGTTTTACTAGACAACAATTACAAGTGATACCTGAGGATACTCAATTACCACCGCATGGGCTTAACTAGCACCCTTGCGTCTATTGCACTCAAGACAAGTCAACATCACATTGTTTCTGACATGACCGAGACTATTATTTTTTCTGTCAACGGTAAATTGGCGAGGATCCTTATCCGAATACTGCCAACGCATTATACAATTGCAACTTGCGCAGTGATTATTCTGTTGTTGCTTCAACGCAATTATTAATTCAGCATCAATGTCAAATTCTCGCTGTTTTTTTTTGTCTTGTTGTTTGTAACCGGAGAGTTTTTTTATCAATAATATCATTATCGTCACCAATGATTTCATCATCGCCACTGGCTTCGCCAACGACAATTCTTCGAAGTTGATTTATTTTTCGTACTCTGGATACTGAAAGATAGACTAAATTCGACCATTCTATGCGATTATCTACCATCCAAACAATTGTATCCGATATAGTCAATCCCTGTGAAGAGTGTATTGTTGCTGCGTATCCTAGCGTCCATGGGGATTTATTAGCACGCAATGCATCTTCAACGACATTGATATCAACCAGCACAATATCATTTAATACGAGAATCTGCTTTTCACTCTGTCCTGGAATATCAACTTCAATGTTCTGTTTTCGTGTATCCGATGGTCTATAACAAAGGGGCACTGGAAGTGTTGCAAATTTTTGTTTATGCAATTCAAATAATTTCATCTGAAGTGTGTCCCTGACTATTTTTCTACTTGCAATGATCAAATCATTTGGTCTCCACGCTTCCCAAAACTCATTCATGGGAGTTTCCGAAATTATTTCACGGGCTATTTCACACTGGATTCTATCCGGTTGTAATCTAATTAATTTCTTAAACTCTTTTAATTTTTCATCAAGTGATCTATGATCAGTATCAATTTCTTCATAATAGTCTACAAAACCCTTTAGCCATTCATGGGGGGATGCACCGACAAATGGTGGTGGTTGGCCGTGATCACCGCACATGACGATTTTTGTATTTTTTAATAACAACCACTCAAGAAATATTTTTAAGACATCTTCTGACACTGTGTCTATTTCATCCCAAATCATGATTTCAGGAATAAATTTCTCTCCCATGCGCTCAGGAGTCCACTTATCTCCCTTCCATCGGAAAAACTATGATAGGTACAGGCATTTACCCCTCTCTGTATCATTTCTCTTGCAAGTCTATGAGTTGGGGTTAGTACAATCATGTTTGATTTCCCACGAAATAACTCAATTGCCCGGGTTGTTTTTCCTGACCCACCACAACCGTTTAAATAAACTGTTTTATATCTACAGATTGGATCAGAAATCGGTGGTGCACTAGAAAATTCTGAACACTGATTGCTTTCTAAGTAATTATTTTCAATGGTAACATCTGCTGATTGAATATAATCATGAAGCATTTCCTTCTTAATTCTCCATGTCCCCCATTTCTCGTTGCCAGTAGCCTTAAAATCAGCCATTTTGCTATTTATCTAAAATGAGTCAGTAGCAACTCTAACTGCGGTGGTAGGAAATCTATTGATCATTGAAAACAGATTGATAGAAGCATAACCGAGCATAGAAGCTCTCAAATGTGTGTACTGCGGATGGTATCCATCAGTGTAAGTAACAATTGTACCCAATTTGGTTCCATCGGACATAAATGCGTCCTTACGATTGACATATAGGCCCCTATTCGTTAAATCCGTGATTACAAAATCGTATTCAGCATTGTCTATAATCAATCGTGAAGAATATTTCGTATTATCATCTTTGCCACCTTGGGTAAATTTACCGATTATTCTTCGTCCAAGATTTTTTGCTTCATTGTTTCTGATTTCAAATAACTGTTTGGACCAATCCATGATTTGTTGTTCATTAAAATCAGGAAACAGTTTTCGCTCTTCGCTAATTATTTTTTCTAGATCAGGTTGTGGTAACCAGACTGATTTCTGTGCTCGATAGGATATAATTGCTTCACTGACAATTAATGATTTTAACATCTTACAATCAAGCATATACCGTAATAACACTATTGGCATCCAGTGTTTTTCAGACATGTGTTTACCAATCCAAAGATAACTACACGGATGAAGTCCTTCAGCCATTTCAAATGATACTACACAAGCGAATCCGGGTAAATCGAAATGTGGCAGTGGTCCATTAATAGCAACACGGGTCATTTCGTGTGTAGGGTGTCCAAATCGTTTGAAATATTTCTCGCATTCTCCATACCCGAGAAAACTTCCTGGATAACACGCAATCATATCAACTGAAATAACGGTATCAGTGTCGTATTTTGTATTCCATAATCCTCCATGGCTGTATTCAAGACAGGACAATTTGACATCTGATAAAAACTCACTTCGTGTTGGTTTCCACGCGTTTTTCTTTCTTGCAAAATGTGCTGCAATGGATGGTACTGTAAAACAGTTTGCTAATAATTGATCGTTGTCTTCTCCGTCCCCAGAAAACTCACTAGCTAGTTGTTTCATTTGATTATGCAGTTCTTCGGTACGATATAATTCTCCGTTGGGCCTTACAAACTGATCAAATTTGCATTCTTCGTCTGAAGTACTATGAAATAGCCACATTGACACAGGATCGTTTTTACTCAAATGGTAAATAGCATCAAATAATTTCTGCTCTGAAAAAAAACTCTTCGGTTTGGGATAGATATTTTACGGTTCTATCCCGTGGGAATATTGTTACTGCAGATGACCACGCGTGTGCGTTATGATCAATAATTTCAATTGGGGTTCCTTTTGATTGATATTTCGATTCGTATAATACTTCACCGGTGATTGTTCTTACTGATATTGGAAATCTCAATGATGTTTCTAATTTAGTTATATCCTGAATTGTTGCCCCATGCTCTTTTACCGTGAACTCCCATTCGGTTATTTTTTTTCGTCTTAGATCAGTCAGTTTATTTCCCCGGGACGCATTTGTGAAGTGTTCTATTATTCGTTCTGCTACACAATTGAGCCTTGTCGAATATTTCATGGGTGCTAGTTTTGAAATATCAGGTTTTTCATTGATCGGATATATCCCGTAAACAACTACTGTTACAGGATAAGATCTTTCGTAGTAGGGTTTATCAAGTCCAGTCAACATTCCTGGTTGGGAATCTTGATTCACAGTGACAGTTCTGTTGTTCCTGAGAATGGGTTCAAATTTATCCCTAATAATCCATTTTCCATGATCATCGTTAATGAATTTTATTCGAAAAATATTTCTTTCTTTCCCAAGACGTGAAATGATCACTGCTGCTTTTTTATCATTCATGGTAGCGTCAAAACCACCACGAATTCGAAATGTTGTCCAACAATGAGCTGCTCCATCACGCTTGAATTCCTTAAAACAGTCTCTGATTTTACTAATTATGACTTTATCAAGAATTTTATTCTTGGGTGTATTAGAAACTATATCAAGATTGAATTGAGCATCCTTCCATGGTGATCTCATGTTTCTGTCTACTACACGTTTTTTGGGTTTATCGATATTAAATTTAGGATTGATTTTCAATAATCTCTTAAACTCTTTCATGTTTCCGTCTATTGGACGTTTGTTACGTTTTTTAGGTCTATCGCGATTAAATTTAGGATTGATTTTCAATAATCTCTTAAACTCTTTCATGTTTCCGTCTACTACACGTTTTTTGGGTTTATCGATATTAAATTTAGGATTGATTTTCAATAATCTCTTAAACTCTTTCATGTTTCCCTCTCTTGGACGTTTTGGACGTTTGTTTCTGTTTACTACACGTTTTTTGGGTCTATCGCGATTAAATCTAGGATTGATTTTCAATAATCTCTTAAACTCTTTCATGTTTCCGTCTACTACACGTTTTTTGGGTTTATCGATATTAAATTTAGGATTGATTTTCAATAATCTCTTAAACTCTCTATCAGCATTTTTCGAAGTCAATCTCTTGAACTCCTTCATGCTATATTAAAAACAAGCATTTAAATGAAAGATTTATGTATAATGAATCACTGCAAATGGCTCATGATGGGAAATGTAACCCCGTGTAACAAATCATGCAGAAAAAATGAATACTGTAGGTATCATATGCAAAGTTTTCGACATGGAAGCCTTGGTCCGTTACCCTGTATTCGATGTGGGGTTGGGGTCAAGGGAAAATCACAATTGTGTATTGATTGTGGTGGTAAGCGATATAGGGAATTGAAGCGTTATTATGATAAAAGAATAAAAAATGGACAATCCATCAGAAATTATGACCCTGAAAAAGTCTTTGACCCTGATAACGTCACTGACAAAATCATAAGAACTCCGCAAGACTACATCGAAAGATTCTCCAGTGATGTAATTATTAAACCAAACACTGAATTAGACAAACAATAGAATAGTATATATGAACCAAGAATTCAGACAGCACCCCTTGATTACAAATTATGAGGCATCTAGTGATGGTGTTGTAAGACACTGTAGACTGAAGAAACCGGTCGGTGTTGTGACTAATCAAGGGTATTTGTTGTTTGGCGCTGGAAAGATGAAATATCACAATCATCGTTTCGTATTTGAATGTTTTAATGGATTGATCAAAGATGGTTTTGTTATTGATCACAAGGATTCTAATCCAAAGAATAATTCTTTATCAAATCTGCAAGCTATCACACAAAGTGAGAATACCAAACGAGGAAAGACTGGCACTTGTTCAAAAAAAGCGAGACCTGTGAAATCTTTGAATACAATAACTAATGAAGAAAAAATATTTCAATCATTATATGAAGCCGGTAGGCATTTCGATATTTGTAGAGCCTCAGTACGATTCGTTGCAGAGGGGATTTATCGATCGGCTATTTCAAAAAAGAGTGGACAAAAAGTTCAATTTAGTTATGTCTAATGCGTCATATTTTTCAATTAGAGATATGTCATTCTTATAGAATAATGAATTCTGAAAGCATGAATAGCATCATAGTTGAAATAGCAAAATTGAAAAATCAGGATATCAAACTATCAGATGGGTTAAATCCTGATCAAATTGTGTCTGATTTTCAGGATATAGAATACGGAGTAAACAACAATAAATATATGCTACCAAAGAAATATGCACTCATCAAAAGAATTCAGAATTCTATTAGAGACTCTCTTTCATTTTCCAGTGACATCAGTGTATTCGTTCCGTTGTATACTATCGTAGAAGGGATACGAAAAGAATTGGGTAGCGAATACGAATTGAAAAAAGAAGTCAACTCTAAAATTAGAAACTTACGAGCGTTAATTCAAGAAAATGAACAATTTTGATTGCCCGACCATTGATTGCCTGACCCTTTATCATTTTTTGATTGCCCGATCATTTTATCATCGACCCTCATTTTTTTTAGCATTATTTGATTGAAATCAGTGAAAAAATTGATGGACCGTTAATGGATGGTCAATGGAAAAGTGAGGAAAGTCACAGTATTATTAATTTTATATACAATTATGTGACTTTCCTCATCATTTATAGAAGGTGTCTCACGATGAAATAACACTTCCATGACTGTGTTAAAAATCATCCGACATGTCAAAATAGAATGGAGAAAGTCACAGTATTAATTATTTTATATACAATTATGTGACTTTCTCCATCATTGATAGAGCCGTTAAAACAATCAAATAACACTTCCATGATCGTGTTAAAAATCATCTGACATGTCAAGTGTTTTGCAATTGAAAAATGGTTTCTGATTTCAAATAATGGTCAATGAAGCATTAACAACCCGATTGGCTCGTGAAAGATTAGATGCAATTAAGAGATTTGTACCAATTCGTGACTCTGTAAGAAATAAACTGCAACAACGACAGAGTTTACAAACGGATTTTGCTTTAGGGTCTGAAGAGTTGTTTAAACCAGTAACCACAGCAACGAAAGGGGTAGAGCGTGCTTTACTGGGAGATGTTCCCGAGACGGGAAAATCTGTTATTGGTGAACTTGAAAAAATAGCAGCGAAAACTGAACAAACAAAACAAATGGAATCAAAAAGAACAGTAGAGGACTTACGCATGAGATTTAACGAAGAAGGGTTAGCAGCAATTGATGGGACTGATCCAACAGAAATTCCTACGCTTGTTGTTACGTCTTATGAAAACAGAAAAAAAATGTTGAAACCAGAACATCATAAATTTGTTAAGAATTTAACCCATTGGGCTGATATATTCTACAAAATCAAAACTGGAAAAAGTCAAAAAAAAGACAGATAGTGCATCATACAATGAATATATCAAGATGGTGGATCACGTGTATAATCAATACGAAGAGTTTAAACAACAACAAAAAACGCCAAAATTGCAAAGAAAGCGACAGCAACCTGCAAAGAAAGTACTCTACTCTCCTAAAAAAACAACAAATACCACATGATGATGATGATTATTTACAAACTACGGATTTAGAAAAACTAGATGAAGCAACTGGTTATAGCGGAAGTGGATTGCAAAATCCAAGGATTGGAAACACTTGTCCTGATAGTGTTATCAATGATATATCACGATTAGAAGTTCTTGTAGGAGGATTCCGAGCTGGAAATAACTCTCCAGAAATAATTAATGAAGCAGCTGATATCTGTAGACGGTTATTTGCCGGCGGTATCATGGATATCAAAACATATCGAGATTTCATTGACGAGTTAGCAAATGGGTATCATAGTGATTAAATAACAATTGAAAACACTATTGTTTTTATAATAATGATCGTACACTACAATCATGATAAACCAACCCTCGTCTATGTAGTTAATTCACGGTTTCCAGTTTATAAAGCATACTACGGAGATGGGTTAGGCAATACCATTGCAGGGTTATTTGCAAGAATGGCTCCAAAAGTGATGCCGTTGGCTAAACAATTATCAATGAAAGCCATTGATGTTATTCGTGATAAGGGTATTGGTGCTGTTGGAGATCTTGCCGGGAAAGCGTTTTCAACTGCGAAGGATAAAATAACATCATTAGTAAAATCACGAAGTGATTTACGAAAAAAGAAACCGTTACCGTCTACAGCGGAAATGCCTGCAAGTGTTAGTAAAATTATAAATAACGCAGTAGATGAAAAACTAGCATCATTGGTGACTCCAAGTGACCAGGATAACATGATAGCAAACATGATAGCAGGAAGTGGCTTTAAAAAACCACGTAGAAAACGATGAAAATCGCGATTTAGACTCTGATAAATAGAATAAAATGTTCAAAAGGTCACCTGATCCAGCGTTTGATATGGATGCCCCAGTTGGCAAGAATGATTCTGTACGCGATTTTCAATTTTATTCTTATCATGCAATACAACCCGATCTCCGATCGCGAATTGAACTTCAAGTTCATGATACCAGTAAATACTTTTTGCCGTGTGAAGCATTTATTGAAGTAGAAGGAGAACTTGTAACAAATGATGCTGCTCATAATGATCCTCCATATGACAATAACCCAACTATCAAAGTCGGTTTTGTTAATAACGGTATCATGGCGTTATTTGATAGTGCTAAATATCTCATTGATGGAAAGGAAATTGAATCCATTGATCGTGATGTTGATGTGGCCACAACAATCATAGGGTTAGCGAGATATTCTGATGATTATACAAGATCAGCGGGTCCATCTATGATGTTTTCTAAGGATATTACTGATCACCCTGAACACAACCAGTATTCTAGAGTCAAGGCAACACATGCTTCTTCAGTTAATCCAGCACCAGCCGGATATGTAAGACCAGCTGGTGATTTTGATGTCATAAATAATATTACTAATTACAACCTAGGATTTGCAACACGCGTAGCAACGTTGCAAGGACAGCGTCGACAATTTTCATGTGCAATTCCACTGCATCATATTTTCGGATTCTGTAGAAATGTTAGAAAAGTTATTTATGGAGCTAAACACACAGTAGCGCTTGTACGAAAGGGTACTGATAATGATGCAATATGGCATGATGCTGGTGTTGCTGATGGTAAAGTCATTTTAACAAAACTAGCATTGTGGATGCCAGTGTTAACTCCATCAATCACAGCAGAAGAAAAATTGTTATCATTTATGGACCAAGGAGGAAAATCATTGTTGAGTTGGTTATCAGTGACCACTGATATTAAACTGGATAATGTTGATGATATATTTACTTGGCATCTGGCATCAAAACAAGGGGTTTCAGCTCCACGTCATATATTTGTGGCGTTACAGAATAATGCACGAGTTGGTAATCAACAACGAAGTCATATGATATTTGATCAGTTAGGTGTTAGAGAGGTCTCACTGAGAATAAACGGACAACAGGAACCATCTGAAGATGTACAACTTGATTACACTCACAACCATATTGCACGTGTATATCATAACCTGTTGTCATTTATGGCACGTGATCTAAATGTGGATACTGGTTTGCAAATATCACAATTGGATTTCAAAAGCCTCTATCCGATTTATTACTTTTCATTGGAACATCTTGATTTGATGAGACAATCTGTTGTTGATATACACTTTAGAGCCCGTGTAACCCGTCCTGGTGGTATTGCTAATTATAGAGCGGTTGCTGTCATTCTCAGTGATAAATCAATGCTACTTGAAGGTGTTGGAGGAAGAATGAGAGTGGTAGATGCCCCAGTAGAAAATCTTTGATTGGAAATTGCTGTGCAATTTCACCATTGAAATTGTAAACGATTTAGAATCAATCTATTATGTATAATGTCATATAGTGTTATTAGTGTTGCGTTAACTCCTGGTCAAATCAAAAAATTGCAATCAGAATCGGCTAAAAAATGTGGAACCACAATCACTTTGAAACCGAATCAAATGACTGGTGGTGCAAATAAATTATCACTGACAACTCGTCAAATAAAACATTTCAATGATGCACTTGCAGCCAAAAAAGGTGTTCAGATTACTCTTTCTGCGGCTGCTATAAAAAATATGATGAAAATAGGCGGTATATTTCCATTGTTAGCTGCAATATCAGCATTGATTGCAGCAGCAGCCCCAGCAGTGGCGAAAGCAGCAGCGTTAGGAGCCGTTGGTACTGCAGCAGGAATGGCACTAAAAAAGGCAACTGGACAGGGTTATAAAAAAAGGGGAAAGGGTCTAAGACTACCAGGAACCCCGTATTCATGGTACAGCGGAAAAGGTCTGAGACTACCAGGAACGGTTTATTAATTGAGGAACCTATGGTTCCCAAATCTTCGATGGTTCCCATGTCCAATTTTGATTTAATGGATGCTGCTAAAAACCTAGCGATTAAAAATTTCAGAGGTGTTTTTATGAAAGATCAATTACCACATCAACCAAACAAAACTGAAACAGGTATTATTAATCTCGATAACAGCACCGGACCTGGAACTCACTGGGTTGCATACGCTATTGATCCACGTGGGATTGTCTATTTTGATTCATATGGATTAGCCCCGCCAAAAGAGTTTATGCGTTATATAAAAACTTTTCCAATGAAGACTTGGTATTCTACGCTACCAACACAACAAATCAATGACCCACCAATATGCGGCAGCGAAGTATTAAATGTCCTTGACGCTATTTCTAACTCAAGGGGAAAACCACCACACATTGTCGTAAATGACTACACCAGCAATCGCTTTTTAGAGAGAGAAAGAGTTTTACAATAACATGATTGATATTTGGGGAAGACCTCTGAAACCCAAACCCGATGACACTGCAACCCCTGATTCTATCAAGGATATAACAAAAAAAATTAAAGATGAAATCGCTGAGACGTTGAATTTAGTAAATGTTGATCCTAATGAGATAGTTGTATTTCAAGACAAACAGGGTAAATTGAAATCTAGTAATATTTCTCTGGATGATATTTTAGTTAAACAACAAAACGCAATCGAGAATACTATCGCGTTATTTTCCGATCAGGGTAAATTGAAAGCCAGTGATGTATCGTTGAATGATATTTTAGTTAAACAACAAAACGCAATCGAGAACACCGTTGCGTTATTTTCCGATCAGGGTAAATTGAAAACCAGTGATGTGTCGTTGAATGATATTTTAGTTAAACAACGAAACGCAATCGAGAATACTATCGCGCTATTTTCCGATCAGGGTAAACTCAAACCAGGTGTACTTTTTTCGACGATTACAGATCGATTAAAAATTCTCAACGATGAGTTAAACAATTCTGTGTTTGTACTAACAACACTTGAATCTAAAATTGAGGATAGCGGAAAACAGTTTTCAATTTTTCGTAGAAATATCGTGGATAAATTTCTTGGAACTACATTCGATAAACTCGATATAAAACTCCCTGATATAAAAAAATTCATCGATGAGACGAAAATCTTCATCGAAGCCATCAAAGGTGATCTTTCGAGGATGATAACAGTCATTGAAAAAACAAAAATTCCTCATGAGAAAACCAACAACGTAGTATACACGATCCAACACGGATCATTTGCGTGGACACCTACAAACAACAAATTAGATATCACTGCAACCGTTAAGGGTATTTATCGATTAACACTAGTGACACCATTGACTCAATTTAATATTTCATCGTCCAGTTCATCCGGGGTCAATAATACGATTTCAACGATCATCGACAAGAATACAACTGAAAAGTTCACGATAATAGCTACTGATAAAAATTTGATTAGGGTTTCAGTAACATGGTATGTGGAATTCGTAGCGGATTTAAGTTGAAAATCCTTCGGATTTCACAATTGAAAACGCTAGCGTTTTTAAAATAAAAAATGATTTCATCATCGCAATATCGTTATGATCAGGTCAGAGAATTTCAAACTAGACTCAAAACCCTGTCTGAGGAGTATGCAATTAAAATTAAAAAATATCGCAAGAGAATTACCGCAATTGATGTTACTGTGTATTCAGTGAGTGGTGTAATCACCGGAGCTGGTATTATACTGTCTTCAGTAACAATGATGGCCCCGATAGCTGTTCCAATTTGCATTTCTGCGGCAACAACAATCGCTGGAATTATTTCAATAATCACAAAAAAAATATCATCATGCAGCCAACGGAAACTACAAGACTACATAATTCAATTTCATGTTGTGTCCACTGCATGCTCGCAATTATCCTCATTGATATCGTCATCTCTCGATGATACAATTATATCAGAGAGTGAGTTTTCAGCGATGGTAGATATATATGATTCTGCGATGTCAAAATTAGAAATACAAAAACATGAGTATAATAACAATGACAACACCGATGGAATCAGAAAAAACCAAAATGATCTCAATAACCTCAACGATATCAGATAGTGAGTTCTCAGTGATGGTACGTGTCTATGATTCCGCAATATCAAAATTAGAAATACATCATGAGTATAGCAACAATGACAACACCGATGGAATTACTTCAACAAATAGTGGAGAACACAAACCCAGTACAAACCAGCATGATATCAATAACATCAACGAATCCAGAATTCAGTGTGAATTTCCCCTCTCCGGTCCCAGTGAAGGAGATAGCGCTAGCAAAATTACCAGTATACCATAGTTGGCCAAATATCAGATCAAAATCATTTGGTGGTCAACAACCCAATAATTCTTTAGTGTTTGCAAATAAGAATAAACCCGACGGGACTCCAGACTGGAATATCGTTTCGATACCAACAGGGTCATACCAAATCGAACAAATCAATAATGAATTCGCGCGTAGAATAAAATCGATTACTGGAGTAGAGTCAAAAATAGCTATAACAGTTCATGAACCAACACTATCATCCGCAATTGAGATAAGCACAGAAGGATACGTCGTAGATATCTATCAAAGTTCTATTAGAACCGTACTAGGATGGCCTGAATTACCACCCGGGGGGAAAACCGTTGATTTACCAGAACCAATAAAAACTGATTATGTCACAGACAGGATAAAATCTGATAATCCAATAAGGAGTTATAGAGATTATGACAAATTGAATTTTTTTCTTGAAACGATAGATACCGTCACTAATAAAAGATACCACATACTTCTACAGAGTAAAACCACTGAAAATTTCAGAGCGTTCAATAACGATATTTCGTTGTTGTTAATATCCCTTAAATCCGGTACTCTCACCCGAGACGAATTTATCAGCGTTGTAGAAACATGTAACAAAATCATCAATGATATGGAAACATTTCATTCACAAATTATTCAGGGTATATTAGATGACAATAACCCCCTATCGAAAACAACATTTGCAACGAAGTATAATATACGCGTAGAAGATATTCCAACAGTCAAACTACTAGGATATAATATCTTAGAACTACAAAAATCTCTCAGTGATGCCATCGATGTCGGTTTTAAAATAATTCATGATACGTGGAAAAAAACAACATCACCGGAAACAACTATCCTGACACACAATAATGACCCAGATGGTGGCGGCAGGCATATTGCTCCGTTCAATGTGAATATTTCATCGGTGATAGCGATCAATTTAGTGTGTGATGTTATCGAAGGAAGTTATCAAATAAATCTAGAACGATCAAATCAAGCTCAGCAGGGGTATATTTTGTATTCATTTGCACCAACAGCCCCTCCAGGATTTTTAATAATTGAGTCCCCGGTGAATCCAGTCTATATGCGATGTCATAATAATTCATTAACCAGAATTAATTTCAAACTCACTGACCAGTCTAATAATCTGATTGATTTACAAGAGGAGGTTTTACAAATAAGTCTGTTTGTAAAGTCCTGAAGGGGGACACGATATCGTATCGGACTGGATCAAATATTCGGTTGAATCCAGCAGCAGAGAGGGCGAGTGACATCAATGTTGTAATCTCTTTCCCAAATAATATTCGGTTGAAAATTAGTCATTTTTTTTTATTTCATTGATTTCACTGATTTTTTTTTTGGACCTAATCCATGAAACGATATCAGATTCACACACACATTTGGCCTGATTTCATTGGTTTAAGCCGTTATTTACGAGGGATTACTTAAAAATATGTTGTCCGATTCGCCCTCTCTGCTGCTGAAATGTAGAATAAGCCAGACGTATCCTTCCATTGGGGAGGTAAACTAGGCCCAATGCACCCTCTGAGTATGTTCCAGAGAAACCCATCACATTATTGGAAGAACAAAACTTCTTAACAGTCAATTAAATGGAGACAAGAGCAACAATATAACTTGTAACTTAAACATGGGGCGGGTTCGAATCTTAAAGCCAGATCAGACGGGATCGGCTAGCGTCGTATGCTCCTGGGCAAGACATTTTACTTGAATAACTTCGGCACAAACTACCCTTAAATTGATGTACCGTAAACACCAAACAGAACTAATCATTTTTAAATTTGACACTGATCGAAAAGTAAAGCAAATTGTATGTATGGATCAATTAATTATTGAAATTGTTTCTTAAATTCATTACAGAATTAATTGATTAATGTTTGTGCTTATTTACATATTAAAAAAGCTGCATTTAATTTGTGAATGAAGGAAGGAATGAGAAGTTACGATAATTAGTACCGATATGCAGTAGCCATGACTCACCACGCAAATATCTATCATCAAGAATTTTGTTTTTAGGAAATTAATACAAGTTTAAAATTAGAACTATGTTGTAAGTAATTAAACAAACGAAACTCGGCCTGGGAATTACTACCGTACCTCGAAATGGGCACGAAATCTTTACACGAAATGAACGCGAAATCTTTACACGAAATGAACACGAAATCTTTACACGAAATGAACACGAAATCTTTACACGAAATGAACACGAAATCTTTACACGAAATGAACAAGTAAGAGCCCGAAATAAAAAGATCAGTCTGATTTAGAGTATCTAATTTTCCACATATTCTTTCACGGGTATGAACTATTAACTTACATAATTATGTAGATAAATTATATTATAGTAAATGTGTTCGAATATAGTTTGCAGGGTGTACGTGTCTGTGATGTGATATCAGTGCCGTAGTGTCGAAACATGACATGATACAAATATGGTCACACCCTTTAAAACCGAGATGTAAAGGTCTAAGGGTAAACGATCGGAACGTCAGGCGACCATTTCCGTCAGGCTGTGAAATAATCTCGGAAATAATTGTGGAAATGCACATCGATTCGATGTGTTTGGCAATCCGCCTTACAATAAGTGCACCACGTATGCTCAAACGACATAGGCCAAGACATTTTCGAATGTTCCTTTGTCTTTTTATGTGTGCGATTTACGACTTTTTTGTATAAAAACATGACCTGTTAAAAGATGAGGACCACGTGTAAGATAGTTTATTCATGGCCAACAAGAACAACAACAACAACAACAACAACAATAATAATAATAATAATAATATTAATAATAATAATAATAATAATAATAATAATAATAATAATAATAATAATAATAATAACAACAACAATAACAACAACAATAATAATAATCGTCATTTAATAAAGATAACACATTTGCAGTGGCGTCACTACGATTGGTGTCACTCAGTGTGAAAAACTCATGGTGTCACCCCAATGGACATCCTTCCTGCACAAAAATTCAAACGTTTTATAGACAGTCATCTTGGTGTCACACCCCCACCCCCATCCCACCCCCAGTGACGCCACGGCACATTTAGTCATGAAAAACTCATCTGTCATGTGGTTGCATGTTGCTAACAAAGTTATGCTCGCATTCGCGTCCATGAACATACCTGAGTGTAAATAATCTTTTTATTAACATAACCTGTTAGAAAATTAAGACAACAAAAACATTAATAATAATAATAATAATAATAATAATAATAATAATAATAATAATAATAATAATAATAATAATAATAATAATAATAATTTTTAAAAATTTAGTAGTAGTAGTAGTATTAAGTGTTATTCTTTTTATTATTATTTCATGATAAGACATATGGTCATTTAAAAGTCATCCAACATGTGGACCTCAACTTTTTAACATGTTACGTAAGAAATCACTAACGCGCAGTTATTCTCTCACACGAACCAACGAAGGTTTAAAATGGATTCATATATGTAACAAAAGTATCAACAGGTACAGGTACGAACAATATATTATGTACATGTATGTTCAACATGTCAGAAGTCAAATATACATAAAATAGAACAAGCACAGATAATAACTGGATACAATGATAACGTTCGGTATTCAGGTTTTTGAAATGCCTTCACTATCGCGAGAATCTCCATTGACAGGGAGCTCTCTCGCAAACGTTCTTACAGCAGAGGAGTTCTTCTCAACGAAGGCGTTTTTCCTCCTAGTGCATCGTGTCTATGCGTATCAGTTCTTTTAAAGCAGTCTTTTTGGCAGTCCTCAGTAAAATCAACCGTTTATGCCAAAACTTTATTTTCTCCATTTATTATAATTTCCTTCTCAAGCATAGAATCCCACTTTGTCCCAATTTTGTGCTCATGGAAAAAATATTTTTTTTTTTAAAACAAAATCTTTTCAGCGATACATGGAACCGCAATATCGTCATCATCATCAGCATCATCAACAACAGCACAAAAAATTCAACAAAATAATAATAATAATAATAATAATAATAATAATAATAATAATAATAATAATAATAATAATAATATTACATGACTACAGGCACAGGGTGCCATTTTCATACTGTGGACTTATTTTAAGAAGAATAAATCTATGGTGGAAGTCTGGAGGGGTGACACCATGAGTTTACCGCACTGGGTGACACCAAACCTAGCGACGCCGCTGCCATGGAGTACAAAATGGCAAAAGGCCAGCACTGATACAGTAGTGGAGGTTTTTATTAAATGGAAGGTTCTCGACCTCGGAATCTGTAGTTTGTTTTTGATCGGACAGTACGCATAGTAGTTGATCTTATTTTAATTACGTTGCAGATATAATCCGGAGAAAGATTGTTTAGAGACATGTCATGATTCCTTGACAATAACGAATATGATTGTATATAGGTAGCCAACGTGGACGTGAAAACAAAACATTAACACGACCCGAAATATGAACAATCAGAAATTTATTTGCGCGGCCCCTTTCATGGTTATTGTCAGATATGGATAAATAATAACTTGATATTTTTCCCATATGGTAATGCCATAGTCTATCAGTGGTAGTATTTATCCAGAAAAAAAACAGTTCAAGCAACTGGGCAGGTATAAACTTTCGACAGTAATTTCAACAGTTATTATTTTGAGTAAAATTTAAATAGGATATCGATAAATGAATTCAGCTAAGGTATTGATCACAGTAGATATCAACATGTTTTGATTTTTTAATAATTTTAATTTAAACCATTCTGTGTGAGGGATAAATCAATGTTAGTGTAAAGACTGCCTTTTCTTCCGACTGTCCTACGTTTTGTTTTAGATGCATTAATATGCATTCTGTTTTATAAACCAAACTAATAGACGGTTGCGGTCAACTTGAAGTTTATTTCCACTGGAGTATAGCGATTCACCAGATGTATGCGATGTAGAATCTTCAGGGAATAGGTCAGAGGTCAGTGATAGAGGTCAGTGATAGAGGTCAGTAATAGAGAGTATTGCTGACAAAGCTAACTTCCCGATAATCAGTTGAAACAGAAGATGTTCTAATACCGTCTTGAGGCACAGTACATATAATATGATTTGAGTCGAAAGGATATTTACCCATCAAAATAACACGCAATTTTTTACTGAGACATAATGTGAACCAAAAAAAATGAGTCTAAGGAAAACTTTTACGCAGTTAGTCCTCAATTGAGCACCGAATGGCCAACCAAAGCAGACAGTCTTCTAATGAGTACCGACCGCATGGTGAACCAAATTGGATAGCCTACTAATAAATACTGAATGGTCAACCAGATTGAACAGTCTTCTAATCAGTGCCGAATGGCCAATACAATGGATAGTCTACTAATAAATACTGAATGGTCAACTAAATTAGATAGTCTACTAATGATTACCGAATGGTCAGCCTAACGGAATAGTCTACTAATGAGTATCGAATGGTCAACCAAATTGGCCAGTCTACTAATGAGTATTAAATGGTCAACCAAATTGGATAATCTTCTAATGAGTACCGAATTGTCAACCGAATCGAATAGTCTACTAAAAAGTACTGAATAGTCAACCAAATTGTGTCGTCTACTAATGAGTATCGAATAGTCAAGCAAACTGGATAGTCTTTGGGACGGGGGTTTTACTAATTGGGTGTCCCTCTTAATTTGGTCTTGGTTATCTAAAGGTTGACCGCCCTCGATGTTATTGCCCGGTTTGAGTAAATATAAATATAAGTGGTGAAACTTATAGGTGAAATAGATAGAGATCTGAGCAGATATATAGATAACAAACCAACACGAGCCCCCGTACATGTAAACAACAATTTAATCAATTACATAAAACAAATATGAGAAATTACACCAGGAATACACTCTGCTTTTATAAATAAAACTTTCTCAAATTACAAAGGAAAGCACAAATGGATTTACATAGAATAGCTGATCTGTTTACTGATAGATTTAGTTCATCATAAGATCGAGTGAACAATCGAAGTCAACGTCTTGTACGTTTCCATAACTTGCTTCTTCGGTTCGCTATACTTCCACTGTAGCTCTTCCGACCCCTGGATCTCAGGATGCTACTTTCAACAATCCGTCTCAGGATTTCTCAGAATACCTCACAGAATTGATACGTCGCAAGATTACGTCACATGATTGTACGTCCCGCTACATTTCTCTCTATACTTCTCAGTATACGTCTTAGAATTGATACGTCGCATGATTGCGTCACAAGATTACACGTCTTAGGAACTATGTTCTCCCTATTAAATAAATATAAATAGAAACAACCTAAATCTCCTGCTATTTATGATACTGGGGATTTTGCCTTAACCCTGCTCGTTCTCAGATCTTTCTATTGGTGCTAAACAGATGCTAAGGCTATCAAACGACTACCCATGTCCTATAATTACCCTAGTTAATCAAATTACTAATTATTCACGCATTAACATCACACATTAAGTTACACACCACACGATGCCAAGCGGTTCTGACCCAGCCTCAAGTTACACAGCGAATAAATGAAATATATTACATCAGTTACTGCGTCATTTTACACTCACTCCATAATCATACGTGAAATCGTCTAAATTTAGTGAAGTCACACGGATTCTCGTAATCATATTAAGTAATGTAATGCATTACATTCTTCAAACCTAATTTGTATGCAAACAAGACAACAAATTCAAACAATTCGTCAAACTCATCTAAATTTAGTGTACGACGTCCTATGCATAAAATCAACACCGCTATACTTCATAAAGCAAATTATTATACGAATGTATTAGAAAACAAATCATGCTAATACAAATAAATTCAGCGAAGAAATATATATGGCATCAACAAATTACATGGAATTGTCGCAATACCTTAACTTTTCAACGTCCCTCTAAATTAGTTTGTCGGATACCTTCGACAACAGTCCTCATTTGACAATAGTTTAGGAGGGAATCCCCCCGAGCCTACTCTTGGTTTCTCCTGCAGAAAAACTTAGACTGATAAAGATTTCGATGTGGCGATATTAAAACCTAGGAAATTTTGTGTGGGAAACACGCTCCTTAATTAGCGTAACCAGTCAGTCAAATCTATCTGCCGCCACTTCTCAGAGGCTCCACAATCAGGGTCGGCTTGACCTGGTAGTTTTATAGTTACAGGGTTTCTGCGATTTCTAAATTATGACAGCTCTTTCCGTGAAAATAAAGTTTACCGTGTCCCTAATAGTCCGCCTTGCTGCTGTCTAAGCAAATGTTTAATTAAGAATAACATTTTCTCCTCGAACGGACATTCTGAGCATGGCAGTATGGTGATCGATACGCGCCTGTTCCCCATAAATCTAATTAATGGTTATCTGGTCTCAACTGATGCATTATTGTTAGATCGCCAGATATTTGCCCCTTCACAGTCTACAAATGAGAACCGAATGGTCAACCAAATTGGATAGTCTACTAATGATTAATATAGTCTACTAATGATTAATGAATCGTCAACCAAATTGGATAGTCTTGTAATGAATACCGAATATCAGCCTAATTGGATCGTCTACTAATAAGCACTGAATGATCAACCAAATTGGATTGTCTTCTACTGAGTACCAAAATGCCGCTCAGTTTTGTTTATGTCTTGGACGGGTCTTGAAATAAAAATATCTTAGTGCAACCATGGCCATAAACCAATAACATGTTCTCTAGTACCATGGCCAATAACCGATAACGTGTTCTCTAATTCCATGGTCAATAACCGATAACATGTTCTTTAGTACCATGGCCAATAACCGATAACATGTTCTTTAGTACCATGGCCAAGAACCAATAACATGTTCTTTAGTACCATGGCCAAGAACCGATAACATGTTCTTTAGTACCATGGCCAATAACCGATAACATTTTCTTTAATACCATGGCCAATAACCGATAACATGTTCTCTAGTACCATGGCCAATTACCGATAACATGTTCACCAGTACCATGGCCAATTAAAGATAACATGTTCTCTAGTACCATGGCCAATTAAAGATAACATGTTCTCTAGTACCATATCCAATTACCGATAACACGTTCTCTAGTCCAATGGCCAATACAAGATAGCATGTTCTCTAATTCCATGGCCAATACAATATAGCATATTCTCTAATTCCATGGCCAATAACCGATAACATGTTCTCTGATTCCATGGCCAATAACCGATAACATGTTCTTTAGTCCCATGGCCAATAACCGATAACATGTTCTCTAATTCCATGGCCAATAACCTATAACATGTTCTTTAGTACCATGGCCAGTAACCGATAACATGTTCTTTAGTCGCTTGGTCAATAACCGATAACATGTTCTCTATTACCATGGCCAATAACCGATAACATGTTCTCTAATTCTATGGCCAATAACCGATAACATGTTCTCTAATTCCACGGCCATAAACCAATAACATGTTCTCTAGTACCATGGCCAATAACCGATAACGTGTTCTCTAATTCCATGGTCAATAACCGATAACATGTTCTTTAGTACCATGGCCAATAACCGATAACATGTTCTTTAGTACCATGGCCAAGAACCAATAACATGTTCTTTAGTACCATGGCCAAGAACCGATAACATGTTCTTTAGTACCATGGCCAATAACCGATAACATTTTCTTTAATACCATGGCCAATAACCGATAACATGTTCTCTAGTACCATGGCCAATTACCGATAACATGTTCACCAGTACCATGGCCAATTAAAGATAACATGTTCTCTAGTACCATGGCCAATTAAAGATAGCATGTTCTCTAGTACCATATCCAATTACCGATAACACGTTCTCTAGTCCAATGGCCAATACAAGATAGCATGTTCTCTAATTCCATGGCCAATACAATATAGCATATTCTCTAATTCCATGGCCAATAACCGATAACATGTTCTCTGATTCCATGGCCAATAACCGATAACATGTTCTTTAGTCCCATGGCCAATAACCGATAACATGTTCTCTAATTCCATGGCCAATAACCTATAACATGTTCTTTAGTACCATGGCCAGTAACCGATAACATGTTCTTTAGTCGCTTGGTCAATAACCGATAACATGTTCTCTATTACCATGGCCAATAACCGATAACATGTTCTCTAATTCTATGGCCAATAACCGATAACATGTTCTCTAATTCCACGGCCAAGAACCGATAACATATTCTCTAGAACCATGGCCAATAACCGATAACATGTTCTTTAGTACCATGGCCAATAACCGATAACATGTTCTCTAGTACCATGGCCAATTACCGATAACATGTTCTCTAGTACCATGGCCAATTAAAGATAACATGTTCTCTAGTACCATGGCCAATTACCGATAACACGTTCTCTAGTCATATGGCCAATACAATATAGCATGTTCTTTAATTCCATGGCCAATAACCGATAACATGTTCTTTAGTACCATGTCCAGTAACCGATAACATGTTCTTTAGTCCCATGGCCAATAACCGATAACATGTTCTCTATTACCATGGCCAATAACCGATAACATGTTTTCTAATTCCATGGCCAATAACCGATAACATGTTCTCTAATTCCATGGCCAATAACCGATAACATATTCTTTAGTCCCATGGCCAATAACCGATAACATGTTCTCTAGTACCATGGCCAATTACCGATAACATGTTCACCAGTACCATGGCCAATTAAAGATAACATGTTCTCTAGTACCATGGCCAATTAAAGATAACATGTTCTCTAGTACCATGTCCAATTACCGATAACACGTTCTCTAGTCCAATGGCCAATACAAGATAGCATGTTCTCTAATTCCATGGCCAATACAATATAGCATGTTCTCTAATTCCATGGCAAATAACCGATAACATGTTCTCTGATTCCATGGCCAATAACCGATAACATGTTCTTTAGTCCCGTGGCCAATAACCGATAATATGTTCTCTAATTCCATGGCCAATAACCGATAACATGTTCTTTAGTACCATGGCCAGTAACCGATAACATGTTCTTTAGTCCCTTGGTCAATAACCGATAACATGTTCTCTATTACCATGGCCAATAACCGATAACATGTTCTCTAATTCCACGGCCAAGAACCGATAACATATTCTCTAGTACCATGGCCAATAACCGATAACATGTTCTTTATTACCATGGCCAATAACCGATAACATGTTCTCTAGTACCATGGCCAATTACCGATAACATGTTCTCTAGTACCATGGCCAATTAAAGATAACTTGTTCTCTAGTACCATGGCCAATTACCGATAACACGTTCTCTAGTCATATGGCCAATACAAGATAGCATGTTCTTTAATTCCATGGCCAATAACCGATAACATGTTCTTTAGTACCATGTCCAGTAACCGATAACATGTTCTTTAGTCCCATGGCCAATAACCGATAACATGTTCTCTATTACCATGGCCAATAACCGATAACATGTTTTCTAATTCCATGGCCAATAACCGATAACATGTTCTCTAATTCCATGGCCAAGAACCGATAACATGTTCTTTAGTCCCATGGCCAATAACCGATAACATGTTCTTTAGTCCCATGGCCAATAACCGATAACATGGTCTCTAGTCCCATGGCCAATAACCGATAACATGTTCTTTAGTACCATGGCCAATAACCGATAACATGTTCTCTATTACCATGGCCAATAACCGATAACATGTTCTCTAATTCCATGGCCAATAACCGATCACATGTTCTCTAGTACCATGGCGAATTACCGAAAACATGTTCTCTAATTCCATGACCAATTAAAGATAACATGTTCTTTAGTACCATGTCCAGTAACCGATAACATGTTCTTTAGTCCCATGGCCAATAACCGATAACATGTTCTCTATTACCATGGCCAATAACCGATAACATGTTCTTTAGTCGCATGGCCAATAATCGATCACATGTTCTCTAATTCCATGGCCAATAACCGATAACATGTTCTTTAGTACCATGTCCAGTAACCGATAGCACCATGGCCAATTACCGATAACATGTTCTCTAATTCCATGGACAATAACCGATAACATGTTCTCTAGTACCATGGCCAATTACCGATAACATGTTCTCTAATTCCATGGCCAATAACCGATAACATGTTCTCTAGTACCATGGCCAATTACCGATAACATGTTCTCTAATTCCATGACCAATTAAAGATAACATGTTCTTTAGTACCATGTCCAGTAACCGATAACATGTTCTTTAGTCCCATTGCCAATAACCGATAACATGTTCTCTATTACCATGGCCAATAACCGATAACATGTTCTTTAGTCCCATGGCCAATAACCGATAACATGTTCTTTAGTCCCATGGCCAATAACCGATAACATGTTCTTTAATTCCATGGCCAATAACCGATAACATGTTCTTTAGTACCATGTCCAGTAACCGATAACATGTTCTTTAGTCCCATGGCCAATAACTGATAACATATTCTCTATTACCATGGCCAATAACCGATAACATGTTCTCTAATTCCATGGCCAATAACCGATAACATGTTCTCTAATTCCATGGCCATGAACCAATAACATGTTGTCTAGTCCCATGGCCAATAACCGATAACATGTTCTCTAGTTCCATGGCCAATTACCGATAACATGTTCACCAGTACCATGGCCAATTAAAGATAACATGTTCTCTAGTACCATGGCCAATTAAAGATAACATGTTCTCTAGTACCATATCCAATTACCGATAACACGTTCTCTAGTCCAATGGCCAATACAAGATAGCATGTTCTCTAATTCCATGGCCAATACAATATAGCATATTCTCTAATTCCATGGCCAATAACCGATAACATGTTCTCTGATTCCATGGCCAATAACCGATAACATGTTCTTTAGTCCCATGGCCAATAACCGATAACATGTTCTCTAATTCCATGGCCAATAACCTATAACATGTTCTTTAGTACCATGGCCAGTAACCGATAACATGTTCTTTAGTCGCTTGGTCAATAACCGATAACATGTTCTCTATTACCATGGCCAATAACCGATAACATGTTCTCTAATTCTATGGCCAATAACCGATAACATGTTCTCTTATTCCACGGCCATAAACCAATAACATGTTCTCTAGTACCATGGCCAATAACCGATAACGTGTTCTCTAATTCCATGGTCAATAACCGATAACATGTTCTTTAGTACCATGGCCAATAACCGATAACATGTTCTTTAGTACCATGGCCAAGAACCAATAACATGTTCTTTAGTACCATGGCCAAGAACCGATAACATGTTCTTTGGTACCATGGCCAATAACCGATAACATTTTCTTTAATACCATGGCCAATAACCGATAACATGTTCTCTAGTACCATGGCCAATTACCGATAACATGTTCACCAGTACCATGGCCAATTAAAGATAACATGTTCTCTAGTACCATGGCCAATTAAAGATAGCATGTTCTCTAGTACCATATCCAATTACCGATAACACGTTCTCTAGTCCAATGGCCAATACAAGATAGCATGTTCTCTAATTCCATGGCCAATACAATATAGCATATTCTCTAATTCCATGGCCAATAACCGATAACATGTTCTCTGATTCCATGGCCAATAACCTATAACATGTTCTTTAGTACCATGGCCAGTAACCGATAACATGTTCTTTAGTCGCTTGGTCAATAACCGATAACATGTTCTCTATTACCATGGCCAATAACCGATAACATGTTCTCTAATTCTATGGCCAATAACCGATAACATGTTCTCTGATTCCATGGCCAATAACAGATAACATGTTCTTTAGTCCCGTGGCCAATAACCGATAATATGTTCTCTAATTCCATGGCCAATAACCGATAACATGTTCTTTAGTACCATGGCCAGTAACCGATAACATGTTCTTTAGTCCCTTGGTCAATAACCGATAACATGTTCTCTATTACCATGGCCAATAACCGATAACATGTTCTCTAATTCCACGGCCAAGAACCGATAACATATTCTCTAGTACCATGGCCAATAACCGATAACATGTTCTTTATTACCATGGCCAATAACCGATAACATGTTCTCTAGTACCATGGCCAATTACCGATAACATGTTCTCTAGTACCATGGCCAATTAAAGATAACTTGTTCTCTAGTACCATGGCCAATTACCGATAACACGTTCTCTAGTCATATGGCCAATACAAGATAGCATGTTCTTTAATTCCATGGCCAATAACCGATAACATGTTCTTTAGTACCATGTCCAGTAACCGATAACATGTTCTTTAGTCCCATGGCCAATAACCGATAACATGTTCTCTATTACCATGGCCAATAACCGATAACATGTTTTCTAATTCCATGGCCAATAACCGATAACATGTTCTCTAATTCCATGGCCAAGAACCGATAACATGTTCTTTAGTCCCATGGCCAATAACCGATAACATGTTCTTTAGTCCCATGGCCAATAACCGATAACATGGTCTCTAGTCCCATGGCCAATAACCGATAACATGTTCTTTAGTACCATGGCCAATAACCGATAACATGTTCTCTATTACCATGGCCAATAACCGATAACATGTTCTCTAATTCCATGGCCAATAACCGATCACATGTTCTCTAGTACCATGGCGAATTACCGAAAACATGTTCTCTAATTCCATGACCAATTAAAGATAACATGTTCTTTAGTACCATGTCCAGTAACCGATAACATGTTCTTTAGTCCCATGGCCAATAACCGATAACATGTTCTCTATTACCATGGCCAATAACCGATAACATGTTCTTTAGTCGCATGGCCAATAATCGATCACATGTTCTCTAATTCCATGGCCAATAACCGATAACATGTTCTTTAGTACCATGTCCAGTAACCGATAGTACCATGGCCAATTACCGATAACATGTTCTCTAATTCCATGGACAATAACCGATAACATGTTCTCTAGTACCATGGCCAATTACCGATAACATGTTCTCTAATTCCATGGCCAATAACCGATAACATGTTCTCTAGTACCATGGCCAATTACCGATAACATGTTCTCTAATTCCATGACCAATTAAAGATAACATGTTCTTTAGTACCATGTCCAGTAACCGATAACATGTTCTTTAGTCCCATTGCCAATAACCGATAACATGTTCTCTATTACCATGGCCAATAACCGATAACATGTTCTTTAGTCCCATGGCCAATAACCGATAACATGTTCTTTAGTCCCATGGCCAATAACCGATAACATGTTCTTTAATTCCATGGCCAATAACCGATAACATGTTCTTTAGTACCATGTCCAGTAACCGATAACATGTTCTTTAGTCCCATGGCCAATAACTGATAACATATTCTCTATTACCATGGCCAATAACCGATAACATGTTCTCTAATTCCATGGCCAATAACCGATAACATGTTCTCTAATTCCATGGCCATGAACCAATAACATGTTGTCTAGTCCCATGGCCAATAACCGATAACATGTTCTCTAGTTCCATGGCCAATTACCGATAACATGTTCACCAGTACCATGGCCAATTAAAGATAACATGTTCTCTAGTACCATGGCCAATTAAAGATAACATGTTCTCTAGTACCATATCCAATTACCGATAACACGTTCTCTAGTCCAATGGCCAATACAAGATAGCATGTTCTCTAATTCCATGGCCAATACAATATAGCATATTCTCTAATTCCATGGCCAATAACCGATAACATGTTCTCTGATTCCATGGCCAATAACCGATAACATGTTCTTTAGTCCCATGGCCAATAACCGATAACATGTTCTCTAATTCCATGGCCAATAACCTATAACATGTTCTTTAGTACCATGGCCAGTAACCGATAACATGTTCTTTAGTCGCTTGGTCAATAACCGATAACATGTTCTCTATTACCATGGCCAATAACCGATAACATGTTCTCTAATTCTATGGCCAATAACCGATAACATGTTCTCTAATTCCACGGCCATAAACCAATAACATGTTCTCTAGTACCATGGCCAATAACCGATAACGTGTTCTCTAATTCCATGGTCAATAACCGATAACATGTTCTTTAGTACCATGGCCAATAACCGATAACATGTTCTTTAGTACCATGGCCAAGAACCAATAACATGTTCTTTAGTACCATGGCCAAGAACCGATAACATGTTCTTTAGTACCATGGCCAATAACCGATAACATTTTCTTTAATACCATGGCCAATAACCGATAACATGTTCTCTAGTACCATGGCCAATTACCGATAACATGTTCACCAGTACCATGGCCAATTAAAGATAACATGTTCTCTAGTACCATGGCCAATTAAAGATAGCATGTTCTCTAGTACCATATCCAATTACCGATAACACGTTCTCTAGTCCAATGGCCAATACAAGATAGCATGTTCTCTAATTCCATGGCCAATACAATATAGCATATTCTCTAATTCCATGGCCAATAACCGATAACATGTTCTCTGATTCCATGGCCAATAACCTATAACATGTTCTTTAGTACCATGGCCAGTAACCGATAACATGTTCTTTAGTCGCTTGGTCAATAACCGATAACATGTTCTCTATTACCATGGCCAATAACCGATAACATGTTCTCTAATTCTATGGCCAATAACCGATAACATGTTCTCTAATTCCACGGCCAAGAACCGATAACATATTCTCTAGAACCATGGCCAATAACCGATAACATGTTCTTTAGTACCATGGCCAATAACCGATAACATGTTCTCTAGTACCATGGCCAATTACCGATAACATGTTCTCTAGTACCATGGCCAATTAAAGATAACATGTTCTCTAGTACCATGGCCAATTACCGATAACACGTTCTCTAGTCATATGGCCAATACAATATAGCATGTTCTTTAATTCCATGGCCAATAACCGATAACATGTTCTTTAGTACCATGTCCAGTAACCGATAACATGTTCTTTAGTCCCATGGCCAATAACCGATAACATGTTCTCTATTACCATGGCCAATAACCGATAACATGTTTTCTAATTCCATGGCCAATAACCGATAACATGTTCTCTAATTCCATGGCCAATAACCGATAACATATTCTTTAGTCCCATGGCCAATAACCGATAACATGTTCTCTAGTACCATGGCCAATTACCGATAACATGTTCACCAGTACCATGGCCAATTAAAGATAACATGTTCTCTAGTACCATGGCCAATTAAAGATAACATGTTCTCTAGTACCATGTCCAATTACCGATAACACGTTCTCTAGTCCAATGGCCAATACAAGATAGCATGTTCTCTAATTCCATGGCCAATACAATATAGCATGTTCTCTAATTCCATGGCAAATAACCGATAACATGTTCTCTGATTCCATGGCCAATAACCGATAACATGTTCTTTAGTCCCGTGGCCAATAACCGATAATATGTTCTCTAATTCCATGGCCAATAACCGATAACATGTTCTTTAGTACCATGGCCAGTAACCGATAACATGTTCTTTAGTCCCTTGGTCAATAACCGATAACATGTTCTCTATTACCATGGCCAATAACCGATAACAAGTTCTCTAATTCCACGGCCAAGAACCGATAACATATTCTCTAGTACCATGGCCAATAACCGATAACATGTTCTTTAGTACCATGGCCAATAACCGATAACATGTTCTCTAGTACCATGGCCAATTACCGATAACATGTTCTCTAGTACCATGGCCAATTAAAGATAACTTGTTCTCTAGTACCATGGCCAATTACCGATAACACGTTCTCTAGTCATATGGCCAATACAAGATAGCATGTTCTTTAATTCCATGGCCAATAACCGATAACATGTTCTTTAGTACCATGTCCAGTAACCGATAACATGTTCTTTAGTCCCATGGCCAATAACCGATAACATGTTCTCTATTACCATGGCCAATAACCGGTAACATGTTTTCTAATTCCATGGCCAATAACCGATAACATGTTGTCTAGTCCCATGGCCAATAACCGATAACATGTTCTCTAGTTCCATGGCCAATTACCGATAACATGTTCTTTAGTCCCATGGCCAATAACCGATAACATATTCCTTAGTCCCATTTTTTGGCTTCTCTGTACAAGGTACAAGGACAGCCACGACTCAATGGTACCTTCCTGGCTGTATCACATGGATGAGAGTAGAGATTTAATGACGTACTCTTTCAGGCACATTAGCTTTATTTTTATATAACCATTCAACACGTCTATAGACTGCTTGATTTTAAACTTAGAATTGTTACTCTTATTTTGAAAACATGCAGTTTCCTTTAACGGTGAATGAGAATGCAACGCACAATGTTTCGTTTCTTTCTGTAACACTTACTTCCCCAAACATATTATGCTATATTTACAGTTATAAAGTACAAGTATATACGTAACATTTTACTTCCCCAAACGTATTAAGCTATATTTACAGTTATAAAGTACAAGTATATACGTAACATTTTACTTCCCCAAACGTATTAAGCTATATTTACAGTTTTAAAGTACATGTATATGTGTAACACTTACTTCCCCAAACATATCAAGCTATATTTACAGTTATAAAGTATATACGTAACACTTACTTCCCCAAACGTATTAAACTATATTTAAAAATAATAATAATAATAATAATAATAATAATAATAATAATAATAATAATAATAATAATAATAATAATGAGGACTTTGTATAGCGCCTAATCTTTCGAAGCTCTAAGCGCTGTACACCATCAACAATGATATGACTACACTACAGAACAACAAATGACAAAAACAATGAAATTCGAAAACATAAAAACATGCTGAAAAGATATAAGATATAAAACATGATTAGGTCGCTAAGTTTGTCCCTGCAATCGAAACAGGTGAGTCTTGAGAGCACTCTTAAAAGGGACCAATGTGTCTTTGTGTCTAATTTCAATGGGCAATTCGTTCCACGTCGCTGGGCCCTGGTGTGCAAACGAACGCTGTCCATATGACTTTGTTTTCACCTTGGGAACAATGAGTATACGATTATCAGAAGAAGAGCGTAAGGATCTAGCTGGTGTGTACACATGGGTGAGGCTGGATAGGTATGTTGGACTGGAGTCTGTCAGTGAAACATAGCTCAGAGAACAAATTTTGTGTTTGATTCTGTATCGAATTGATAGCCAATTTAGGGTACAGAGCAGTGGTGATGTGTGCTCTAATCGAGGTACTCTAAAGATGATCCGTGCAGCTGTGTTTTTGAACGTTTTGAAGTTTCTGGAGTAAATATTGTGACGAACCAGACAGAATTGAGTTACAATAGTCCAGTCTTGAAAGTACTAATGAACACACAAGTGTTTTAGTGGCATCAACTGAAAGATATTAACGAATGGAACTGATGCGTCTCAATTCAAGATATGCAGCCTTGCATATGTTCATGACATGTTGGTGCAATGTGAGAGTACTGTCTAGAGTAACGCCTAGGTTCCGTACTGACAGTGCGAATTTAATGTTGGTGTTGCTGATATTTATTGTCTGAGGTAAAGGATGTGAATGAGAAAGTCTTTGTGTTGCGATCAGAATAGCCTCAGTTTTATCATCATTTATCTGCAGCTTGTTACATGTCATCCATGATTTCGCATCAGAAATGCACTTATCTACTCCATGGATGGTAGCATCAACTTCAGTTGGGTGGCTAGACTTGTATATTTGGATGTCATCAGCATACGATTTGTGCTACACTGGGTACTGATCTATGACACTTGAGAGCGGCTGAGTATACAGAATGAAGAGAACAGGTCCAATGACAGATCCCTGTGGAACACCACAACATACGTCAACTGGGCTGGAATGCATTCCATTTGCAGATATAATTTGTGTCCTGTTGACTAAGTAGGACTTGAACCACTGTAAGGCTATATTCTGAATGCCAAATACATGCTGGAGACGGTGAAGTAATATATCATGGTCTATTGTGTAGTGTTGTTCCTATTATCGATTATAATCCATCATCAGTTGGTTGAGCAAAAAAATAAGATAATCGATTGTGAAACTCCATAATCGATTGTGTGTAAAGGGAGACTACTTTTTAGGTGTATGCAAAGCACAAAGGTTAGTAAAACTCTCAGCCACTAAAGTTGACCTGAAATTTATTAATCTCTTCACAACTACAAATAAAAAACCTTACGATTCATAATTAGGAACATATAGTCATTATTACATGGTCAATTTGTTAAATTGTTGAGTTAATAAATTTAAACACATTTTGTTGATTTGTTTCAGTTAACTTGCAACATCTTTTGTAGTATTTATAAACAGCGACAAACAAGAAAATCATGTCCTTCTATACTTTAAAGTATAAACACATAACACATAAACAAAAGAATTTCAGGAGATTGTAGCAGTATTTTAGTTACATATAAATGATCAGCCATAAAAAGTTGCGTTCATTTAACAAAGTTGTAGAACAAAAGTAATACACGATGTAATATTATTGTCATTTTAAAGTATACATGTCATTAAAAGAGATTACTCCTGTACATTTATAAACATATTGAACTCTTGATCAAAGATACAACTGTAACAAAAATTAAAATTTGTTCTTAGTAACCGATTATAACCGATGATCAGTGTCAAGTGCCAAATTTTTCGTCAGTGAAATTCATTAATTAATTCGTAGGCTAGCCGACAATTAACTGTCTTGGAGTAGAGTTTGAACGAAAGGAATGTTAGTTTACCTCGGTCAGACTGTTACAATATTTAGAGTGAAAGCGGACTGAGTGTTTGACACGCTTAAAATAGCTGATTCCTCTCGTAGAGCTGTCAGAGTGATTGGAAACAAATGATAAGGTGATATTTCGATCCTAAGTGGCATTTTTGGCATCTTGATAGACGGTTTTCAAAAGGTCCGTAGGAATAGCATTTATTCCGATTGGTCAAATGTAGCGGGAAGGGGGTGTGTCGAACCCCAGAATCGGGGAAATATATGCTACGTATCAAACGAGTTTAGTCAGTCTAGGAAGACCTCTGCAAGAGAGGAAGTAGAACCATACATAGTCAAGACTCCGAACGTGCTTTGAAAGACAAACGTTCGTAAAAATTGGGTTCCAGTTAAATTGAAGGTGGAACGATTGTAAGACGCCAAAAACACAAGGTATTTAACTCAAATTCACCTTTATCATGGTGTAATGTATATGATGTTTTTCTTTGTCATAGATGCATAATGTATCGATACTATGATACAAATAGTTCGGTATTACATTGATTTAATAACGTACTTTGATATGTTTCTTAGTTACAGATGCATGATGTGTTCATATTTTTTGATAGTTCGGTATTACATTGATTTAATAATGTATTTTTGAATTCTGAATTAGCATTTTTACCTTATATACTTAGGTAGGTAAATGGGTGGTGTAGAAAATCCGCTGTGTACATTTATGATTGGAAAGTGCTACATTAATTGTGAATTTATCATATTAGTGAATATGGATTGTGTGTTAGGATATATTGCCTCACTTTACGTAATGATTTACGGGAATATGACTTTCCCGAATTCTGATGTCGATAATTAGCAGTATAGCTCTATTGATCTGAAGACTTGTATAGTATTTGTTAGCCGTATCAATGATAACACTGATAGTAAGATCTGATTGTTCGAACCTGAAGACGGACGGACAATCTCAACTCTTAAAGTAACGAGATACTTAGGGCGTTTTACCCTTTTCTTTTACAAGGAAAATAGTTTGTTTGAAGAAATAGCGAGGAAGTCGAAATTCAGAGACGGAAAAAGAAGTTGGAAGACAGAGTTGTGGAATTCCCGTTCAATCAAAGGGCAAGCTGAAGTCGGACGCACGCAGAAAGAAAAGAAAAAGCCAGTCAACGAACAAGGTCATTGTGAATCACCCAACAGTCTAATGTTAATGAACATTCGATTTCATGATGAAAGTACTATCAGTTATTAACGGTTAAATTCATCTATTTTATTAGTGTTCTGAATTTTAATTAACGTATCTGCTATCTTAAAGCTTCGGGTTTTGAATTACTTCTGAACGAAGAATCGTCAGAAGGAAAGAACATTGTAATTTATTGTGTCATTCTTCTTTTACTTGTATTTTAATTAAATTCATATTTTATCTTTACGGGGGCTCGTGTATGGTTTTGTTCAAGATACCTACTCAAGATTACTATATCCATTTGAACCGGGCAAATTACACCGTAGAGGTCATCCCTTAGATAAACTTGTATTAGCGGGAGGCGGTTTTCGAGTGTTGTTTGTACGAGTTGCGCAATACCTCTGACCAGCGGCTTGTGCAATATTGTACTAATAAACCCTTGATAACAGACGAGACCCTTACAATCAGTTGGTAAAGGGGAACCGATTATCGATTATGAATTTCTGACCGATTCCCATCACTACTATTGTGTCAAATGCTGCAGATAAATCCAGGAGAGTGAGGACTGTAATCTTTCCACTATCCAAAGCAGAGAGAATGTCACTAAATACTTTCAGAAGAGTAGTTTCCGTACTGTGGCAAGGGCGATATGCAGACTGTAAATTGCTAAAAAGACTGTTTGAATTCAAATGAGATACAAGTTGAGTTAGAACAACCTTTCCTAAGATTGTTTATATGAATGGGAGATTTGAAACTGGGCGGTAGTTCATTAAATCGTTATGGTCCAGTGTTGGTTTCTTCAGCAGAGGCTTTACGATGGCAGTTTTGACAAATGATGTGAATTCCCCTGATGAGAGAGATATTAATTATATCAGTTAGTGAGGGCAATATTGGGTCTAAGCACTCAAGCAGCAGTGATATCGGAATTGGATCAAGTTCACAAAACTTTGGTGCACTTTTCATCACGATTGTCCGCACTAAATCAATAGAAACAGGTTCAAATGCTCCTAACGTCGCTGAAATTCTGCATCATAACTGTATGGTGACGAATCAGTTGAAATTGTGCTGTCAAGCGTCTCTAATGGTTTGTACTTTGTCATCAAAGAAATTTGAAAATTGGTCTGGTAGGTCTAATGGAGAGAAGGTTGTTGGAAGTGGTGTACATTTGTTCCTTGACATTAGTTTGTTAGTTATCTCGAAGAGCTCTTTGCAGCTGGAACTCTCCGTGATCTTAGTACTGTAGTGGGGAACTGAAACAGTTATATATTTACAGTCATAATGTAAAATAAGTGACAACCGTAAAATCAGACCAGGCTGAAGGAAAGCGCTTCGTCCAAACGTATAAAACGTATCATATTTTTTAATTTGATTAGTACTTTTCATATTCTTTTTTACTTGATTAGTAAGTACTTTTCATATTTGTTACTTGATTAACTTTTCATATTTTTATATTCATTAGTTAGTACTTTTCATATTTTTTTTAATTGATTAGTTAGTACTTTTCATTTTTTTTACTTTATTAGCTAGTACTTTTCATATTTTTTACTTGATTAGTTAGTACTTTTCATATTTTTTACTTTATTAGTTAGTACTTTTCATATTTTTACTTGATTAGTTAGTACTTTTCATATTTGTTACTTGATTAGTTAGTACTTTTCATATTTTTTACTTGGTTAGTTAGTACTTTTCATATTTTTTTAATTGATTAGTAAGTACTTTTCATATTTTTTACTTATTAGTTAGTATTTTTCATATTTTTTACTTGATTAGTTAGTACTTTTCATTTTTACTTTATTAGTTAGTACTTTTCATATTTTTTACTTGATTAGTTAGTACTTTTCATATTTTTTACTTGATTAGTTAGTACTTTTCATATTTTTTACTTGATTAGTTAGTACTTTTCATATTTTTAATTGATTAGTTAGTACTTTTCATATTTTTTACTTTATTAGTTAGTACTTTTCATATTTTTTACTTTATTAGTTAGTACTTTTCATAACAATTACGGTGTTTTCCTCATAAATAAAACTCTTGCCCTGCACATCCTACACGAATATTAGTCTTCCTCAGTAAAAGAAAAATCAATATCCATTTATGATTAATTTGTTTTAAAACTATGCATTTTTATGTATCTAGCGTATTTAAAGTATCGTTGGTTATCTCGAAACAATTGTTAAATAGCAGCTACAGAAACGTATTAATTTCTGTAGATTAATAATGACAGGATCACGTGCGTTGCAACCACAAATGAAAAGCAAGGTGTGTGTGTGTGTGTGTGTGTGTGTGTGTGTGTGTGTGTGTGTGTGTGTGTGATTTAAAGTTTTAACGTAGCTTTAACAAGCATTCGGTCATATCGCTACGATGTCTGGGGTGAGGTAATTGATATGATGCCATGCGTGTAGCAATATGTCCCACCCACTCACATTATCCAGACATCAGGACGACCAGTCCAAGCAAAAACCTTTTAATTCTGAGCGACAATCGCGGCAGCTGCAAGTATCATTTTTTATATATATGTATATAAGTCTTTGGTATGACTCGGCCTTTGTTCGAACCCGCGATCTCCTGCATCCGAGACGGACGCTCTAACTACTAAGGCCACCGGAAAAGGGAAATGTAAACATATGTATAACTCAGTTGATAGTATGCATCAAACAAACCAATTTTCTTTTCCATCGATAATTCTGACCACAAATGGCTTTTCAAAATGGTATCTTGGATACTGACATGTAAACGACATGCCTGTTTTATGCACCAGCTTTTATGAAAAGTTTTGTCTATCTTTTATTGAAAATGTTTTTTTTTTTATACTCTTAGCAATGCTGTTTTCCATGATCAGAGGGAAGGAGAGGGAAAGAGAGCAGAGGAGCTCAGGCTGTCTCAAATAGAAGGTCGTCACTCGTAACGGTAGCAAATAGGCTACATCTTGGAAATTGTACATGCCCATCAGCATTCGTCGTCAACATACTCGGAATGCAATCGAATATTGTTGCATAAACGATACCATTTAATAAATAGGTTATCTGTATTGCCTAAACTAAGTAACACTAAAAGGTAAGTCTGGATAATCGGAACTTGTAATGACGCTCTCGTCAAATTGCCGGGTAAATATCAACGCATGCAATTGTTTGTGTATTCTGTTGTTTTCTTTAAAGATTTTAATCAGATCCTGTGCGTGTGAGGAAAGGTAACGTACGACCATTGAGATGATACGATTTACTGTGACCCAGAACTATGTTCCCTACGAAATGTAAACATTTCCAAGAAACAGATTTAAATAGAATATGAAACCAAACCAAATGTCGACCCTGGCGCACTGCCAAATCGTCCAAATAACTATATAGCTTTGTTTAGTGCTTGTTAACTTGTTGAGACGAAGTTTATGCAACTCACATACCTTCCTGATTTGTGATGTCATTGTTGTTTCAGTTCCTGACGTTTATCAAGCCGGAAAACCGATGACTATAATAAAGACCAATTACTCGCGTTTTTCAGTTATGACGTAAGATATAGAAAATGTACACAAACTAATAGCATGGTGACCAGTACTAACATGTAACTCTTTTGATTGGGACGAGATACTACCCTTGTATATCCTGAATAAATCTGCCTGATAAGCGTGCAAGGGACAGTTGCTTTGCACACATTTATGGCCTCGTACTTTTGCATAATATAAAAATTCATAAAATAAAAATATACAAGTGATGTCGAAAAGGTCACTTATTTTCAGAAGCAATTCAGCTAAAACATAAGAATATCATTCATTTGTCCGGACCAATCAATGGAAGGTAGTAGAAAGGCAATTAATGCACCCCAGCTCCAAATGTATACATGCATTTTTTGATGACCGAAGTTCATATTTTAGTTATGTTCACGTTATAAATGCTAGCTTTTTCCCTATGTGCTAATGTTAAGGGAAGAAAAAAACCTGTCCTAAACAGTTCAAAACAGTTGCCATCCTGTAAATTGTTACGTATTCAACTTGCCTCAAGGTGCAAGGATAATTTTTATGCACAAATTTTCAGTGGTGAGCATAATATCTTTTTTTTTTTGGGGGGGGACCAGCCAGATCTCCCCCACCCCCCATTTAAAAAAAAAAACTAAAAAGTTGTGTTTATGTTTGAGTGTCTTCCCCTTGATGTATTGTTCATGTTTTTTTATTTGTTTATTTTCCATTTACTTACTAAACTTTCTTTTCTCCATCGGGATTATGTATTTTTGAACGGGGTATTTTTTTAATTAGTGTTTTCTATCAGGAGTTTTTTTTTCACAAGAGTTAATTTTTTTTATCACCTACTCTTGGGAGTATCTCCTTAGTTTTTTGGTTGACCCTGGCTATGGGGTCTCCTACATCCGGTGTTTGCTATGTTGTGTTTTTGCTATATGTGAACATAAAGGCCGTCACGCATTAGTTAAGTTACAAGTAACTATAAAATTAACGCATGGGTTATTCTTATTTGTTATACTTAAGAGAATGCAGATTTAAAGCTACTTGCAGTGGCAGATCCAACACCCTACCGCTAAGTGTGGAGTAAGTTTTATCAGTTAGGAAGTAGAACCTGTCATTTAATTTTCTGCAAATAGTGACGCAGACTTCTATCCAATATATACTCATTATTTAAGTATGGTTTGTTATCTGTACGTAGGTGAGTAATAGTGTGTGAGTAATACCCGACCTAGCTGGTGACACATCCTGGATCTGCCACGACTAGT
Source organism: Unio pictorum (assembly GCA_030141615.1). Lineage (NCBI taxonomy): Eukaryota > Metazoa > Mollusca > Bivalvia > Unionida > Unionidae > Unio > Unio pictorum. Next base: position 681,646 of record JARLTB010000029.1, on the reverse strand, counting down.
AAGGTTTACAATATTTGGCCACGAGCGCATACTATATCACGCCTGTACTACCTAACGCCCACGGGCCAGACCCTACCCGCAATCTGGTTTTTATCCCATTATTGACATCACAGGGTGTGTCTTTACAGATTTTTAATCCGGTCATCGCCCAAAAGGAAGTTGTTCTGGATTACACACGAGAAAGTGTTGAACATTCGATCGCTTCTTTTCTCAGCGTTTCAAATTTCACTCTGAGCCATTCTTTGAAACAGTGCACGCTTCTCGCTCTTTCCCATGTATATTAACACTGGTGTCATTAACTAAATGACACTTTTACTAACAAATAAATTTCGTCACAAACACGCCCGAGTCGATTTCATTTTAGATAAGGTAAAATGATTATCTGATGTAAAGAAACTTAAGGGTCAATTTGCAAGTATCAACATGCGAGTCACTACACTTCATCGACTTGTTATGTTGTGCAACCTATTTCCACGATTGCATAGAGGCTGAACTTTGACCCCTAATTTCATCGTGAGATCCCAGATGCGCAATTTTGAGTTTTATTAATTCTTTCCTATCATTCATTCGAGTTTAAACAGTATGGATCAACAGTAAAATTGGAGCCATGAAATGAGTTCATAGGTAAGGTCAAAACTATAATGCATGCAGAGGCGTAGCTAGGGGGTGGGGGGCAGGGGGGTACATCTGTCCCCGGGCGCCATACTAGTGGGGGCGCCAAAATGGGTTTTGAAATAGGTTGTAACGGGTAATGGTGATTTTATTGATGAAAATAATGGGTTTCAGAGTTGAGGTGGGGGGGGGTGAATATTGTCCCCGGGCGCCAAACACTCCAGCTACGCCTCTGAATGCAAACAATATTTTTAGAATATCCAAATAAAACGACACTTTGGTGCATCGCGTGTAAATAAAGCTTGGTTGTACAGAAGTCACCTTGTTGCTATTTATAGCTTGTACGTGTTTGCCCTTGTGTATAGCCATTAACCAGTCAGCCTTAGATATACACCCATACGTGGGTCAACTGGTTCGGGAATTAAAAGTACTCGACATTCCATACTGATAACACTTAGACGCAAAAGTCATGTCCTGCTTTTAGTCAATAGCTATCAGTGTAAATAAAAGACGTCAGCGTGAGAAAAGAAAGATTATGACAGGAAGGGTTCAAAAGGGTAATTTTCCCAAACGTATCAAGATTTTATCTGTAAATGTGTAATAATGAATACCTTCCTATTATCATCGAAATTTTGCTGATATTTTATGAATAAACAGTTTTGAGGATATATTGTGACTAGACATGCGCGTCTGTCAATGAATCAATTCGTCCGTCTGTCAGAGAGTCGGCAAGTTATTTGAACCTAAACTCCAGCTGTACCAATGAAAAAGGAAGAGGATCTATATGGGTAATTTCGTTTTGATTTCGCATGAGGATGAGTTGACGATAGTCACGTGAACCTATATATAGGTCAGAGCAGAAAGTCATCTTTCCATTGGTCATAGGTATTTTTGGTGGTAACGTTAGCTCTATATTGTGATGGTACATGTTATGATGGTTGATGATATAATAAATAACATTTTTGTTTTACATGTATTAAAATTTGGATGCATCTCAGGGCTTCATGTGAGGTGCGTGAGGGAATTGGTGGGGGGGGGAGAAAGTCTCCCTCTCCCCACACGGGGGATTGGGGTGCTGATTTATCTGATTAGAAAGATAGTATACATCAAGAAATGGTCGCCATTTGTTATGAAACTTATTAATAAAGTGTTCACGTTTGCCTTTGTGGGATGGGGTTGGGAATATATTGTGAATTCGCCCAAAAAATGCTTCGCAAACAAACGAAGGTTTTTGTTTTGTATGAAAAAAAAAATTGTGCTGCTTTGTGCAGTGAATGCTATTGTACGCAACAAATTCGTCAAGAGATCCTGGCCTTCAAGTTTTTTTTTTACCTCTCAGGATATGCTGACAAAAGAACATGCGTATGGTCTAGTTACGTTACAACAACATCCAAAACTAACAAACAGAGAAAAAAAAAAGAAAAAAACTGTAAAGCCAAGTTCAAAACTCAGTGGTTAACACAATACACTATCTTGTTTACCACTGTGTAAATCCAGTATACTCAATAATGACCTTGCTCCACTATGTCACGTACTTGTATATTACAGGTATTTGGGAACTCCGATTGATATCGCTTTGTCCCAAGAAGGTGCGTTACCGCGTAGACATCAAATCACGCGATATTTATGAAGTAAAAAGCAAAAGAGTGAACAGAAAGTTCAATAGCCGACTCAACTGGTTATTATTGAAATAAGTAAAAATGTAAATCTCGTGTTTGAAAGTTTGAAAAGGATCATTATTTTACATTTCTTGAAACTAGCATTTACCCCTCAATATGCTCAATATGGTCAAAAGATAAAATGCATTAAGGTATTTCTCTGATTATCATTCATTATTAAAACATTTCTCCACATCAAGATATAATTGATACCATGTAAATTAGCATAATGTTTTCCTCATTACTTGAAAGTTTGAAACGTTTCTGACTTGTTTCCTCGTATAGAATACAAACGTTAAACGGTTGTTTTGAGAGAAAAAAAAGTGTTCTTAACTAGGTTGAGAATTTTCAATCCCAACTATAAACACCACTTCAGTGTCATTGACTGAAGTTTGGTAATGTTAGATTCGGAACGAGTTAAGCCACAACAGTGTATATTATATCATACCCATAGCAGTAATTAAAACGTTTTCTTCCGTAATATTTTATAAGAAAATAGTATGCAACTGTAGTTTTTATTTGAAATAGGAAAGAACTTTAAGTTAATTTGAATTATGTGACATTTCCTGACAGCCATATTCAACCATAAAATCACATGCTATCCAACCGTAATGTCACATGCAATTCAACCGTAAAGTCACATGCTATTCAACCGTAATGTCACATGCTATTCAACCGTAATGTCACATGCTATTTAACCGTAATGTCACCTTTTTATTCAACCGTAATGTCACATGCTATTCAATCCTAAAGTCAGGTATGATGCTTGAATTTTTTCTGCACTTTCAGAGAGAGAGAGAGAGAGAGAGAGAGAGAGAGAGAGAGAGAGAGAGAGAGAGAATACATAAATCTACAAAGCAAATAATATGATGAGGGGTTTAACACTAAACATTCTGTTAATTTTGTTATGATTTCTTTGAAGGAAAAGGATGGCAAACAGGTTTTCATTATTATAAATATTATTTAAATTATGACATAACTGACGAAGAGATCGCAAAGACTGTGAGAGAAGAAACCTCTTATTGTACTCGGTTCTTGAGAGTTTTACTTAAGCAGCTGAAACAAAACCAAAGAATGGATTGCATTGTTCATCAAAGAAATATTACAACTTGTACAGTCTAATAGTTGTTTTTCGTGATAACAAAAGTGTTTTTGTTTCCTTTGTTTTGTTTTATTTTAATTTGTATTTTTGCTGCTGTTTTTTATTTGGATGGACATGTACATTTTACCACTGGAAAGGTCAAGGTCAAATGGCATTAAAGAGGGGACGTGGGTTTGGCAGGTACATTTTAACACTAAGAAGGTCAAGGTCAAATTACATTAAAGAAGGGACGTGCATCGGGCAGGTACATTCTAACATTGAGAAGGTCAATGTGAAATGAAATACTGTATGTTAAAAGAGCATTGATAACCGTGAAAATGAATTAAATCACGTTATTTGCCGTGGATCAAGCAATACAAAGTAATTTAACGGTATTTTGATAACCCTTGAACCCCCTTGAAAGAACCACACAGGGGCAGCTTATTCACATACGCACATTTCCTGAGCCCGAGACTCGAAACCACACAGACAGGTGCGATGGTACTGACCCGTAACGGTGAGCGCTTTAGACCACTCGGCCATTCGGGGATCCCTCTTACTTAATGTGAACACTTTTTCGGCGATTTACTTTAACATAAATGATAGAAGAAAAAGAATCACAAAATAACATACAGAATTTTTAGCTCAAATACTAGATATTTAATAATAACGAGTAATAAATTATTTTACTTGGTGTGACACTTACTGTCTGATAATACAACCTCAACATATACAACCACAACTACCCCGATTCCAGACATACGTAGCTTATTTTTTTTATAAAGTATTAGCAGTCCGAATTTTCGATAACCTCAACAATAAGTTCCATAGCCGCTTAGTTTGGCTAATTTTTCCAGTACATCACGACCTGGAACTGTCACAACATCAACAACTACAACAAAACAAAGAAAGAAATAAACTTGATTCATTCCAGTACACCTTGACCTGGAATTGTCACAACAACAACAAAACAAAGAAAGAAATATACTTTAATCATTCCAAATCACAATGACTTGGATTTTGTCACAAATAAAAAAAGAATTGAATCATTCCAAATCACAATGACTTGGATTTGTCACAAATAAAAAAAGAATTGAATCATTCCAAAATCACAATGACTTGGATTTATCAAAAACTTTTAAAAAAAAAACTTTAATCATCCCATTACACGATATTAGGGATTTGTCACAAAAAGAGAAATAAACTTTAATCATTAAAAATCACAATGACCTGGATTTGTCACATATAAAGAAATAAACTTTAATCATTCCAAATCACAATGACCTAGATTTGTCACATATAAAAAAATAAACTTTAATCTATTTAAAGAAGTGCAATATGTTGAGAGTTTGTGAGAAACACATCAATATAAATCGAAACAAAAGAGCTATACGTTTTATTGTCTTTTTTCAAAACCTAATAACATGGAGTTGTACTGAACTGTCTCAAAAGTAAGTACATGTATACTGCTAAATTATGTCCCTGTCGTTTGAATATATTCACTGCTAAATTGTGTCTATGTCGTTTGAATATATACACTGCTGAACAGTGTCCTTGTCCTTTGAAGGTATACACTACTAAATAGTGTCTATATTGTTTGCATATATATGCAATTTCAAAGCTTTTAGATCATTGACCTTTTCCAATATTAAAATAAATCCCAAAATAAAATGGGTCGTCGCCCTGCGTACCAATGACCCCGCACTATAGGTCAATCATTCAATGACACATTTCCTTTGGCTTGAATATACTTAATTTAATGCTCAAAGAACTGGTCGTGAAATCTGAGGCGCATTAATCATTTGCCAGAAATTACCTCTTAATGAGAAAGTAATTCAAGTTATGTAGAAATTGTGGCTGAACTAACATCTCCCTTCCCCACGTCTTTGAACCAATTATAATTAACCTTGAACACACACACACACACACACACACACACACACACACACACACACATATATATATATATATATATATATATATATATATATATATATATATATATATATATATATATACGAACTTTATATTGTTCAAAAATATATATATTTTCTCCCTCGAAACAAATTTACTAGAGTTGGATATACCCGATTTTTCTTACGTATGCTTCAATACCAGCATTCACGCTTTGAAACAAATCTACATGCGATGGAAGTGAACGATTTTTGTTGTAAGAGATCTTTCTTATGAATCACGAGTACCAGCCTTTAAAAAACAATTGAATGCGGTGGAACACATTTGTTGAATTGAGGTTAATACACTTTTCCAAAATATCGTTTTTTATATTCTCTGTTTTCCGTCCGTCCATCCGTCCTACTCTGTCCCTATTTGTTTCGCACAATCGCTCTATGTTTCCACCATCTCATCTATCATAACCAAACTATGTAACCAGCTTGTATTTGGGTTAAGGATTATTAAATGTCAAGGTCACAACGACCTAAAGTATAAAAACTATTTCCACACAATAAGTTGATTTGTAGTCCATAAATGACGTAGGCCTCCTTTTAAACAAAGCCATGTCACCCCTTATCTAGCAGAATCATCTCTATTCGTCTGAAAGCATCTCCCTTTAACATCACAATTATCCAAGTGTATGCTCCAACTACTGACCATGATGATGATGAAATAGAGGAATTTTACCACTAAATCCATGGCATTATAAACATGGTCAGTAAAAAGACATTCTCATCATCCAAGGAGACTGGAATGCAAAAGTTGGCAAAGATGCTCTAAAAGACTGGGATGATCATTGCGGAATTTATTGCAATGAGCTTATTAATGAAAAAGGGAGACGGCTGCTCGAGTTAGCAAGCTACAATAACTTGGTAATAGCCAATACGCTGGGCCAACATAAAACTTCACGATGCTGGATATGGCACGCACTAAATGGAACCCATCATAACCAGATCGACTACATACTGGTTCAAAACCGTTACCGATCTGGCATCAATAGAGCAAACACAAGAATGTTTCAAGGTGCTGATGTTGGGATTGATCACAGCATCATCATTATGAACTTCCGAGTGAGGCTGAAGAAGATTGACAAGTCAATGAAACTCAAGCTCAAATTCAGCCTTGAACAATTGAAGGACCTAACATATGGAAGTCATTCCAAGCCACAATTGGATGAAAATTTGTCATGTTACCTCAAAAACACCAGACACACAACAGGGGCAATGGGGTACCGAGAAATAAACAAGAATATCGGAAACAAAATCGAAGAAGGCAAACAAATATTAGATTGGACAAATGTGCAAAGCATTAAGAGCAGTCTGATAATGTATAACAACAATACGGCATTCCATATTGTGAAAGACCTCACCAGACAGTAGCAACCAAGTGTTAGTACCATTCAAAACGAACATACAAAATGCCTCACAGAAGCAAGTGATATTGCAGAGAGATGGACTGAGTATTGCAAAGAACTCTACAACCATCCGTCCACAGGAGACTCATACGTGATTGAATTCCAAACTCAACAAATAATGATGATGTCCCCATTTTCGAAGAAGAGGTGGAGTCAATAAGAGCACTGAAGAATGAGAAGGCAGCTGGAGTAGACATCATCCCAACTGAACTTATCAAGAATGGTGGGAATCATTGATAGAGTTACTAACAAAACTTTGCAGCAAAATCTGGCAGACAGGCGAATGGACAACACAGTGGACCCAGTCAATGATTATAACACTCTCCAAAAATGACAATATCCAGCTGTGCCAAAAATTCAGAACTATCAGTCTGATCAGCCAAGCTAGTAAGGTGATGCTGAAGATCATCTTGAATAGACTGAATCCACAAGCAGAATAAATAATCGCTGAAGAACTGGCAGGGTTCCAGAGTGGAATAAACACAACAGAACAAATATTCAATCTAAGGGTTCTGTGTGAAACGTACTCGCAACATCAATAAGGCATCTATCATGTGTTCATAGATTTCAAAAAGGCTTTTGACAGAGTGTGGCATGAGGCATCGTGGGCCACAATAAAGAAGTACAACATGGGTCAAAAGTTGACCAATATCATCAAGCAGCTGTATGCTAAGGCTACCAGTGCAGTAACTGATCAAGGTTCAGTGGGGGCACTGGTTCAAGACAACAATTGGACTACGTCAAGGCTGTCTCCTGTCACCCACGCTGCTTTTGAACATTTACTTAGAGCGCATCATGAGCGAAGCCCTGGAAAGCGACCGTGGGCCAGTCATCATTGGAGGGCATAACATCACCAACTTAACGCTTTGCAGACGAGTTTGATGGGCTGGCAGTGAAGACAAGCTATCCACCTTAGTGAAGAACCTGGATAAAACATCTTCCAGATTTGACATGGAGATAAGCGCCAAGTAGACAAAGCTGATGACAAATAGTGATAAACAAATCTCAACTAAGCTTAAAGTCAGAGGACAGGAAATAGTGGGTCAATTCAAATATCTTGGTTCCATAATCACGGAAGAGGGATCAAGAGCAGAAATTTTGTCATGAGCAGCACAAACAACGGCAGCTATGTCAAAGCTAAGACCCATCTGGAGAGACAAGAACATATGTCTGAAAACTAAAATCAGACCATTGAGCGCACTAGTCATCTCAATCTTTTTGTATTCATGCGAGGCATGGACCTTGACAGCAGAATTGCAACGAAGAATCCAGGCACTTGAAGTGAGATGCTACAGAACCATCCTTGGCATCTCTTACAGGGACCACATCAGAAATGAAGAAGTGCGTAACACCATCAGGCACAAAGTAGGCCGTTATGAAGACCTCACCACTGTCAAAAAGAGAAAACTGAAATGGTATGGCCATGTCACTAGAATCAACAATCCATCCACAACAGTACTGTAGGGCAGCGTCCAGGGTGGCAGAAGGAGGGGTAGAGAGAGAGAGAGAGAGAGAGAGAGAGAGAGAGAGAGAGAGAGAGAGAGAGAGAGAGAGAGAGAGAGACAAAGGTGGACTGACAACATCACAGAATGGACCAGGAAATGTTTTGCAAAGACACAGGCATTGGCACATGATCGAGACAAATGGAGAAAACTGGTCAGATATATGTTCAGCAGCACAGTGCCTCAACAAGCATACTAGGTCAAGAGAATGATGATGATGATGATGATGATGATGATGATGGTGATGACATAAAAACGTAAGTACGAGCAGATTAAAAGATAAGCTCAGGGCAAGGAAATAGAAAACATTATTGCTAATTCCAGGTAGTTGAGCATCAATTAATATTATTTTTGTTCAGTAATTATTATCAAAGCAATGTGTATAAAAGCTAAAATCTTTGTACCTATCTGAGAGAGGTATCAAAATATTCCTGCTAAGTGATGTATACTATAAATATAGATGCGAACTTCGGACAATGGAACCAAATGGATAATCATTATTAAGAAGCAACAATTGTAATCCAAGTTATAATACCAACTGCGGTCTTTGAATAGATCTGTGGAAAATATAAGCTAGATAGTAAAGGGCACGGAGCGAAAGTAACGTCAATTATTATTAATTTAGGAAGTCAACGACATTTGAGCCAAACTAATTACCTTGTAAAGGGCTATAATTATTATGAAAGGGTTCATATGCCAAAGACTGTATTTCAGTTATTTGTTTAGATTTGGGTACATTTCTTTGTCTAGTTAAAAAGAATAATAAATACACAGAAATAAAATAATCGAGAAGATAGCAAATGTGACAATATGTTCTACCTGGAATGAAGAAGGCTATTGCCTTCAATGGATTTGCAATATAGGCTAGATACGCGTGATTTTAACGGACGCTTTTATTTTTCATTTTCATTGTCTTGTTGAGGAACATACGTACGTACAACATACATACACGCACGCACGCACGCACGCACGCACGCACGCACGCACGCACACACACACACACACACACACACACACACACACACACATACATACATACATACATACATACATACATACATACATACATACATACATACATACATACATACATTTGTGTGTGTTTCAATGGGCGGGGCTATATTCGTATCACGTGACCGTCCCCCATTAAGGTACTGATTCACCTATGCTGCTAGTGACAGGATTATTTCCGACGTGCTAATACCAGCGCTTATCTCAAGCAGACGTGTCAAAAAAGATTATGGAATTAGATAATATTTTACAAAACGACGGATAAATATAATTGCAAAAATACTAAGGATTATAAGGACCAGAAATATAATAAATTAGAATTCCTTGGCAACGATGATTTAAGTAACCTTTCCATTCATTCACATTATAGTAGACCCTATCGAGTGCGGTCCATAAATTCCAGACATGACCAATTGTTTTATAAAACAATCTAACCACCGCGAAATGCCGAATCGTTTAGACACATGCTTCCGATATTAGAATCAGAAGTAGTTTACCATCTTTCAGATAAAACGAACATACCACCTTAAACATGCGAATGATTCATAGCTTTAGCTGTCTTTATTTTATAACATTTAAAGTAGTTAAAAATGACCCACCCACCCCTCTCCGATTGAATTACAACCCTACTAATATCCGTGTGCAGTGAGATTAAGAGAAGAGATAGTGACTTAGATACCCAATTGTATGACAAAAAATCACAGAACATAAAGTCACATTTCTGAATTTCACAGTTGTGAACAAAATGTGTGATAAAATGTCACAGTCAGATTGTTACAAATATTTTTTTTATATTGGAACAAGACGTATGTCAGCAAGTCACAGTATGACTTATGCAATATTTAAGTCTTCTGAATTAATTAGTACCAAGAATGTTTTGTCCTATTTAATCTAGTTTTCATACACTTATAACTTTTTACCTACTAAACTCTTGTCAAAAACACCCTTCCTGCGTACAATATAATTTGATACAGAACTAACATTTGATTTCAACATTCACATCCTGTAACCGTGTTTACACAGTAACAAACCATGCCGCCAGCTGAGAAAGTCTTATCAACATCATCACTTCCGGTATAACATACCTCCTCTATGAAGATTATCAATTATCAATTGCTAAATTATTGTCACGACCACTGCAAATGTGTCACATTTGAATATTAAATTATTACTTCGGTACGTTTATCAGCAAACAATTATAAATATTTTCTTGTTTTAATTACACTCACAGTAATTACGTATTACAATTGACGTGATTCATTGCAAATAACATGAGAGAATGAAAACTTTTGCACAGATATTTGATTTGAGAAATATAAGTTGGGGGTGGGGGTCTTTTGTCATTCCCTGAGTGGCGTTTGTCCTAGGGAGCGTTTATCCTCTCATATGCATGTCAGAGGGATTCTGTCTCAAGGTTTTTTGTCTGTTCCCCTCTTTCTCAGTACTATCTACAATATTCCGAATGAATTCCATTATTCAATTTCGTTCCCCACTATGTAAGCACTATCTACAGATACGGCGTCAGGTCCCCACTATACTATCTACAGGTACGGCGCCAGGTCCCCACTATGTAAGCACTATCTACAGGTACGACGTCAGGTCCCCACTATACTATCTACAGGTACGGCGCCAGGTCCCCACTATGTAAGCACTATCTACAGGTACGGCGTCAGGTCCTCACTATGTAAGCACTATCTACAGATACGGCGTCAGGTCCCCACTATACTATCTACAGGTACGGTGCCAGGTCCCCACTATGTAAGCACTATCTACAGATACGGCGTCAGGTCCCCACTATACTATCTACAGGTACGGCGCCAGGTCCCCACTATGTAAGCACTATCTACAGGTACGGCGTCAGGTCCTCACTATGCAAGCACTATCAACAGGTACGGCGTTAGGTCCCCACTACGCAAGCACTATCTACAGGTAAGGCCTCTATTATATATTACTCAGAATCTGGTCGCAGAAACAATGTACAACATTCTCTTGAAAGTTTCTAATTTTGATTTAATGTGCTTAGTATCCTAAGATCTTATGAGATCGGAATCTATATATAGTTTGTAATTAAAAACGTGGACCGATATCGCTGTTATACTTGCGTAGGTTGGGCCAGTAATAGTTACCTAAAGTAGGTATTTGTGCATCATCCAAAACTAGTGTTGGCAAGCCGAGAAAAATGCGTCATTTCCTCACATATGGATGTCAATACAATTTTTGGCAATTTACCAAACTATCCATCCATCTGTCTAAACTTAAGCTGTCTATCTGTCTGTCTCACTGTAAAATTTACAACACTGCATCAAAGCAGCATTATTCCAGTCTTTTCTCAGTTATTGATACCCACCCTCCTCTCCCGTCAGTCAAATTTGTAAAGTGCTCCTATCACAAAGCCCAACTCAGTTGTGGGTTAATCGATAGTCTGAAACCGTCTTACACATCTATATAACACCTCTACTCCGCTCTTTGATTCTAACGTTTGACGATAAGATCTGCAAAAGTGTTGGATGAGTTACGCTACATAAAACAACTCGTGCAATTATATATATATATATATATATATATATATATATATATATATATAGAGAGAGAGAGAGAGAGAGAGAGAGAGAGAGAGAGAGAGAGAGAGAGAGAGAGAGAGAGAGAGAGAGAGAGAGAGAGAGAGAGAGAGAGAGAGAGGGGTATAGATAGACAGACTGACGTCCTTACTTCACATATTCACAGTAAAATAAACACGGCAATTGCGCAGTAGTACAATATGGTCACCCCAACCAATACTATCCTACTAGTATATGTTATGTTAATGTCAACATTTTAAAAAATGTTTTTTTTTAAACTGATATTCACTATTGCAGTCATACTTAAGATGATATATTCTAACGAAAAGCAGAATGAAACAGCAAAAGCAGCAGCAGCAACAACAACAAAAACAACATAAAATTAAGTTGATTTCTTTCACACATCACAATTAATTACACAAATGATGAATGACATTGTTTCGGAGACATGATGAAAGCAGCAATGGCATTATCAATAGTTGATACATTGTACAAGTTTAGACAAAACACAGATTGGAAAATATCGGATGATATATATTTTGGACAATTTTGGGCGATACACATTTTGGACAATTTTGGATGATACGTATTTTGGACAAGTTCGGGTGATGCATACCTTGAAAAGGCTTGGAAGATACATAGTTAGGACAAGTTTGGATGATGTATATTTGGACAGGTTTGGATGATACATATATTGGAAAAGTTTGAATGATACATACATTAGACAAGTTTGGATGATGTATATTTGGACAAGTTTGGATGATACATATATTTGGAAAAGTTTAAGTTTGGATGATACTTATATTTGGAAAAGTTTGGATGATACATACATTAGACAAGTTTGGATGATGTATATATGGACAAGTTCGAATTTTACATATTTGGACACGTTTGAATGATGCATGTATTGGACAAGTGTGGATGTGATAAAAGGGAAGTGATTGTGTAACGGGCTGCCGGTTATCAAGGGTTATCAGTACAATATTGCACAAGTCCCTGGTCAGAGGTATTGCGCAGCTTGGAAAAACAACACTCGACACCGCCTCCCGTTAATACTCGTTTATCTAAGGAATGACCCCTACGGTGTAATTTGCCCGGTCATAGAGTGGATATGGTAATCTGAGATGGTACTTTGAACAAGACAACACACGAGCCTCCGTAAAGATAAAAAAGAGAATTTAATTAACATACAATTAAGAGAAAAATGACACAGTAAATTACAATTTTCTTTCCTTCTGACTATTCTTTGTTCAGAAGTACTTCAAAACCGAAGCTTTAAAATAGCAGATACGTTAATTAAAATTCAAACACTAATAAAATAGATGAATTTAACCGTTAATAACTGATAGTAACTTTCATCATGAAATCGAATTTTCATTAATATTGGACTGTTGGGTGATTCACAATGACCTTGTTCGTCGACTGTTTTTTTTTTTTTCCTTCTGCGTGCGTCACGACTTTCTTGCCCTTTGATTGAACGGGGAATTCCACACTCTGACTTCTGACTTCTTTTCCCTCCTTTTTCTTGACTTCTCGCTAATTCTCACTCTTTCCAAACAAACTATTTTCCTTTGAAAAGAAAAGGGTAAAACGCCCTAAGTATCTTGCTATGCTTTAAGAGTTGAGATTGTCCGTCCGTCTTTCTGGTTCGAACAATCAGATCTTACTATCAGTGTTAAGTTTTATACGGCTAACAAATACTACACAAGTCTTCAGATCAATAGAGCTATACTGCTAATTATCAACATCAGAATCTGGGAAAGTCACATATATTCCCGTAAATCATTACGTAAAGTGAGGCAATATATCATAGCACACAATCTATATTCACTAATATGATAAATTCAAAATTAATGTAGCACTTTCCAATCATAAATGTACACAGCGGGTTTTCTACAACACCCATTAACCTACCTAAGTATATAAGGTGAAAATGCTAATTCAGAATTCAAAAATACATTATTAAATCAATGTAATACCGAACTATCAAAAATATGAACACAACATGCATCTGTAACGAAGAAACATCATATCAAAATACGTTATTAAATCAATGTAATACCGAGCTATTCGTATCATAGTATCAATACATCATGCATCTATAACAAAGAAAACCTCATATACATTACATCATGATCAAGGTGAATTTGAGTTAAATACCTTGTGTTTTTGGCGTCTTACAATCGTTCCACATTCAGTTTTTCTCTGGAACCACAAAGAACGTTCGGAGTCTTCTGCTATGTTGGAAATGAATAACGCTGACCGTCTCTTGCAGAGGTCTTCCTAGACTGACTAACATCGTTTGATACGTAGTATATATTCCCTTCAACATTAGAGATCGACCCAACCCCCTGATTTCATATTTGATCAATCGGAATAAATGTTATTCCTACAGACATTTGGAAAACTGTTTAAAAATGTGTCAAAATGCCACCTTTCATTTGTCTCAATCATTTTGACAGCTTTACGTGAGAAATACCTTTAGTTTGGTTCTACTATAAATATTCTAACAGCCTGACCCAGTTAAGTAAACATTCTTTTGTCCAAACTCCTACTCCAAGACAGTTAATTGTCGGCTAGACTAAGAATTAATTAATGAATTTCACTGGCGAAAAATTTGGCACTTGACAGATTGTTTGGTGTGTTAAGAATAAAAGCATCCTTTCCAATGTGTGTTGTTCAAAACCGAAAGAAAGACATTTGAAAAATACGACATATAACAATTGATAAATACATGTAAAGTGACTGGTTGCATTGCTATTGGAGCTTTAACCAAATTTTTTCTCATTAGACCTTTAAATAAGAATCAGACAATTAGGGACATTAAGAGTTATTCAGTGGGAACATATTACTTATTTCAGCATTAAATATAAAACCATATTTTACAAAGTGGACAGGATCACGTGGTGTGCATCAGCTGATGAGCCTTAGTAGTGAAATGTTTTCGCACTTTAAGTCCTTTAACCCTTTTCGCCTTGAGATTGCTTCCAATGGTAAGACTTTAAAACGAATCTTACATATATGATGAATAAGTGGTGAAACTTTGAAATTCATATATATTACTGTCACTCACGTTGCTTAGGTGAAATATGTAGCGCTCACACAAATTTCTGAATTTTATGGAATGCAATATTTTTTTTTAAAAAAGAATGGCGGCGGGTTTAATGAGGTTTAAAAACATTTCATAATAAATATATTTTAGGAACGTTTTACTTCGTGTATAAGAAGATTATCAATTGACTTGACCTTAAAATAATAAAAGGTAAGTATTAACGCTATGAAATGCTTACTATGGTATCTAGATGGCATCCGTTAGTCTCAAGAGACGATTGAAGTGCGCCCATGAGAGATGTCCCAGTTGGTGGTTGTGCAGCATTTCTAGTGGTTATGTATCCCAACACGGGAGTTGCAGTCCTTGCTGCACTTGCTCCACTTGAAAGTTGTGTCTGATTTGTGTTTCAGCTGCTTCTCCTTCCTATGAGATCGCTTTTCATCAGCTAGCAAGCGTAGATTGTCCTCTCCGGCTTTCGACAAAGTGATCAGAGCATGTCGCCAGCTGGATCTGTATAGAGCAAGCTCTTCCCATGTGTTGACATCGATGTCAAAAGCTTTCATGTCGCGCTTACAAAGAAACCTCGAAGCGGATATGTGGAGGTCCTATTGAACTTTTGCCAGATGGTTTTGGGATCCGTCCATCATCCATCCGACGTACATAGCCCATCCATCTGATGCGACGTTGGCGGACGAGTGTGACCATGCTGGGAATCTTGGCAAGTTCAAGAACCTCGATCACTCCAGATGATTCCGAGTATGCGTCGGATTTTCTCTTGTGAGGCGTACAGAGTCCACATTTCACTGGCATACAAGAAAATGCTTAGCACGCAGACACGGAGTTCTTAGTGTTCAGTGTCAGCATACAGTTGATCCACACTCTTTGCGACAACCTGGAGAGAATTGTTGATGCCTTTCCCATCTGCAGTTTGAGCTCAGCATCGAGCGATAATCTGATGGTGATGGTAGAGCCAAGGTACGTTAACTAACTGACTACCATCACGTTTGTTTTCTTTAGGTTGATGGTCAGCCCAAACTCACCACATGCTTTAGCTTGGTCAGCGATCTTTCTTTGCCAAAAGTTCTTGTAGTTTTCTTCTCTGAGGGACTCGGTATCTGTCAGCTGTGTTTTCTGTAGTGCGCGATGTTGACCTGGAGTCTTGCAAGTTCTTCATTGATGACTTTTAGTCTTTCGAACATTGCTAGTTGCCTAGAGATCATCTGAGAGTCCGGTCAGTATGGTCCGGTGCCTAGCTTTAGGATTGGAGGTTTCCTTGTTGGCTTTCGTTTGTTGCTTCCAGGTGCATTAGCTGCAGTCCGCTTTGTCAGATACTCGCATTCCATAAGCCCTACGCACCCAGTAAGGTAAACGAACTGCGGAGGGACGGCATCTTATTGTCTGTGGGCTGCTCAGCGTGAAGAGGAAGGTAGCTGTCCAGTGAGACATGTTGGTCTGTCCCACTGTCGGAAGCAGCCCCTGGCGTCTTACTCTACGCCAATCGAGCGGTAACCATTAACCGGTACACTGCTGCTTCCCGTGTTGATTTCCCTGGGATGTTATCGCCGGGTGGATGTGGGAGATACGCACCCACTTCCTTTGGAGAAACCTAACGGCTTGCATCCAAGAGAGCCTCTGACAACCAAACCCAGCCCCATGCCTTGACGAGTAGCTTAACTAAGCTCAGCTGAACATGTTTAAATGGACTTGAGAAGGTATGACAGGCGAGATTATGGGGCCTCAAAACCAGACTCTTCGGGCAGATGGGCTCGTTTACCTTAGGTGGTCATGCATCTAGAAGGTACTCTGACCAGTGGCGTAGCGAGGATATTTGGCGCCCAGGGCAAAACACCCAAATTTGCGGCGCCCATCAGCTGCGTGGAGAGGGGGAATCAGTTGAATGGGCAACAACTGACTCTCTATATCACCCTGCCCAGGCTTGCACCCTGGAGAGGATACTCCAGCTTCGCTTTAGAGGATCGACACTAATGTAGTACTAAACAGTTTTGGGCTATGGCCGAGGTTGATGAAAATAAGTCTGAACACAATGAAATGCTTATTATTGTGGCGCCAATCAGTTTTGGGCAATGATTGAGGTTGATGCTTTATCCGCTCTACACTGAAGTCATCAAGTCATCCGCTTTCAGAATAAAGTTCCAAAACTATCGATATGCATATGTTTTCTTAAACTCAGTGCCACTTTTGGAGGCTTTTACGCCCTCCGTTTATTTGAATAATATATGACGTAGCGCGAAAGTACAACTACTCTAGTCAATCAAGAGTATGTTTATGTATAGTCTAGTTTTAAAGACTATCGATTTTGTACAATGGTTCACACCAAATCTTACTGCGATAGTGAATATCAATTTTTATGTTATTCTTTAGTCAGCATATCCCCATAGAGTGGATTGATATGTTGTACTAATGTGAAAGAATGTGTTGGTTTTATATTTTAATGTTGTCGTATACTATACCCATATCCGAACGGACTTGTATGAAAATATTGTACTCGATTTGTATTGCATAGACAAACTAATATAAACAAAAACGTAATACAAGCAATGGAGGCAGGCAGACGGGTGAACAGACGAACAAAGTAGCATTAAAGTCCTGCTCTCACACACACAAACTAAAAAGTAATATTACAAAATATACTTGACACAGAAAAAGAACTTAAAAGCTAATTAACTTTACAATTAATTAGCAACTTAACAAGCAATTCTTGGTACAACCTTACAGATCTCTAACGTTTTATCTCAACAGTCTGATCTTCACGCTACTTAGATGTTAGGTAAGTGAGTGAGCGGTGTGTCCTTGGTAAAGGCACTTAGGACACAAGTCCTTGACATGACATACCCCATAATGTCTCTAAACCATCCGACCATCAATCCACTATCTGTATTCACCCATCCATACAACCATACATACATAGTCTGTCCATTAGACATCCAATGCTTAGATTTCGTCTCTTCATTCATTCATGCATTCATTTCTTCATTCATCTACTCGCTCGTACATATTTATTGCCAAATTCTTGTGGTTGCGTCTGCATTGGTTATTTGCTTATATCTGTAATAGCTCTTTGAAAGAAAAAAACTTCTTTCCGCGATGCACAATTGTTATTGTTTTGCATTCACCCGTTTATTACTTATGTGCAAAACAGCAACAATGCAGTACAATGAAAATTTGTTGTTCCACCAAATCGCATCTTGAATCTTCAATGTAAAAACTTATGTGTATGTGTTTAGAAGTTCTGCATGTTAAACGAAACAAATCGCGTAAGTACTGTTCACTTCTTTTCTTTTTTTTTTTTTTTACAGATAACGAAGTCAGTCCAAACTGCATACACAGTATAAGGAACTCAACAGTACATAACAAGTGCGTAGTGATTGAGTTGAGGTTGGAACATTTTTGGCGCACGTTCAAGTTCCGACACTTACCCAACGTATTTCTTTATGATATATGCGAGTTTAGAAACGTTCAATTGATCAATTAGTTTTAATAACCGAAGTATCAGTTACTTTTAATCAACCTTTAATGTTAACTCTTTCAATTCATTTTATACAGTTACATATTCTAATGGTGAACCGTAGAAAGCGATCACAGGCCCTGGGGTAAGAAACAGCTGGGCCTCTCCTAGTCGAGCCAAAAACAATTTATAAAATTAAAATGCATTGTTCTTTCCAAGGACCCCGGTTGCCTCCGTCCCCCTTTTGTCACCCCTGTTCAAAATAAAATAATTTCTGCCTCCATGCAATCTACACTCGATTGGAGAGCGACATACGCACTGGAATAGACGAACGGAATGGAGAGCGGACAGACGAACGGATGGTCAAACAAGACAAAGATCGGACACATTCAAAAATTAGGACCAGGCTGGATGAATGATGGATTAGAACCCCGGGAATGCAGCGATGTGTTTATGGCCTTATCTGCGTCTTGCCTTGAAACATCCAGTAATCAAATCATAGTCCTACGTCGCATTGTCAAACACGCCGACATAGATATACCATATAGATATTTAAATCCCGAAAAGCATTGTTGAAAGGTAATTCGTGTATTTATAATTATTAAAGTGCCATACCAGTGTAGATAACGTAAATCAAATTCAGTATTATTTGAATAGAAAATAAAGTCTGGAAGCGGTATAAACAAACGCGATGGAAAAATTCTCCATAATAAGTGAGAAATACGCTCAGGTGTGTTTTCGAAAATATTACACATTTTATCGTTCGGTAATTTCTGGAGTGTATAGATCGTCTGACGTCACATTATGAACACACGCCTTACTTCCGTTTCTATTGAAACATAAACAAAGCACGTTTTCCGTTCCATATTAGTTATTTTATCATCCCAATCATGTCAAAAGCACATCGTGGAGGTACAAGCAAGAGTAGCGGTTCAAGTGTGTTGCAGCAAATTGTGGGAATACAAATGCTGATGGGTTTTCCATGCACTCCTTCCCTAAGGACAAATCACTTCATCGTAGGTGGACAGACTTTCTAAAAATCAAATGAGCAAACTGTTATAGTCCGACTGAGTTTTCTGCCCTCTGCTCCTTTCATTTCACACCTGAATGCTTCCCTTTTACGTATAGATTTGAGGTTGAGCATATGTGTAGTGCACCAAAGAAAGTCAAACTCAATGATGGTGCTGTCCCGTCTATCCACTGTGTGGAGGAAACTGACAACCAAACCAAGGTAAACAAAGGTATCATAACCTTCAACACCAAAGCATCAGCTGTGTAGACTTCAAATGCTGTCATCATCAGAAGAAGTTACTTGTCAAGTGTCACCGCCAAAGAAAATAAGAAGGCGCTATTCAAAGAGAGAAGCAGCAACGGTGAGTTTTTAATGACAAGTACCATATTATTATATCTATGATATTCAAATCAGTCACCACATCATTTCCACGTGTACCCTAAATCAGTCACCACATTATTTCCATGTGTACCCTGTAGAACGTTTTCATAATTTCCAAAATAATGCAGTAAACATCCAATCAATCAAGAACTGAAATATAAACATTTGATAAATATAATATAAACATTTGATAAATATTGTCACAATTTTCATTCTGCCTTCAATTTTGACCATTTTGAACAAAGAAATCTTTCTGCTGGTTGATTTAGAAGGCCTACATATATATTTCATTGTCAGACTAATGTGTGCATCAGATTAAATATAGATATTTACAAACATGATGAGGTTTATTCCCATCCCCAATTAATAAAAATCTACAAAACAAAATGGAATGTCGGTGGTTCTTCCTAGGGTTTTCCAGGGTTCTTCCTACAACAATTATACTGGCTGCCATGTATCGCCTATATTGTGCTGAAAAATGGCGTTAAACACTAGAACAACAACAACAACAACCAGATGGAGTAGAAATTTTACAATATTGTATACATGTACCTCAAAATTATCTTTGTAATGGAAACACAATATTTAAACTCCCAATGTAGATGTCAGTACATTTTTTAAAACAAAAACATGATATTTGGTGTGCAAAAGCACATTGGGGTCTTATGGAGTACATGTCATATAGGCATGTGACTCGCTAACATTATTGGTCTAGTAATTTATTGAATTTAGATATATTTTTGTTCGTGCACATTTTAATTTTCATGTAAGATAGCATCAAACCAAGCTAAGATGAATATATTTTATAACTAATAGGGTCTAAAGTATTTGAAAAGCTTGAAGAGATTGTGACCAGCAGGCAAATGTGAAAAGTTGTGCCAATGCTGTCATCTGGACAACAAACTTCAGCACTGGAGGGATACCACTCTGTAATCAATCATTTTGCACCAAAGATGATTGGTTTATCTTATCATGAAGTGCTTTCAAGGTAAATCTTATATTATTGCACACACAAAAATACTGTTTCAGGTTTTGCAGTGTTTTATATATAGTCCAATATATTCATCTCCAAATCAAATCATAGATATCAAGATCTGGTTTTTTGATATCCTGCAATGTAACATTGTATAACAAATTTTAGTGTTTTGGAATGTTTGCAAATAAAGTATTTGGTTTTTTACTTTGAAATAGGCTTTGGCTAGCTGCATTGCATTTTAATGAAAACAGCCAAAGAGAGCAAGCGAGCACTAAGAATAGGAGGGCCAGATATAAAATAGTGTATCCAAAGTACAAGAATGGAGAATACACTGTCAGGAAAATCCTAGTTGACTCAACATATTGTAAGAATATGCATTAGTAATTAATGAACAGAAAGGAATATATCACTGAGATATATATAAATACTCTTGTACCAAGTGTAAGTACACACACACACACACACACACACACACACACACACACACACACACACACATATATATATATATATATATATATATATATATATATATATATATATATATATATATATATATATATATATATATATATATATATATATATATATATATATATATATATATATATTAAATTCAAACAGTAAGGGCAAAATATTTTGTTCAAGTTGACACTCCTTTAATGTTAAATATCATGATTTCGCCCTATGGTAAAAAAAAATTGAAAACAATTGTAAAGACAAATACTTTTAATTCATGTATTAACTTCAACACAAAGTTGCAGTTTTTGGTGTGTACAATACAATGCACATTAAATTTTCTTTAATTTACAGATTATATTGAAAGTCTGATGAAAACAGCATTCAGAACTGGACAGGTAAATGATGGAGTCAAGTTTTGGGTAGATGTACCACCACCTATGTGTAGTCTGTATGAGAAGCCTGATAAGGATATTCTACTCAGAATCTTCTTAGACGGTTTAATGCTGTCAAACTCATGAAAGCATGTGTAGTTCACGCAGAGGCGTAGCTATGATATTTTGCGCCCGGGGACGAACTAAAAAATTGGCGCCCCAGCGATCATGTGACCGATTTATTACCCTTGTTTACTTATTATAATGTAACAATGTAAGCCACATTTTGGCGCCCCTGTACCTTGGCGCCCGGGGACATATGTACCCCCCTGCACCACCACCCCCCCAGCTACGCCTCTGAGTTCAGGGTTTGATCAGGAAAGGCAGTGTGGATCCTCTGAACAGCACATGATGGAATGATGACCCTCACTTCCTGCCCAAGAAGTGCCAACATCACCGAACAAATTGTCTATATGTTGTATACAGATGTCTTCTGAACTAATAATGTGAAAACTAAGTTGAGATAAATTATGCTTTGTGCATTAGATCAAATTAGGAAATCAAAAGTTTTAGTAGATATTGTTATTGGTCCAGTGTGATATATCGTTAATTTTTATATCAATAAAGTTATATGATTCCAAAATAATCTGTGCATATATATATATTTACTTTGAAATAGGCTTTGGCCTACATTTACATTTTTTTTTTAAATCGTCACACAGTTTTCACTTCTCCGGATCTATCGCACATCTCCTAGTCAAATATTATTGACTTTAGAGAAAATGATGCAACTAGACCGAAAGTTTTTTTTTTTTTAAGACTCACAAAAATCTCCTTGGAGAGCCCCGCAATACCGCTAACCATTGACCCAATTATATGGCTTGATTCACAAATTTCCAGATCTATCACGATTTATATTCCCTAATTGTTAATTAATCTTCGCAACAAAGAGCGTATGTATTGCAAGAACTGTTTTCTTGTGTACTTATAAATATCATTTAGCTATTGCATAAAACAGCAATGAGCATCTAAGTTTATCTTTAGACAAAGCACCTGTGAAAATTCTGAGTAAAATTCCGGTCCTTATCACGTGGTGTGTGTACAGCCTTCGTGATTATTACCGTGACTCAGGCAGGTTTAAACACGCGGCGGCTAACTTAGTTACATGCAATTTTCCTTTATTCAGATGGTCATGCACTATTTTTAGACTATCATTCTGTGGAAAGTTAAAAGCTATAATTAGGGTATGCGTTGATTCGTCAATTCCAATGATGCGCACCTTTTGTTTGATTTTGATTGGTTGTCCCTCGCGACAATGACGTCAACTATATCATAAGTAGGATGTTTTACTACGCTACGCCATTATAGTAACAAAGCTGCCAGAAGTAGTAGAGGAGTCAGTGTTGCTGTGCAATCGGAGTTTAATTACTGATTCTGAAACACCCGTTGAAGACTCTGAGAAAGGAATTTAAGTATTTAATCTACAAATATGGCAGCAATTGAAGCACAAAGACTAATTACAGTATCTTTGGGAAAAATAGTAGCCTCAAGACAACAGCGTGGTGGTATCAACCTGCATAAGAACCTGTTGGTGGCTTGTGTGTTGAATAAAGCTCGGACCGCTTACATGATGGAGAGTTTTCATAATATGATGGCTAGCCGAAAATCACAACCCGAGACGGCAAGATATTCACCATCGGAATTACCAAAAGAAACTGTAAGTAAAATTCAAACTGAAGAACACACAGACAACAACGTGTCAGTAGAAGTTAAATGTACTAGAAACGAGGTCAGTGACTCGCGCGTCTTAGCAGGGTCAGAGGTCGCCATTGACGTAAATGACTCGGAAAACAAGGAAAACAACGTGCCTACTCATGTTTCATCCTACGCAGAAAAGTCCACGCACAGTAGTTTCTCAAATCCAATGATCACAGACAATGGGGTTTTACAGGAAAGCCACACTTACACTGTCAGTGAAAATGTAAAGAACAAATTGTGCATTAAATGTTGTGGCAAGAGAAGAAGATCACGTGACTTTGATTGCGATTTGGTTACTCCCAAAAAACCACGAATGGACAACGATGCTAATTCGGTGCACAGCGATTACGAAGATTCGAACGACGGCGTAGAAAGCATGCAAACGGAAGCCTCTCAAATATCCAGTCTGGTCACCATCTTTAATTCGGGGTTCAGGGGTTTGTGTCAAGATGGATCAATGGAACCAGACTCAGAAAGTGAATCTCAATCGAGTGTACTTTCCAATATTCATGAGCGATCACAACGTTTAGGTACATGTCATCTAAAATCAGACAGTGTTTCATGCAGCATTGAAGTCAAAGTGGATTCCATGTC
The DNA here is from genome assembly GCA_030141615.1 of Unio pictorum. NCBI lineage: Eukaryota > Metazoa > Mollusca > Bivalvia > Unionida > Unionidae > Unio > Unio pictorum. The sequence continues at coordinate 657,785 of JARLTB010000029.1, read as the reverse complement.
AATGTCTAGTGTAATTGCCTTAGCAGTATGAGTGTTGTACATAAAGGTTTCAGGACGAATTTAAAAGTAACGTTATCAGTGTGAATTATATGCTCGGTTGTTTCGTTATGAACAAATTGTAAGGCGTTATCGAGTTTAATTTAATTCTCCGTACGATAATGGATATAAGTGTATTAATGGTGTGATAATGACTTGTGCAATCAATTTACCTGATTACTTTATACACAGTCTGTGTTAGTCGTGTCCAGTATACATGAACATAGACTTTTAGGAACGGAAATTAAATTGTTTGATCATCGAACGTGTTCCTTGCAGCATATTGTTGATCTCAGAACTTTGTGTCGGCCAATATTATTTATTGTTTTTACGACACATTTTGCAACCAGTCATGAGGTAATTGATTTTTGGGATTGTAACGATCGAGGCTACTAGTGGGGGTCGCTGTTTTGCCCAGTATATAATTTTCACTTTTGGTGGGTAAATTTATAAGCCATCCTTTTTTTAATGGGAGTTTCATTCATATTCAAGATCTTTTTACATCTCATATATCAACGAGATCGCTGGTTATCATTTCCTTTTCCTTGTCATGATAGTTTGTTTCTTTAGTTTCACTGGAATTCCCCGATTTTTTTTTTTTTATTGTTTGACTATATAAGAAAAATGACGCGTTTCCTTATTAGATCATAACGTGGGTGTATCATAATTAATATAGTTAGCATAACAGCTTCTTCATTTAAGGGCACATGTTCAAATAACTGATTTACATAGTAGTTTTATCTTTTATATAAAGAGATAGTTGGGCTACATTTGAAGTGTTCAATATTGATCGTCTTAAGTAACTACATTTTCTTGCCTTGTGTATTTTTAAATTATTTGTCTTATGCATTTTATATGCGACCCCACTGGGAGCCTCTCGAAGTCGAAAACCTTTGTCCGCCCAATCATTCAATGTCTGGCTACGGCCGTTAGTCATCAATCTATGGTGATCCGGTGAAAACCGGGAACGTCTTTGTTCAGTGGTGACTTGTGGTATTTTTATTGTTCACGTCGCCATGACGAGGTGTTTATGTCGTGTCTGAGAGGCATTGAAGCGTTTCACTAAAGCTTGTCGTTTCTTTGTGCTAGCCGGAAACTAGGTCATTCGATTGTATGAGTAAAACGTTTAAAGGACAACTCGTGGCATGACGTAATGACGCATTTATAGCATGTGATTAACAATTTATTTATTGAAGTAACTGGAAATATTTTTAAAATATTAAACATATGAAACGAATATTTTGCTTTGTGGTCATTTTGCTGTTTCAGGAAGTTTATTACATTATTTAAACAAGGTAACTGATTATGTATCTTCTCTTTGAGCATTTATAACGACTTAGAGGGGTTTATATATATGGGGGAAGTGTGTATACTTGAGTTGAAAACCAACACGCTGTACGGCTTTTTTTTTTTTAATAAAAGTTTGAATCATTGCTGGAAGAAGAGTGTCAGGGCAAAAGATAAAAACTAACGAAGACCTTATATAACCATGCTTGAAAAAAGAGCATTTGTTCTGAAAAACGATGTAGTACTTTTTATGCTGACATTTTAATACCTGTTTGTATAAATGTATTTAAAGAACAATTTGGCAATTATATTAAAAGATATGACAGGCGAAGACCAGGCAATATTCGAACTATTATTATTCATAATTTTGAAGAAAACCGATCAAGACATTTGAAAGAAGAATATAAATAAAAGTAGTCCTGTATTGAAAATAATATATCAAATATATTTTAAGAATTAACGTTGATGCTCATTTGTTTCATAGATTCCTCATTTAAAACCTATGCTCATTCATGTACTGTGTTGAAACTTTAGAAAATAATGATAACCATTTCAGGAATTTTGTACTTCCAAAAGGTAATGGCGCGATTTGCAAACATTACACGCGCATGAGGTTTAAGAAAAGGCACTTTTACCCCCCCCCCCCCCCCCCCCCCAATTTCCATGCATGTTCTCTTGTCCCAAAATTCAGTCTCCTGTTCAACCTATTTATTTCTTCACATGTCTTAAATGTTACTTTTGCTTTAATATCAATGTATCGTATATATACTGTTCTTGCTCCAGACTGGAAACATCTTTACCTTCTTTCTCAAGACGTGGTAAATTGACGACACAAAATCTATTCTTACTATCAGCACAAAGTATAAAACCATTTGTAAATGATTTGCATATTTAAAAAACGGCCATGTACCGCCCCTTTGCCCTAAGTGATTAGAGCGTCCGCATCGGATGAGGGAGGTCGCGGGGTCACACCCCGGCCTAGCCATACCGAGGACTTACAAGAATGGTACTTCTAGACTGCCGCACTGACGCCATCGTACCAATATGGCTAAAAAGATGTCAAAGCTATGTTTAAAATCCACAAAACGTACATTTTCATATAGTTTCAAAATGGCGTTCCCTTTGTGCAGTGTTAGCAACGCAAACATTAAGCTTTTTACGTATATGCTTGCATTTATCATACATATACCGGACCGCACGTGGATATAACTCTGCAGGAAACGTTACCTCTTTACGTGTAACCGTCCAATTTTAGGTTAATTGTCATTTTCTCAACTTTGCTTACTATGTTCCTTGTGAACACAATTCGGTAACTATGTCTCGAAATATAAATTATAGCCTCACTTTGACATCAAATTTTGCTAGAGTTAGCATGCATATATATATATATATATATATATATATATATATATATATATATATATACGCCAGTATTACGAACTTGACCGAAAGATCCACCGAAACAAATTCACAAAATGGAGGATACAATTCATTAAAGTTGCAACGTTTCACACACAAAACTAATCCATAAAATGTCTTATTCTGATTCAAAGTCAACAAGCTGTTAAAATCCCTCAGTATTTGCAAGATATGACAATTCCGCTTTTCTCCTGACTTGAAACAAGAAAACTGTTCGCTAGATGACTGACATTTTGTAACTCTAAAAGAAAGATCTGAATTACGGGCATCGCGGTTGTAATGGAACAACATCACCTACAAAATAAACTGCTTACCGAGAAATCGAAGCTCGGTGCATTTAATTACTATAGGGAGAAAGATGTATCCCTCTGTCATAATATGCCCAATACAAGCACCAGCTTGAAAGGTAAAGACTGTCATTGAGAAGGAAATTAAGCAGTTGCACATTGAGCCAAAACAATCAGTGGTGACACAAAGGAAGACTAAATAAATCTTTGCCAAAGCCGCAAAAAAAAAGTCGACATATATCAACAGGTCGTGTCCATTGGAATAATAGACAAGTGAATTGATGGGTTATTGGATAATTCAAATATCTTTCTTTTCGACTTCATGTTGAAAACTGATGGAATGTTGTGTTCTTTGGTAAATTTTCAATCTAAGAAATGCGCTAAAAACAGGCGGTCATGTCTGTTGTAAGCGAATTGTGGCTTCAAAATTTTAATACGCCTTATCCATGATGTTCTCAACCTTTCATCTGCAGGAACCTTGTGGAGAATTATAGTTTTGTTGTCAACAGATTTTCCCCGATAATTGGAACAGACACTGCAATAATGTCTCTTCTTAGTCGCTTTTGGCACGCTAGTGGATGCATCCATAACGGGAGTATTGCTCGCCTGTGGACGGCCATCTTGGAAATTTTATCACAGATCCTCGTTAATGGATGGTCATATGATATAGTTGTCTCGAAAAAGACTTTATGAAGTCTTGCTGGTCCTAAGCAATAAAACTGGGCCAATATAACATCAAATGTAATCACTGTGTCAGAAATCTCGTAAAATCTCGTTGTAACAACTCTTACTTGTACGGTCATATTGACTATTTAACTAAAGAGTATCATACGGTGCCCAGTTAGTCTTAAATGTAAATGATGCCGATCTAACATCCAGTACGGCCACAACAGCAGCCATCTAAAAACTCTTGTTACTCCGATGGAAATGACGGGTTGCCAGCATGTGATTTTCACCATTTCTTTCTTTCTATATCTGGTTGATCATAAATGCAAGTCGTGTACGTATCACAGCAGCTAATTTAAAAAAAAAAAACAAATTGCTATCACTAAAGAATATCATAGATGGTTTAAGATTCAGATTATTACTGCCACCCCACCCCCTTGTTTGCAGGTTTGTGTTGACATTTGAGCATAAGTAAATACTTGTACTAGCGGGCACGTGATCTAGTGACGCCATCATTATAGTAGTATTGTTATTACCAGTCGGCTTCTCGATTACTTTCTTAACGATCGTGATACTGGTGTGCAAATGCACGTACATAAAACCGTGACATCATCGCCTTCTTTCCTAGTCTTGTCACACAAGCTCGTATCAAAGACGGTTCTGTTGTGTCTCGTCTAGCCCATTTCATTGGATTGGAAACAAATGTATCATGCAACCTGACAATTTCCAATTTGAACCAACTCCCTTTGCAATGATATGGTCCCAAAACTCAATTTTATTAACAAATTTGTTTAAAAACTGGCTGATTATACGAAATTGTCCTTACAACAAGAAACAGTTCGAGTTTGATTGGTAGGTCTCAAAACAATTTCACTCCACGGGTAACCACTTTCACTATTAAGTTGGAGGAAGAAAAACAGTTTACATCATCGTCTACTTTTTAAAGTCACGATCTACATACAGATAGAGAGTCTTTATGTTAATTTTGTGAGTACGAATACATTAATGTTAGACCCTACTGGCTCAAATTGTAATGCCTCTTGACTCTACGGTTTGTTTGGTATTGTGTAATCACAAGTACTGATGCATGTTCTTTATACCACCTCTTGAATATAGTAGGAACACGAGTAATAATAATACTCGTTCATTCGACGGATTTCAATTCAGTAACTCTTGTTTTTAATAGCTTTGAAAAATTTGGTCGATGTTGGATGATATGAATTAACTCTTCTTATAAGCCAGCATAATAATACGGCCGTTTTTGTAAAAAAAAAAAAATATATATTTTTGTTTGGAGGGGCGACTAGTATGGTGTATTTTTAAATATGTAAACCGTGTTAAAATTGTTAAACGTTATTGACTTGCACCGAAAACTCTCTCTCTCTCTCTCTCTCTCTCTCTCTCACACACACACACACACACACACACACACACACACACACAATGTTGTTCGTGTGTTCTTTGTCATGGTAGTTTAATTTACCAGCCACAATGTTACGTACGGGAAATCAATATGTACCATATCAAAATCGTTGCTGTTTTTAAGTTTATAATTATTCCTTCAACATCTTTTTCGTATTATCCTTGATCCTTGCAAGGCGTGGAATGTACATAATCTGCTATTACAGTAGCGCCTGTTGGCTTCTAACCAGCTCTACCAGTCATGTAACAATACCTAACATATTTATTCCTAAGCGCACAAAGTTCATAATAGATCACGCGACTCGTATTCAGTCTAATCAAGAACGCTACCTTACGTCATCTGTTTTTTTAACCAGGTGTTTTAGTACATGATCTTAGGTCTACAGTCAACACAATCGGACGTGAGATAAAGAAGCCAATTTGTTTACGCATTTATTAAACACGTTCAAACGTCTTATAACTATTTGCCAGAAGGTTCAGCTGATATTTAGATAGGACTGAATAAATTAAAAATGTGTGCAACTAATATTATATGTTGCATTATAGTGGAAAGACTTTCACCGTGTACTGTTGCGTATAAATAAAATTTACTCCACCATGTACATGTATTTGCTAATGATACACTTCGCGGTACACTATATTGAACTGGGTTTACTATTTAAAATAAGAAAATACTGCACCTCAGCAAATTTGAGTTATGACAGTATATATATATATATATATATATATATATATATATATATATATATATATATATATATATATATATATATATATTTTAGTGAATCAATACTGAACGACATAAAATTTATTGTACGTGTAGCATCTCGATGGATATGTACAAAGGAAATTATAATGATGATGCAGTTGATTATATGCGGGCTGGGGTTGGTGGATAAGTGGGTGCGAAATCACTTGAACGTTTCTTAGAGTACGATTTCATTACAGTTATATGGTGAAATAATACGTTAAAATGCTTACGACGTATAGATCCTCACCTTTGTGTGTATCACCCGCACCTGGTGATGCTTCTAAAGTATTCTTTACTGAAATAGACTATCCTAGGTCACAGGTCACAATGGACAGCGGGCAGTCTGTTTGCTTCTTTACACTAGGAGTGTGATGCCGCTTGGTTGTTATTGTTGTTGTTGGGTTTAACACCATTTTGTTTCAGCACACGATATACATGGCGACCAGTATTAATGATAGAGGAAGAACCCGGAAAACCCCATACCCACGAGAAGCTACTGGCAAGCTTTCTCACATACCCACATTGGCCGAATCTGAGACTCGAACCCACGTAGACAGAGGTGAGATGGCAGTGATCCGTAACGGAATACAAAGAAACGGGACAGTGTGTGCATAATTTAGATCCGCTCCTGGGTTAGTATACAGGAACGCTTTGTCTTTCCTGCTTGATACTGAATGATATGTGCGTATCTGATTTGGACTTTTACCATAGCTTTAACCGTTTTCAGTCATATGGCGACGTTATCTGCAGTGTGGCAGTTTATAGCAATGTCTTGCAATGTGGCATCGTAGCGCAGACTGTATCATGATGTCACAGTATCCTGACATCAGACCAACCAGTCTAAACCTGTTAGTGTTGAGCGCCAAACGAGACAGCTGTTGGTGTCCTTATTAAAAGTCTATGTATGAGTCGGCCGGGAATCGAACCGACGACTTCCCACATCCGAGGCAGACGCTCTAACCACTGTTCCACCGCAGCAGTGTTTATTGAATGATATAATGAATACACAAGAGTTGAAGCCCCCCCCCCCCATATGGTGGTAGTAATACTATTTGTTGTGGTAATAATATTAGTTTCTTGTAATAGTAATATTTTTATTATTTATATGTATTTTGACCAATATTTTGGTTGTGATATTCCACAAGGTCGATTCGTAGCTGGAGGTATTGACTGCTGTAACAAACGTAATCGATAGCCATAGATTCAACACAATATAAACTGTATTACAGTGCATTCCAGTCAAAACCTGTTGCTTTCCTAGCCTGGAGGCTATGTTAACCTTTTACGGTACACAACACAGCGTCTATTATACATGTATTTAGTGTTGCTTTGTGGAGCCTTTGTGGCACGCTACCCTTACATGTATTTAGAGCTACCGTGGGTCAACTCGCCTGCGACATATTCATTTAGAGAAAGGCGTTTCATTGAAATTATATGGTCAGTAACAAATCGCCCCTGGCATCCTTTGTTATTTCTTGTTGTATGCTCAGAATTACTCCAATATAAATTATTACACCACACCCCAACCCCCTTAAGCGAGATCCTTTTTATTTTTACGGTTTAAAATGACCTTTCTCTGTTGGTTTGGTTAACAAACAATAGAAGAAAGTACACTTTCAAAATGTATAAAGATAAAGAACAAACTGAAATATATTATCATTACCGGTAATCTGAAATAAACAAAGTTAAATTTAAATTTTTGATTGTTTATTATAGGCGTATATAAATAATATACCCATTGTAAATACATAATGTATGTTGTTGGTTCCGTGGTTGCCGGGGTATATAAACTAGACTAATAAGGCTATAGAAATTGAGTATGGGTTTTTGTAAAAATATACTATCAAATAGGGATAGAAGACAAGACGGCACAGTTGAAATTTTGTTATTATGAGAGATACGTAGGATAAAGAGTTACTGGGGATAAAGTCAAAATATGTCATTTTCTGAATTTTTTTAAGTTGCATGTTGTTGTTTCTTTAAAGAACGACTTGATTGCAACTTCTTCACTGAGATATTGACATAATCAACAAAATATAACATCCCTAGTAAAATATTTTAATATGATTTTTAACAAAGTCACAACAATGGCATACATAATAATTAACAATTATAACATTGTTGTAACAGTCACAACTAATGCAAGCATTCTTGTAATGATTTAATTGAATCGGTTGACAAAGTCCTTGTCTGTTTATTCTTGTTGTTCCGCCCTATTTCATATCCTTAGCAACACCACACATAAACACTGGAATGTTCTTTCAGACCGAAATACAATACGTAATAGTACCCAAATTTTGGAGATTCAACTGTAGTAGAACAAGGCCTTGCGCCTTTTGGCTACTTGGGTTACTACAGCATCTTGCTGCATTACTGTGGAACGGTAGCATTTTCTCCCAGGCACCAGTTGTATGCATGTCCACAGTTCTACCAAGGTGTACAACTTCATATTCCATCCCTCACGTATGTTGTTGGTTACCCTGAACACTTGTTGTTTGTACACTCCGTATGCTTGTTGTATGTCCACTCCCCGTATGGTTGCTGAAAACAAATTGATACTCTTCGGATTGTTCAAGTTTTAATCCGCTCAGGAGCATAGCTACCTTAAAACAAAAATATGCAAAGCATAGCGGTACGCCGTGGGCGCCCTCGTACAGGGGCAAGGGCAGAGGCGTAGCTAGGAGGAGATGGGGGCAAAGGGGGACATGTCCCCGGGCGCCGGACTAGTGGGAGAGTCAAAATGAGCTTTGAAATTGGTGATGGTGATTTTATTGATGAAAATAATGGGTTTCAAAGTTGGGGTGGGGGGCGAAAACAGGAATCTTGTTTAGGGCTCCAAACACTCTAGTTACGCCTCTGGGCATGGGGGGAGGCACTCGCCCCACCCCTGCTTAATTACAAATTTAAATATATTTTAGCCGTATCTTCCAATGACTCGGTACCACTGGAATAGTTAAACCTGAAAATTTTGTTGGAGTAGGTATCTGTGGTTGAACTTGAAAGTGTTGTTGAAGTAGATACCTTTCGTTAGCCATGGGTGTGTTGTTGTATTAATTATCTAGACGTATTGTTAGAGTGGACTTGTGTGATTAAATCTAGACGCATTGTTAGAGTGGACATGTGTGATTAAATCTAGACGTATTGTAGAGTGGACATGTGTGATTAAATCTAGACGTATTGTTAGAGTAGATATGTGTGATTAAATCTAGACGTATTGTTAGAGTGGACATGTGTGATTAAATCTAGACGTATTGTTAGAGTGGACATGTGTGATTAAATCTAGACGTATTGTAGAGTGGACATGTGTGATTAAATCTAGACGTATTGTTAGAGTGGACATGTGTGATTAAATCTAGACGTATTGTTAGAGTGGACATGTGTGGTTAAATCTAGAGCAGGGCTGGCGCTTCCGCTAGACGAACTAGGCAATCGCCTAGGGCACTGGGCTGGGGGGAGTGGGGCGCCAGAAAAAAATTGCAAATTGGGTTTTATTTCATGATTAGCGGGTGGGGGAGGGCGTTAGTGGGAAGGTGGGCGCCAGATATATGATCACGCCTAGGGCACCAAAATGCCTTGCACCGGCGCTGATCTATAGGTATTGTTAGAGTAGACGTGTGGTGAAACCTGGAATTGAATTCTTACAGTAGATAACAATGTTCTCTCTCAGGTGCGCGGTTGCGCGGCAGATCATATTTTGGTAGTCTTATCATTATTAATGTTGTAAAGCGCTTAGACTAAAGATTAAGCGCTATACAAAGTCCTTATAATTATTATTATTATTATCATTATTATTATTATTATTATTATTATTATTATTATTATTATTATTATTATTATTAGAAAATGCCTCGCAGCAATTTCAAACTTCCGCGCACAAAGGAAAATATTAAAAGGAACGTTGATATATATGTGTGGTTAGATTTGAATGTGTTTTATAGTAGATATGTGTGGTTAAATTTGAAAGTGTTTTAGAGTACGGTAGATGTTTGTAGTTAGAATTGAAACTGTTATTAGAGTATATATGTGTGGTTAAATTTGAAAGTGTTTTAGAGTAGATATGTGTGGTTATATCTGAAAGTGCTGTTAGATTGTGTTGTTGTTCTTTTATGGTTTAACGCCATTTTTCAGCACACGATAGGCTATTATTGGCGGCCAGTGTTATTGGTGGAGGAAGAACCAGACCCCCCCCCCCCCCCGGAAAGAACCACCGACCCAGGAGAAGCTGATGGCAAGCTCTCTCACAAAACTCGAACCCACGCAGAGGTGAGATGGCAGTGATTCGTAACGGAAAGCGCTTTAGGCCATTCGGTGCCCCCACTGTTAGAGTATATATGTGTGGTTAACTCTGTAAGTGTTTTAAAGTAGATGTATGTCGTTGACTATGAAAGTGTTGTTAGAGTAGATATGTGTGGTTAAATTTGAAAGTGTTGTTAGAGTAGACATGTGTGGTTAAATTTGAAAGTGTTGTTAGAGTGGATATGTGTGGTTATATTTGAAAGTGTTGTTAGAGTAGATATGTGTAGTTAAATTTGAAAGTGTTTTATAGTAGAATAGTGTAGTTAAATTTGAAAGTGTAGTTAGAGTAGATATGTGTGGTTAAATTTGAAAGTGTTGTTAGAGTGGACATGTGTGGTTAAATTTGATAAAACGTTGTTAGAGTAACTGTGTGTGGTTAGTTTTTAAAGTGTTTTAGAGTAGATATGTGTAGTTAAATTTGAAAGTGTTGTTGGAGTAGATATTTGTTGGTAAATCTGGAATTGTTATTTGTGGTTAAATCTGGAAGTGTTCTTGGATTACGTGTGTATGGTGAAATCTGGGATTGTTTTTTGGAGTTGCTATGTGCGTTCTAATGTATCAAAGTGTTCTTTGGCAATCGTGTTTTATAGTAGAATAGTGTAGTTAAATTTGAAAGTGTAGTTAGAGTAGATATGTGTAGTTAAATTTGAAAGTGTTCTAGAGTAGATATGTGTAGTTAAATTTGAAAGTGTTTTAGAGTAGACTTGTGTAGTTAAATTTGAAAGTGTTCTAGAGTAGATATGTGTAGTTAAATTTGAAAGTGTTTTAGAGTAGATATGTGTAGTTAAATTTGAAAGTGTTTTAGAGTAGATATGTGTGGTTAAATTTGAAAGTGTTTTAGAGTAGACTTGTGTAGTTAAATTTGAAATGTTTTAGAGTAGATATGTGTAGTTAAATTTGAAAGTGTTTTATAGTAGAATAGTGCAGTTAAATTTGAAAGTGTTCTAGAGTAGATATGTGTAGTTAAATTTGAAAGTGTTTTAGAGTAGACTTGTGTAGTTAAATTTGAAAGTGTTCTAGAGTAGATATGTGTAGTTAAATTTGAAAGTGTTTTAGAGTAGACTTGTGTAGTTAAATTTGAAAGTGTTCTAGAGTAGATATGTGTAGTTAAATTTGAAAGTGTTTTAGAGTAGATATGTGTAGTTAAATTTGAAAGTGTTTTACAGTAGATATGTGTAATTAAATTTGAAAGTGTTCTAGAGTAGATATGTGTAGTTAAATTTGAAAGTGTTTTAGAGTAAACTTGTGTAGTTAAATTTGAAAGTGTTTTAGAGTAGATATTTGTAATTAAATTTGAAAGTCTTCTAGAGTAGATATGTGTAGTTAAATTTGAAAGTGTTTTAGAGTAGACTTGTGTAGTTAAATTTGAAAGTGTTTTAGAGTAGACTTGTGTAGTTAAATTTGAAATTGTTCTAGAGTAGATATGTGTAGTTAAATTTGAAAGTGTTTTAGAGTAGATATGTGTAGTTAAATTTGAAAGTGTTCTAGAGTAGATATGTGTAGTTAAATTTGAAAGTGTTTTAGAGTAGACTTGTGTAGTTAAATTTGAAAGTGTTCTACAGTAGATATGTGTAGTTAAATTTGAAAGTGTTTTAGAGTAGATATGTGTAGGTAAATTTGAAAGTGTTTTAGAGTAGACTTGTGTAGTTAAATTTGAAAGTGTTTTAGAGTAGATATGTGTAGTGAAATTTGAAAGTGTTTTAGAGTAGATATGTGTGGTTAAATTTGAAAGTGTTTTAGAGTAGATATGTGTAGTTAAATTTGAAATGTTTTAGATTAGATATGTGTAATTAAATTTGAAAGTGTTTTAGAGTAGATATGTGTAGTTAAATTTGAAATGTTTTAGAGTAGATATGTGTAGTTAAATTTGAAAGTGTTATAGAGTAGATATGTGTAGTTAAATTTGAAAGTGTTTTAGAGTAGACTTGTGTAGTTAAATTTGAAAGTGTTCTAGAGTAGATATGTGTAGTTAAATTTGAAAGTGTTTTAGAGTAGATATGTGTAGTTAAATTTGAAATGTTTTAGAGTAGATATGTGTAGTTAAATTTGAAAGTGTTTTATAGTAGAATAGTGTAGTTAAATTTGAAATGTTTTAGAGTAGATATGTGTAGTTAAATTTGAAATGTTTTAGAGTAGATATGTGTGGTTAAATTTGAAAGTGTTCTAGAGTAGATATGTGTAATTAAATTTGAAAGTGTTTTAGAGTAGATATGTGTAGTTAAATTTGAAAGTGTTCTAGAGTAGATATGTGTAGTTAAATTTGAAAGTGTTTTATAGTAGAATAGTGTAGTTAAATTTGAATGTTTTAGAGTGGACATGTGTGGTTAAATTTGATAAAATGTTGTTAGAGTAACTGTGTGTGGTTAGTTTTTAAAGTGTTTTAGAGTAGATATGTGTAGTTAAATTTGAAAGTGTAGTTGGAGTAGATATTTGTTGGTAAATCTAGAATTGTTATGTGTGGTTAAATCTGGAAGTGTTCTTGGATTACGTGTATATGGTGAAATCTGGGATTGTTTTAGGAGTTGCTATGTGCGTTCTAATGTATCAAAGTGTTCTTTGGCAATCGTCTCCCACTGGTAGCGTGGTTTTGACATCACTGGAAGCATGGTTTTGACATCACTGGAAGCATGGTTTTGACATCACTGGAACACGCTGATACACATTCTACAAAAATATGGCTTGAGTTCGTTATGGTTTAACAAAGCTTTCTCTGACATGTTGTGTTGGTTTTTTTTATTTATCTACGTTTTTTGTTTAATTTCTTTGGCTAATGACGTTATTATGAGGCTGACCTGGAATTGGATTTTGTAATGTCTCTCTCTCTAAGTATGTATGGTAGTTAATCGGATATAGCTATGTTACCCTCGATATTATGAACCGTTGTGGGTGAAAAAATAGAATATCAACAGAGAACCGAGCAAGATTAATGGGAAGAAATAATGCAATACAAGCCCCCTCAGAGAAGAAAAATAAAAAATTTAATCAAACAAATTAATAGTGGTAATTTCAATTGAACTTAAATGATATCAACATGATTTAATAGCGCTGTTTAATTTGGATTTATTTCATCATCATAACGAGTGGTGAAACGAGCACATGGTCCACGACTAATTGCATCGTCTTCCTCTCCACAGTGTATAGAGTTATACTGACCGCCATGTATTGTTATCATGTGTTGAAAGACGGCGTCAAACCCACAACACCAAGGTTTAAAAAAAACCTTCTGAAATGTGTGTGTTTGTGTGTGTGTGTGTGTGTGTGTGTGTGTGTGTGTGTGTGTGTGTGTGTGATTTGGATTTTTAACGTAGCAGGTTATCATTCGTATCGCTATGATTTCTACAGTGTGGCAATTTTTAGTGATGTCTAACACTGGGACATGTAGCATTAAGTCCCACCCAGTCATATTATCCTGACACCAGGCCAAGCAGTCCTAGCGCGAACTTCGTAATGCTGACCGCCAAGTGAGGCAGCTGTTAATACCATTTTTATGACACTTTGGTATGACTCGGCTGGGGATTGAACCTATAACCTCTCGCAAGTCGGACGCTCTAACGACTAGGCCAATTTAGCTGAGATGTATAACACGTTAGAATATCAGTATCTATTACCAGTAAGATTATCATTTGGGGAAATCTATCAGTGTCACTTGAAAATTGCATCCACAAAGTTTAGCTTACATACAAATCAACATACAAATTAATATGCAAATGAAGCATGTGGAGATAAAGATATCCTACTGTGGGTCAATTGGTCCCAGTACCATTAATTATAATTTCGAAACTTGGGGCAGGTCCATTTTCCCCTTACCATTAATTACAATTCGAAATTGGGGGCAGGTCCATTTCCCCCCTTACCATTACTTACAATTTCGAAATTGGGGGCAGTTTCATTTTTCCCCTTACCATTACTTACAATTCAAAATTGGGGGCAGGTCCATTTTTCACCTTACCATTACTTACAATTTCGAAATTTGTGCATGTCAATTGGTCTCATTACCATTATTTACAATTTCAAAATTTGGGGCATGTAATAATAATAATAATAATAATAATAATAATGAGGACTTAGTATAGCGCCTAATCTTTAAAAGCTCTAAGCGCTTTACACTATCAATAATGATATGACTACACTACAGAACAACAAATGACAAAAACAATGGAATTGGAAAACATAAAAACATGTTGAAATATATAAGATACAAATCATGATTAGGTCGCTAAGTTTGTTCCTGAAGTCGAAACAGGTGAGTCTTGAGAGCACTCTTAAAAGGGACCAATGTGTCTTTGTGTCTAGTTTCAATGGACAATTCGTTCCACGTCGCCGGGCCCTGGTATGCAAACGAACGTTGTCCATATGACTTTGTTTTCACCCTGAGAACAATGAGTATACGATTGTCAGAAGAAGAGCGTAAGGATCTAGCTGGTGTGTACACATGGGTGAGGCTGGATAGGTATGTTGGACTGGAGTCTGTCATTGAAATATAGCACAGAGAACAAATTTTGTGTTTGATTCTGTATCGAATTGATAGCCATTGTAGGGTATAGAGCAGTGGTGAGGTGTACTCTGATCGAGGTACTCTAAAGAGGATCCGTGCAGCTGTGTTTTGAACTTTTTGAAGTTTCTGGAGTAAATATTGTGACGAACCAGACAGAATTGAGTTACAATAGTCCAGTCTTGAAAGTACTAATGAACAAACAAGTGTTTTATAGGCATCAACATAAAGATATTTACGAATGGAACTGATGCGTCTCAATTCAAGATATGCATCCCTACAGATGTTCATGACATGTTGGTGCAATATGAGAGTACTGTCTAGAGTAACACCTAGATTCCGTACTGACTGTGAGAATTTAATGTTGGTGTTGCTGATATTGTCTGAGGTAAAGGACGTGGATGAGAAAGTCTTTGTCATTTGTCATTTGGTCCCCTTGCCATTACTTACAATTTCAAAATTTGGGGCATGTCGATAAGTTAACTTCCCATAACGTACAATTTCAAAATTTGCGGCATGCCAATTGGTCCTCTTAACATAATTTCAAAATTTTAGGCATGTCAATTGGTTTCCTTACCATAACGTACAATATCGAAATTTGGGACATGTCAATTGGTTCCCCCTTACCATTACTTACAATTTCGAAATTTGGAGCAGGTCCATTTCCCCCCTTACCATTAATTACAATTTCGAAATTTGGGGCAGTTTCATTTTTCCCCTTACCATTAATTACAATTTCGAAATTTGGGGCAGTTTCATTTTTCCCCTTACCATTACTTACAATTTTGAAATTTGGGGCAGTTTCATTTTTCCCCTTACCATTAATTACAATTTCGAAATTTGGGGCATATCAATTGGTCCCCTTACCATCACTTGCAATTTCGAAGTTTGGGGCAGGTCCATTTTTCCCCTTACCATTACTTACAATTTCGAAATTTGTGCATGTCAGTTGGTCTCATTACCATTATTTACAATTTCAAAATTTGGGGCATGTCATTTGGTCCCCTTGCCATTACTTACAATTTCAAAATTTGGAGCATGTCGATAAGTTAACTTCCCATAACGTACAATTTCAAAATTTGCGGCATGCCAATTGGTCCTCTTAACATAATTTCAAAATTTTATGCATGTCAATTGGTCCTCTTAATATAATTTCAAAATTTTATGCATGTCAATTGGTTCTCTTACCATAACGTACAATATCGAAATTTGGGACATGTCAATTTGTCTCCTTACCATTACTAACAATTTCAAAATTTGGTGCATTTTAGCTGGTTCCCTTAACATAATTTCAAAATTTAGGCATATCAATTGGTTTACAATTTCAAAATTTAGGCATGTCAATTGATCCCCTTAACATAATTTCAAAATTTTAGGCATGTCAATTGGTTTCCTTACCATAACATACGATATCGAAATTTGGGGCATGTCAATTGGTTCTCCTATCATAGTTTATAATTTCAAAATTGTCTTTAACAATCAGCTGTGGATATAGCTACCTGTATTGGCAATGTTTATTGGATGAAAGTTTCGGTCACCTTTACGATACAGGTAAGATGAAGTCAAAACGTAACCAAATTAAAGCCTGCCTAAATTAAAACAATACCCAGAGCTCGCTTTAAATAATGACATCATTTTACTGTATTGTTTTTCACATGACAGTGACCGGCCTGGTGACCAGTGGAAATTGGCAGAGACAATGGAATGTTTTGCTATATGATCTAGCTCCAATACACATTAATAAGTAAGTCTTTAAGTTAAAAAGTATCGTTTGAATGTATTTATGTTGTGTTTTTCCATGAAGAAAATTCTACAAGCAGATCTGAACCATCCTTGATGATTTTTCCTGTGTTTTAATAAGTACTCAAGCGTTTCATACAACTATTAGGATCAGTTTTGAACAGTAATTTTTAGTTTCTATTTTGAAATAGAAACAGATGTGTATACTTCTGAAAACTAAAAACTTCGTTTGTTTTTTTTGTTATTAAAATTGAAGAACACAAACAAAATTAATTGCGTCTTTATTTGCGTTACGCTCCATTTATCCAATTCGTATTTTGTTTTATTTCCATTGCTTTCCATTTCGTATTTAAGTCATGCCAGCCGAATCGTCAGTAAAAAAAACTTGCTTGTTATTATTAATTTTAAGGAGTAATATAAAATATTTAGCTGCACTAAAATCAATGTATTCCTACAAACGTTTAGACTAAGCTGATCAGTTGAACATGAAAAAGTAAACAGCTTCAATCCACCCAAATCCAATGCGACGTTCGGCAGACATGTTAGATATCATACAACGTTCACTGGCCAACAAATTTCTTTTATATAATGTGCCCTTGCATCTGGTTGCACAATAAAATGCAATTAAGTACAACTTGCATGGGTCATGTATGCGTATCTACTCATTCTAACTTTAATATAATTTGTTCTTCTAAAAATGTAACACTAAATTTACACCAAAATCTTTCAATCTTAATTATTGAATACCCTGCACCTTGACTGTCACAAAGAAACTTGCAAACTAAAATAATCTGTCAATATGGACTTTTACGACAGTGGCCATGTATTAAACTTGGATAAAAAAATTTAAAAAAACAGCGCGTCGAGTTGAATCGTCACAATCGAGGGTAGTACGAATTTGTTTACATATACATGTATATGCTTTCATTGTGACGTCACCACGCGCGACATTGAATCCTGACTACTGGATCACAACTATAAGTCATTTCGTCCACAAATTTGAACGTACTTTATCATTGATTTTGCCGTATACACCTTCGGAGTATCTAAGCGATGACATTCCAAAGGAATATGGTTTTTATACGAATCCAAATTAAGTGAATACTTGCCACTTAAAGGTATATGGAATTAAACTCTAAAAATGACACCTTTTACAGAAATAGTCGGTTTTGAATACCTACATACCTACATGACCCATGTGTATAGTACATGAATCAAATCTATCGCTTACTGACAAGTAAACTGCAAATGTGTCACATAAAATAAACATCTAAATACAGGGACTCACATACAATAAACACCTAAATAAAGGGACTCACATAAAATAAACACCTAAATACAGGGGCTCACATAAAATAAACACCTAAATACAGTGACTCACATAAAATAAACACCTAACTACATAAAATAAACACCTAAATAAAGGGACTCACATAAAATAAACACCTAAATACAGGGGCTCACATAAAATAAACACCTAACTACATAAAATAAACACCTAAATACAGTTTAATTTAAGGTGTTTCTCTTCTCGGACATTTTAGTTTTCTCATGAGCAGTTAGTTAATCGTAACAGTAACCAGGCTAGACCATAGCATAAAATAGTTTAACTGCGTCTGCCAATTATCATTGCTCAGGCCGGCCATTGTCATTTGAAACACAATACACTAAAGTTAAGTCATTATTTAATACGAGCATGTGTAATGTTTTAATTATAGTATTTGTTTACTTGGGTACATTTTGACTTGAGTAAGTTTTGATTTCGGTACGTTTCTGTCTGAGTACGTTTTTATTTGGGTGCCTATTGACCTGTTCCCGGACGAAATAACTAGTCACATACAAGATTCGAAGGAAGGAAGAACAAATGGATGTTTAGACATATACACGTTTTATTCAAGGAATGTGATAAATTAGTTTTTGGATTGATTTATGTTTGAGAATCTAAACAGATAATTTGTTCTGTTATTTATGAAATTCGGTTTGTAAAATCGGTTGTTAAATTGGATTATATAATATATAGACAATCGTAATCTTAGTCATAGAGGGCTTAAAATCGTTACAAATATTTATTGAAGGAATGCCACTAGCGACATCACCAAACACGATAAATAAATCCACCAAAACGACCATTCATTCATTCATTCATTCATTCATTCATTCACAACATTTTCTAATACCATACGATCTTAGATCCACCAATATATGTCCAGTGTAAAAGGTCATGTTTGGTCACAATAGCAAGAAAACTGTACTCGCGCTTGCTGAGACTGGCTAAGTAGGTTTATGTATGTTCATGAGAAACGAGATGAAATCTCCGCAAAAGCGACACCAGTAAGTAGCGCAGTGGATTATCGCCCTGGCATACCACAACGCCCGTCCAGATACAAATAGACATTACTTTAGATATACATACCTGACACACTATATGAAACGGTATTAGTAAAGATATTGTTACCTGGTGCACTCCAGGAAAGTATTGATTATTTATAATGATACACAAATACACGATTCATTCACTTGCGTATACTATTAACAGACCTGGACAGATACTTTAATTGGAATGTGGTCTTTAATCTGAAAATGAATTTGCTTTTTAGCAATATTGCTTTAAGTTCTTATTAGGAAATCGTTTCATTTCGGGAACGGTCTCAAAGAAATTATTTGCTACACGGTCTGTTCGATGTAAGAATAAATAATATATCATTAAAATAAATACTCTGTGGGTATTGACGAAGACAGAGGCACAAAGTTGATTAATATGTATTGCGTGGCAATAATAATAATAATACTTTCCTAAGTTTTTTCACAATAGGCCGAGAAAGAAAAAAAAAACAACACCAAAATACAGGAAAACAAGAAAACCAACATAAAATGTATTTGGGGAAAATGAAATCTAACTGGGTATAACTACATCATGCAAACATGGATGTTCTAACGCCAACCAAGGTCGATTCATTGATTTTTCAGGAAACAACAGAAAGACCAGAGGAGATGCTGTTTCAAAATTAAATCAATAAATATATTAAATGCCTGTTACAAATCAATAAATATATTAAATGTATGTTACAAATCAATAAATATATTAAATGCCTGTTACAAATCAATAAATATATTAAATGCCTGTTACAAATCAATAAATATATTAAATGTATGTAACAAATCAACATCAGTCTCCATTTATCAAAGATATAGTGTACAGGTAATAAAGCATTGTTTTGACTAACAGAGATCAATCAAACTTAAATAAAACAACCTTCTGACCTTCCCAAACCAAAGTAGGAATCATGTATAGGAGAAGTTGTGGAACAGTCTACACAAAACAATACTCTAAACCAATCCCTTTTAAATTCAGAGATTTTGTCGATATGATGATAAATTTCACACGAAATTAATCAATAAGATGATGCAAAACAGTACAGCTGTAGAAATAGCCTTATATTGTACCTATGTTGATGCTACATTTAGATGTATATTTTGAAGCAATGTCGGTAAATTGTACGGGATCCTTTTACACTCCTCGTCCCAAGAGAAAAAGAGGAAAAGTTCATGCCCACGAAAAAATATGATCATAACAACTTAACCCTGAATATACAAATCCAGAAACGTAACCAAACAAGATCCACAGTTAAGCATTCTAAACGGTCGCTTTATAGAAAGAAAAAAGAAGTTTTTGCATAAATCTCAAACGCCCTCAGTTCAATGTACACGACAACATTGCTTAGTAACGATACCAGGTCACGTGGGCCAATGAGAGCCGTATAATTAGCTGATATCTGTAATTGACGTCCACGATTACATGTCCTGGTGATAAAAATGCCATACTTTACGGAGCGTTCTGTAAAGTAAAGAAAAAGCCTTAACATTTTGAACCTTTTCTTTATTCTCAGATTCTGCGTTTTCTCAATATTTATAATCTAAATGATTCGAAGAATAATGCATAGAGAAATTTTGAAAGGGCATGATTTTGACTAGTAACTTATGGGACTCGTATGGAAATAATATTTTGGTTGTCTACCTATTTCATTTAGGAGAAAATGTCCATAAATTTTAAATTTTGACTAATTTCCAATTTACATTAAATAAAAGCTGGCTCAGATAATTTTTAATATTGAAATTGGATATAATTTTAAATAACTAGTTAAAGCACACTATTCAGTGTGTACATTATATATCATTTGGGGAAAAAAGATAATATAATACAACAATTTTTCTTAATGACAACAGTCCGAACGGTTGATTTTAATAATCACAGAAAGTTCCTGTCTTTATAATATTTCTCTATTATTGATCCGGAAATGGCTTTGTCCCTACAGCCGACGCAATTTATTGTTTTCTAAATGAACAACGTGCGTATTAGCAGCGTGTATTAAAAAATCAATCTCGCGAGGGGATGGTCAGTACAAAATCTGAACCGACATATGAATATACTCGATCAATAAATACAACCATTACAAACATCATAATACACTCACTGGCGATATATCAACGATGGGGGCAAAAGTTCATCGTATGACGCGTGTTGAAAACACAAATAAGCCAAAACAATCTAGCATCCCATTAATCAAGGAATTTATGTGACAGAATCTTCATTTGCTTAGCCTGTGACGAAATACTGATAATTTGGAATATGGTGTTAACCTTCTTGTTTGTTTCTCACTCCCTCCGCTTCCTGTCCACTGATACAATAATTCATTCGAAATATATAATAATAATGTCTTTCACTGAAAATGAACAATTGTTTATATATCAAGTAGATTTTACTATTATTTGGGGTTTAACGCCATTTTTAGGACACAAGGCGTGGCGGCCAGTACAACTAGTTTATGAAGAACCCAGAGCAAGCCCGATAAGAATCTGCGACTCACGGGATGCTACTGGCAAGCCTTCTCACATACCCACATTCACCGAGATGGAGTCTCGAATCTGTTCGAAGAGATGAGATAGCAATGATCGGTAAAGGCAATCGCTATAGACTACTCAGTCACCCCGGGCTCAGTGTTTTTGATATATATATATATATATATATATATATATATATATATATATATTGTATGTATATGTATAAAAGTATATATATATATATATATATATATATATATATATATATATATATATATATATATATATATATATATTGCTTTTAACGCTGTAATTCAGAGCCAAATAAATTTAAAGAGAAAAAATAAGGTATGTGTTAGTTTTTCTCTCTATCTCTCGTTCTCTCTCTCTCTCTCTCTCTCCAATAATACATGTGCTTATTTATAAGTTTTATCAAACTGTGACTGGTTCGAAAAGTAAAGATTAACTGGTATCTGTATGTTCGTTACATTGACAAAATAAATTTGTCACACGAAATAATGGTTATGACATTGCTCTGACCCATTCCAAAGTACTCATAGTTTATTATATATGTGACCTTCTTGACCATTACGCCGTGTATCTCGGCCATGTGACGTATGGTCTATTTGTCTTTTTGGTCACGCATTGTGTAATTTAGCCATGTGACTTGAAGTGAGCTCAGCAGAAGTCATATATTGTAACTGATTTCATCTGATAGGTGTACCTGGATGGGCTAAATTACAATGTAGCAGACACAACTTCACACAAGTACATGATGGTCCATGCATCTTCTCACGCTAATGCCACGAATGAGTAAGGTGAACTTTGCATACACGGGGGGAGGTAATTCAAAGCTAAATATGAATGCATTCGGTAATGGGGGGGGGGGGCTTAAACGTTGTGACAATGCCTGTTATGATGGTAGTTGATTAACTACGTATACCTAGTTGTTATTATAACAATGTATATTTGATACATATATTAGTAAAAAATAATAACAATGTTCATAATCTTCTGTTGCGCTCATTTAAAGTCATGTGACAAAATGGAGGGTATTATGGACCAAGAAAATCCTCCCGAAAGCCATCATCACAATTAATTTTACTATATGTTCTCTACATATATTTCTCAGTACTGACCTTTCAACTGTGTGACAATCAATACAAATCATATGCTAACCTATAATACTCCCAAAGATGACTTCACGGTGAAATTCTTGTCAAGGATTCACCGGCATTTTGTTTGAGAGGCTGCACTGTAAATAGAACAGTATGTAAACAGAACACAGATTTCACTTCTGGATCATCACCAAGGCCTTATTACTCAATGTGTACTCTCGCCAAAATACACACAGACAACCACTCCCTGAGCTCATATTCTCAAGAATAAACAATTACCTTTAAATCCCTACCAAAAATGCATCAATATAACTCTTATATAACAACCAAAATACATTCGTGGGTACTGAACTGGAAATAATAATTGTGATGCGATTCCATATAGAGTAACTCCCTGTCCCTAATTCGGATAGAACATGTGAGTTTGTCATGAGGCCAGCGATCCTATCTGCTAAAATCGAACCAGATACTGAAAATTCTTTAGGTAACGGTACCGATACACGTTTTGCTTGTTATATTGGAAGTGGCAACATTGATAGAGAAAGAATCATGGGTAACCATGGCACTGATCAAATGAATAACGTTGCGTGACTGAGCGATCTCTGTGAAAGTATTGATGTAGTCAATGATGTAGCTCCCTTTAAGTATACAATAACTCTAAAAGTGACCTTGAAATATCCTGATGGCAAGACAGTCAGTTAGATTATATACCCATAAATGTCTAGATGAGACGTACTTTGCAGAATGTGACAATTTTGAGACATTCTGATGTGAAAATCGTCATAACATTGTAGTTGCTGTGCTTGGTCTGAAGTTGGTGAAAGCCAAACTTGTGGAGAAAAGGCAAATTCAATTTGATCCAGCAACACGGACTGACCCGACATCACAAGAACATTGTAACTAACTCTTAAGGATAGCTACAGTATGTTACAAAAGGGTATTGAAATAATTATGCATGCCGCCAACCAAGCATTACAGGAAGCAAGAGAAAATGGACTTTGGCTATCGTAAAATACACATAAAAGATATAGAAATCTCAGTCCACCTGGAGGGTGAATGTGAGAAGTAAATATATAAAATAAAACGGTTCCTGGATACCACATCTCATTAAATGAAAGAAAGAATAACCAAATAAAAAATACACAAAAAGGACATGGCAGTAACCACTAAAACAAGAAACGAGACTCATCGTTAAAGCTTGCATCATAGAAATCCGCAGATAATAGAATGTTAAGACCCGGTACAAAATCCATAGAAAGCTATTGTAGAAAAAAAAATCTAGGGCGTCTCACGGAAAGACAAAGATGACTTAGTCGACTCTGACTTGAGACAGATAATCTCAGGACTTCCAAGGCATCTTAGAGAGATCGGATCTATCAAACACATCAGACATTCAAGAAGCAGATTATCTAAATCCCGCCTGAAGAGCATCATGGAAACCGAAGTTAGTAAGCCAGAATGATTTTGTAAAACGGAAAAGCACGAGCTGTCTATGGAATCTGCTCAGAGATGTTGACAGCCGAGGAAGACGAAACACCCCAAATCATCTATGTTCTTATCCATCAGATATAAAACACATAAGACAACACAGAAGTGTATAAAACTAGCATCATTGTCAAGCTTTTTAAGACAAGTTGACCATGGGAACTGCAGCGACTGGCGAGACACTACACTTCTGTCTATTTATTAACAAGGTCATCAACAAAATCCTTCTTAATATTTTTAGATGCAGTAGACGAGGGTGTCAACAAGATACCAGCTAATTCAGTTAAGGAAACGCTGCTATCGACTGCAGCACCTCCCTCTGTAAAATCATTCGTTCATACGGAATCCCTCCAATATTACCCATATAATAATATTTTACACGACTCACAGTATTAATTCAACTCCTATAGTAAACATATATAGAAACAACATCATATTCAAACTTCAATAGCTTTTGGGTGCATAGACCTATATTTATCCATGCATAACTATCCCTGGTGCAAGCTGCTGTGTGGAGAAGACCATATGAGCCGCGGCATTTTTTGTATCTTCATGTACATGAAACACATGTTATTGATTCTGCACCAAATGAATCAGGTGCTATTTTCATTATTGAGTACTCCTAAGTCAAACCTGTACAAAAACTAAAATTGCACCAATAGAATATTGTCTATATTTGTTTTAAATTGCAGATAGGAATAGCTCTCAAAAGATATGTTCACTAAAATTTTACTTTTCATTATTAACCAATTATGGACCACCAAACCCGTATATACTCAATTATTTGTTCACCCTTTTATAGACTGTCTCACAGTTCTTCCATATAATTAGTATCGTGTGTCCTACTGAGGCATCTAGTGCAATGATCTCAGCAGCAAAGACATTATAGACAGTTTAAACACCAACCAAGTCTGCATCCTGTCACTATTTCTTTAACTTGTTGCCATAATTTGGCTTGTGAAAGAAACCACAATAGAAAAAAGAGGAATTCAGTGGACTCACATTTCATGTTTAGAAAGGCTCTGCCGATGACATTAATCATCTATCACGTCGTCAGAGTGACCGGAACGTAAAGACAATCAGATTCGCTGAGACCAAGGCTTATATTGGAAGTCAATAGGAACATGCCAAAGATCAAACTTGAAGTGGATATTAACAAGACAGACCAGAGCGTACACAGGAAGGGAATGTGAACAAGACAGACCAGAGCGTACACAGGAAGAGAATGTGAACAATACAGACCAGAGCGTACACAGGAAGGGAATGTGAACAAGACAGACCAGAGCGTACACAGGAAGGGAATGTGAACAAGACAGACCAGAGCGTACACAGGAAGGGAATGTGAACAAGACAGACCAAAGCCTACACAGGAAGGGAATGTGAACAAGACAGACCAAAGCGTACACTGGCAGGGAATATGAACATGCCTGACCAATTCGTACACTGAAAAGAAATATGAACAGGACTAACCATTGCTGAGACTGAAAGTGAATATAAACAAGACAGACCAAAGCTTACACTAGAAGGGAATATAAACAAGACAGACCAAAGCGTAAATTAGATGGGAATACGAACAAGCCTGACCAATGCGTACACTCGAATGGAATATAAATAAGAGTGGCCATCGTTTAGACCAGAAGTGAATATTAACAAGACAGATCAAAGCGTACACTGGCAGGGAATATGAACATGCCTGACCAATTCGTACACTGAAAAGAAATATGAACAGGACTAACTATTGCTGAGACTGAAAGTGAATATAAACAAGACAGACCAAAGCTTGCACTGGAAGGGAATATGAACAAGACAGACCAAAGCGTAAACTAGATGGTAATATTAACAAGCCTTACCAATGCGTACACTGGAAGGGAATATAGATAATAGTGGCCATCGCTTAGACCAGAAGTGAATATTGACAAGACAGATCAAAGCGTACACTGGCAGGGAATATGAACAAGCCTGACCAATGCGTACACTGGAAGGGAATATGAACAAGACTGATCAAAGCGTAAACTGAAAGTGAATATGAACAAGACGGACCAAAGCGTACACTGGAAGGGAATATGAACAAGACAGACCAAAGCGTAGACTAGACGGGAATATGAACAAGCCTGACCATTGCGTACACTAGACGAGAATATGAACAAGCCTGACCAATGCGTACACTGGAAGGGAATATGAACAAGACTTGCCATTGCTTAGACTTGAAATGAATATTAACAAGACAGAGCAAAGCATACACTAGAAGTGAATATGAATAAGACTGACGAAAGCTTAGACTGGAAGTTAAACTCATGAAGACTAACCATGCCTTAGACTGAAATTGAAGCTGCGCCTGTTGAAAAAATGTCATCTTACCCTGTCTTTTGGTTGTTGTTTTTTTTACAGACCCTATTTCCTCTTTTATTTACCCGTTTTAGTACTTGGCCAGCATTGAAAAACTCCATAACGATGCATACTGGTAGTTTTATTTATGCGCTTGTTTCTTCATATGACATTTAAAGTGCAGAAGATTCACCGATCAAGGATTGAATAGTCAATGGTCAACCAAAATTAGTATTAAAGTTTACAACAACAATTAATTATTGTTTCTGAAAAATTCACGTAATTGTGTCAATATGATCAAATCCAAAATATGAAATGCGACCCATTTGAGGTTATGTGCAAAGAGTCTACTAAATTACATTACGTACTGAAATAGTCGGTGTTGAACGTCTATATAACTTGTGTAACTTAAAATAGATTGGCTCTAATCGGTTGACGTATCATGTTCTGGACAAGGCATTTTACTCCAATTGTCGCGGCACAGTAAGACCTAGTGGTTAGAGCGTCCGCTGTGGGAGCGGGAGGTCGTGGGTTCGACCCCCGGTTGAGTCATACCAAAGACATAAAAATGCCACTAACAGCTGCCTCGCTTGACGCTCAGCATTAAGAAGTTAGTGTTAGGACTGGTCGGCCTGGTTTCAGGATAATATGACTGGGTGGGACATCATAATACATGTCTGCGGCATGATGCCCCAGTGCTAGACATCCCTATAAACTGCCTCACTGCAGACATCGTAGTGATATGACTGAAAAATTGTTAAAGCTACGTTAAAAATATCCTAATCAAACAAACAAACAAACAACCTTTATGTGTTGACGTGCCGTAAAACACTGGTCAGGTAACTATACAAAACCTGTTTACTCACAGAAGCTAAGGAAGGTACACCTGATTAATGCGACAATAGAGGAAACATTACTGTAATGCTTTTGTACCAGCTTGTACAGCACGACCTCAATGATGACTTTTTAAAGCATTTCCGTGATCTTCCCGAAACTAGCCCACTCAGCAGCAGTGAATACCACTCTAGGCGTATTTAACTGTTAGTACTTTTACCATCTGGATATACGGTTACCAGTATGCGCGTTTTACACGTTTTAGACCGCGTGATTATACGCTTATGCAATTACCCCCAAAGTGTCTATTCAAAACTGAACACCATAACTGCATTATACAGTGGAGGATGTGACATATGCGATTTGAATTATTGTGCCGCACAATAACATTAGATCTAGGTAGAAAACAAATGACGCGCGAAGTACAAGCGCCGCATAGTCTAGTGTCTTTATGGGTTCACTTATTAAACTTGATATCATGCGACCACTTCATAACCCGATGTCTTGGGAAGACTTCTAAAATCCTAACTGTCGTAGATAATTGTTTTTTTTTTATGGTTTAACGTCATTTTTAAGCACAATATAGGCTATACATGGCGGGCAGTATTAATGGTGGAGGAAAACCCCGGAAAATCCTAGGAAAGAACCACAGACCCACGAGAAACTACTGGCAAGCTTTCTCACATAACTACATTAGCCGAATCTTAGACTCGAACCCACGCAGACGGAGGTGAGATGGCAGTGATCCGTAACGGACAGCGCTTTAGACCACTCGGGGGCCCCTGTAGATAATTGGATCCCTTCCATGCATGCATAATGCTAACTAGGAACAACCTTAATTGAAATCTCTAATCAAGACTGTTTAATGTCTACTGTATTATGTCAAAAACATACGTCATGAATCATACCCAAAGATTTAATGTCT
This sequence comes from Unio pictorum, assembly GCA_030141615.1. Taxonomy (NCBI): domain Eukaryota; kingdom Metazoa; phylum Mollusca; class Bivalvia; order Unionida; family Unionidae; genus Unio; species Unio pictorum. Next base: position 629,863 of record JARLTB010000029.1, on the reverse strand, counting down.
TAACACCTTTTAGCTGTAAACAGGGCTCATAGATGTCTCACTGGTAAAGTTGCTCGAAAAGTAATACATCTTTTATTTCCCTAGAACAAATTTAAATAGTGTGTTTGCTTTGTTTGTTTTGTTTATATTCTTTGTCTGGTGGTGGGTTTCGGTTTATCTTTCAATTCATTGTTAAAACAATGAGAATTTTTCCTATTTCTCCCTTGCTCTATTTTTTAGTATTTCTGTACGTACTCGTCTGCGAATGATTAGGTCATACTTTTTAAGTTTTGTAAATTTATCCAAAATCACAAATTGTTCTAGAATCTTTATTATGTTTCGTTTGTGTACATTTCTTATATATTTTCTATGATTTTTTTTTCTTCACTCTAAGTTGTTGCTGGTGGTGGAGTGGTGGTGCGCCTTTCTCTCGCGCGCGTTTTTGACTTGTAGAACTGTAAAGGAACTTTAGATATATTGTTGTCATTAAAGATCAGGTGATTATTACCACGTATAAGTAAGTCAATGACTTGATTTATTAACACGACGACAACGACGAAGACGATGAAGAAGGAGATGAAGGAAAAGATGAAGGAAAGGAATGAAAATAACTGGTATATGATAAAATAACATAAATGTTTGCAATTCTTGTATAATAATAATAATAATAATAATAATAATAATAATAATAATAATAATAATAATAATAATAATAATAATAATAATAATAATGTTCTAGAAGTGAACCTTCGACCATCACCGTGTTTCTATGTGTTTTAGGTTTTGGTATCATGTTGATTGCTTGCGAATTTACTCATTTTGGCCTTGACGTCTTGCATCAGAATCAGTCATATTTGTATGTCCAGCTTTCCATTTAGTAATTCTTAATATTATTCTCTGGAAATACAATGTGCTCATCAATACTATTCTTGGACTGGGACGTTAATTTGGAATTATTGTGAATTCAGAAATGAATATATTTAACTTTACTATTGTGATGCCTCAAAATACTTTTAACACATTGCCATAATCCAGGCCACTGGCACATTATTATATTGAAACTACAGCCATATCAACACATTGAATACTGGAACTACAGCCATATCAAAACATTGAATACTGGAACTACAGCCATATCAACACATTGAATACTGGAACTACAGCCATATCAAAACATTGAATACTGGAACTACAGCCATATCAACACATTGAATACTGAAACTACAGGTATATCAACACATTGAATACTGAAATTACAGGCATATCAACACATTGAATACTGAAACTACAGGCATATCAACACATTGAATACTGAAATTACAGGCATATCAACACATTGAATACTTAAACTACAGGCATATCAACACATTGAATACTGAAACTACAGGCATATCAACACATTGAATACTGAAACTACAGGCATATCAACACATTGAATACTTAAACTACAGGCATATCAACACATTGAATACTGAAACTACAGGCATATCAACACATTGAATACTGGAACTTATTTGGCATACCAATGTAACTCAGTTGGAACTTTATACATTTGGGTGTGTGATATAACTTTTATGACTGTTTGAGAGTTTATTCACAATACCATAAGTTCTTTTTTTTATTATCACTTTGTATTGTAAGGAAATACATTTTGTGTTGAATATTTTTTTTTACAAAACATGATGGTTTTAACTCTCTTCCGTTCCATAGTTAAGGACCATAGGGTTGTAACACTAATTGTTAACATTTAATTCTTTTCATCTAAACTCAAGGAACTGCAAACAAAGAAAACATGAAAATGCTAACCAGGAGAAATTTTAGGTCATAAAATTCTTTTCTTCACAGAAATGACATCCATTAAAATCGGAACGTATGCCGTGTGACCAGGTAGCTGCTAGATTCCGTTCACGGGGTCGGCCAACGGTCAGTAAATAACACAAGGTCATGCATGAAGTGGAGGAAAGCTCAGCTCACACACCTGGATAAAGTGTCTGCATTCAGAATTAAAGTTTTGGAACAGTACTAGTGGTTCTGTAATTGATAGGGATTATGTTTATATAACAATCATCTGGCTCTATCCCATAATACTCGTCTAAAAAAATCCGTCGTTAACTGGATTTTAAAATATTATTTATAATATTTCTTTTGACATTTGTGCCGACAAAGATAAAAAAAAATGCACAAACATATTAGAATAGTTCTAACTACTAATACCATTTTAACTCTCGTAGCGTTACGTAGAAGTACAAATGCGAGTGTATTAACAAAATTAATATAAACACTTACAGCATAAACATTAACAAAATTAAAATCATTATTAAGAACACGGAAGGATGACAGTAATAACTGTAACGAATATACACATTGTACCTAAGGGGACATAACCGATTTAATTCCATTTTATGTGAAACTTAAGAATCTAGACCGACCAGAAATCCCTACAAACTAACAGCTTAAATTGGTCAAAAGATGGTTTGTCAGACTGTCTCTAGAGGTTTAACTGCACATACATACATACATACATACATACATACATACATACATACATACATACATACATACATACATACATACATACATACATACATACATACACACATACATACATACATACACATCAATAAGTACGTACGTATGTACTTACGAATGTATCATGCTTCATGTCTGCCGCTTGATGCCCCAGTGCTAGACATCAGTATAAACTGTCACTTTGCAGACATCGTAGCAATATGACTGAAAAAGATAAACAGATAAACACAAAATAAAGGTGTTGTTACATGTGTTGTACACCATAAACATGCGTTAGAGATAAACACAAAATAAAGATGTTGGTGCGTGTACTGTGTAATATTAAAATATAGTAAATATCAACACAAAACAAAGGTACTGACAAACGTACGGTGTTAAAGAAACTTGCAGAACAGATAAATACAAACTAAACGTGCTGTCACTACCACCTTAAAACAAAACATGCGGTACAGATAAACACAGCATAAAGTTGTTGATACATATAAAGATACATGCAGTATAGACAAGCACAAATTAAAGGTGATGATACATCTAGTGTGTAAAAGAAACGCAGTACAGACAAAAGCAAATAAGGGTTCTGACATACGTACTTTGTAACAGAAACAAGTAGTACAAATAACACTAACAGAGAGTTGGCAGTACAGATAAACACAAAACAAAGGTGCTGATATATGTACTGTGTTACAAGTGGAACATTTGGTACAGATAAATACAAAGCAAAAGAGGTGACATACGTACTGTGTAACAGAAACATGCAGTACAGATAAACACAAAAGTAAAGGTGTTGATACTTGCATTGTGTAACAGGAACCCACTGATCAGATAGACACAAACTAAAGGTGCTGACATACGCACTGTGCAATAGATTCATGTAGTACAGATAACCAGAAAATAATGATGGTGATAAATGTACTGCGCAACAGAAAAATGTGGTACAAATAAAAACAGAAAAGTGTTGATACATGTACCGTGTAACAGAAACGTACTCTACAGAGAAACACAAAATAGGTGTCTGTGTAAAAGAAACATGCATTACAGATAATAACAAAAATGGCGCTGATACGTGTATTGTGTAACAGAGATATATGCAGTACAGATAAACACAAAATAGGTGTCTGTGTAAAAGAAACATGTATTACAGATAATAACAAAAAAGGCGCTGATACGTATATTGTGTAACGGAGATATATGTAGTACAGATAAACACAAAATAAAGTTACTGATACATGCACTGCGTAATAGAGAAAAGTTACTATTGCATGTACAGTGTAACAGAAACATGCGGTACAGATAAAAAATAAATAAAGGTGCTGATACATGTTTGTGTAGCGGAAACATGATGTACATAGAAACACAAAATAAAGGTGTTGACACCAGCGCCGTGTAACAGAAGCATGCGGTAAAGATAAATACAAATTCAAGGCCCTGTTTCATGTACTGTGTAACATAAATATACAGAATATATACACAAAAATTAAAGGTGCGTTGAGGCGTATTATATACCAGAAATATGCTGTATAGATGAACACATAAAGGTGCTGACATATGTACTGTGTAACGACAACATGCGGTATACGTGTAGATAAAGACAAAACAATAGTGCTATTACATGTACTGTGTAACAGAAACTTTCAGTACAGATGAAGCAAAAATGTATGGGTACTGACACACATATTGTGTAACAGAAATATGCGCTGCAGATAAAAACATAATGTATTATGTAATAGAAACATGCCCTACAAAATAAAGGTACTGAGACATGTACTGTGTGAACAAAATGTGAAGTACAGAAAAACACAAAACAAAGGTGCTGATATACGTACTGTGTTGCAAAATCATACCGATCTCACAAAATAAAGGTGTTTTCATAGGCACTGTGTAACATAAACAGGCGGCACAGATAAACACACAACAATGGTGCTGACACATGTGTGAAAGAAACATGCTTTACAGATAAACACAAAATAATGGTGATTGCATGTACTGTCTAACTAAAACCATCAGTATAGACAAACACAAAATAAAGGTGCTGATACATGTACTGTGTAACCGAAACATGCAGAACAGACAAACACAAAATAAAGGTGCTGATACATGTACTGTGTAACCGAAACATGCAGTACAGACAAACACAAATTAAAGGTGCTGATACATGTACTGTGTAACATAAACATGCAGTACAGACAAACACAAAATAAAGGTGCTGATACATGTAATGTGCAACATAAACATGCAGTACAGATAAACACAAACTAAAGGTGCTGATACATGTACAGTATAACAGAAATATCCGGTGTATATAACAACAAAACAAAGGTGTTGATGGATGTACTGTGTAACAAAAGCTTTCTTTAAAGAGAATAACAAAATAAAGGTGCTGATACTTGTATTGTGTAACATAAACATAGCATTACATATTAACACATAATTACGGTGCTGATACATTTACTGTGTAACAGAAATATGCGGTAGAAGTAAACAAAAAAAATGTAATGACATATGTTATGTGCAACGGAAACATGCGGTACCGATAAACACAAACAAGCTGCTGACCTACGTACTGTGTAACAGAAGCATGCAGTACAGATGAACACAAAATAAAGGTGATGTAACATGCAATGTTTGACAGAAACATGCAATATAGAGAAACACAAAATAAAATTTCTGACATACGTACTATGTAACAGAAACATGCGGTACAGAAAAACACAAAATACAGGTTCTGATACATGTACCGTGCAACAGACCTTGCAGTACAGATCAATACAAAATGAAAGTTGTGACCCATGTACTGTGTAACGGAACCATGCGGTGCCAATAAACGCAAAACAAAGGTGATGAAACCTTATCAGTGTAACATGTAGTACGTTGAAAATGTTGCTGTGTAATAGAAACATGCGACAGAAATAAACACACAATAAATGTGCTGATAGATTTAACGGTTCAATATAGCAGAATATAAAAGGCACACAACATAATCTGATACAAATCTGAAGACTCCCTCCTTTACTACGGTTAAGAATCTTGCCACCTCGAGCTTGCCAAAGCTAAACATGAGCCCGGTCCATGTGTTGGGGAAGTACTCTTGTCCTGGAATTCTATCGTTTTCTGAACCATTGCTGTTTCCTTAGGCAGTGTAATTTCTTTACGAAGCCATTCGTTGCATCCCAATGTTATGGTTGCAGTGTTTAAAAAGTTGGTGACCTCTGTCATTGTGTGTAAGATAAACTGATAAAGTATATTGTCGTTTAGTTTGCTAGAGTTCTTTTGACTCGATCATTCATCGTATGATAAAACACGTATTTGTTTAGTTTATCCAGAATTGTGTTGCCTCAGCCACTTTGTGCAAGATGAATTTGCAAGTCAAGCCGTTCTTGTCTCCACCCCGAGTAAGGTGACAAATTAGGTTTTTAAGATTTTAATTTTGACATTTAGCAACCTTTTAAAGTATGTCGTAGACTTTACTGACTATGACATCCCACAAGACAGAGTTTGATCTAACATTGGAAGGTGTAGTTGAGTTTGAAAGTAAGTGTAAGGCAAGTTTCTGTTACATGGTAGAATAATGCAACTGAAGATAGACCCTCCCCTCCTCCCCGGTCCGAAAATGATCACCTTCTTTGACGGTTCAGGCAGAAGAACACTGTTCCAAAATAGGACAGGATATTTCTCATTTTGTGAGTAGGACTTTGTTAGCATTCACACTGACGAATTTGAAGAAAAATGTATTTCAATGCACCTTCGCATTACTGAAAGAACGGTAGCGGAAAGATTACAGTCCTCACCCTTCTTGATTTGTCTGAAGCATTTGACACAATAGACTAAACTATATTACTTCATCGTCACCAGGATGTATTTGGCATTCACAATACATCCTTACTGTGGTTTAATTCCTAGAGTCAACAAGACACAAATGGAATACACTCCAGCCCAGTTGATCTATGTTGTGATGTTCCTCAGGGGTCTGTTATTGGACCTGTGCTCTTCATTCTATACATTCAGCCGCTCTCAAGTGTCATAGATCATGATCTAATGCTTCACCAATTATATGTTGATGACACCCAAATATACAAGTCTAGCCACCCAACTGAAGTTGATGCTACCATACAAAGCGTAGAGATGTGCATATCTGATGTGAAATCATGGATGACATGTAACAAGCTGCAGATAGAATGATGATAAAACTGAGGCCAATCTGATCACAACACAAATACTTTCTCGTTCACATCATTTGACTCGAACACTAAATATTAGCAACACAAACATTAAATTCACACAGGCAGTACGAAACCTAGGTGTTACTCTGGACAGTACTCTCACATTTTAACAACATGTCATGAACATATGCAAGGCTGCATATCTTGAGATGAAACGCATCAGCTTCATTCGCAAATATCTTTAAGTTGATGCCACTAAAACACTTGTGTGTTCATTAGTGCTTTCAAGACTGGACTATTGTAACTCGTTTATGTCCGGTTCGTCTCAATATCTACTCCAGAAACTTCAGAAAGTTCAAAACACAGCTGCTCGGATCATCCTTAAAGTACAACAATCGAAGCACACCTCCCCGCTGATCTATACCCTAAACTGGGTATACATTTGATCCAGAACCAAACACAAAATTTGTTCTCTGATGCCACGTTTCACTGACGGACTCCAGTCCAACATACCTATCTGGCCTCACCCATGTGTATACACCAGCATGATACTTACGTCCTCGTCTAACAATCGTATACTCATTATTCCCACTATGGAAACGAAGTCATATGGACAACGCTCTTTTGCATAACCGGCCCAGCAGCGTGTAACGAATTGCCCATTGAAATTAGACACAAAGACAGTGGTCTCTTTCAAGAGTGTTCTTAAAACTCACCTTTTTCTACTGCAAGCAGAAACTTAAAGACCTAATAATGTTTCCTGCCTTAAATATTTTCAGCATGTTTTTATGTTTTCTAATTTCATGGTGTTTTTTTGTTGTTGTAGTCATATCATTATATATGTTGTAAGGAAATTAGAGCTTCTAAAGATTAGACGCTATTCAAAGTCTTCATTATTATTACTACTACTACTACTATTATTATTATTATTATTATTATTATTATTATTATTATTATTATTATTATTATTATTATTATAGTGAAATGTCAATAGTTGGATAGGAAAATAAGCTAGCCACCCATAGCAGTAAACATATGGTTTTATGACAAGTAGAACATCTAAAAAACGGCTCGGATGGCAACTGTTTTTTGAATTACATCAGCCTTTTTAGTAAACTCTGTTTTACAGTATTATAAAAAAAAGATTTGGATAACACCAGATATAATATACCCAGAGTTCATGACGAACAATAATTACTAAAGGTTGATCATACATTTTAATTAATTTCTTATAAAATAGCAAAAGGTAATGAAAAAAATAAAACAAGGATAAAGAAGAAGAATACTGAATATGTCACGTGTTTGGAGGGAGGGGATTATAGGTTTGTTATAAGAGACAAAATATACTTTCCATTCTCGACTGTTTTGCACTAGAAATGTTTTGAATATTTTTATGATTAGATACTATGTCTTTCACCGAGTCTATCTTTGCCTGTAGATAGATTTTGTATAGATTTTAAGCTAATGATATGCTTTATCGCATCTTTTGCCGGTACTAGTGAGCGGAAGTCATGTGATCGGCTTCAAGAAACCATCTTCTTGCAACGGTAGTACAGGTTCTGTCCCTTACCAGCAGCTGTTATCTTTACATTATTTCTCACGTATAATTTAGTCGTTTAATCTGGTATAGGCGGCCAGCAATGGATTTGAAAATAATTTTGAAGGCATATTTAAGTAGAATCTGTCAATATGGCATCCATGTTTCATCGAATCGTCATGGTATACCATTATTGACAAGGCTAAGGCCATACTCGATTTGTTATTAAGGACAAAGGTTAAGGTCAAAAGTCAAATAAGAGAAACATACCACTATTATAAGCCTTTAAGCGTTCCTCGTTGACAGTTCATTGCCTGGTTGGTACAAAACTGTCAGTAAATGCATCGGACTGACTCATATGTACACGACCTTGTTTAGAGGTCATTTTATAGGGATTGTTGACAACTGTCGGTGGGCGGGAGGCGATATCTATATCACTGCCAATGATGAATGATTGGGTCCGCATTGGTGTTGTACGGCACAAGAGCACAAGTAGGTTATTTAATGCCAAGAAAATTAAATAGAGTGCATTGCCCTAAGACACAACATGATAGCAAACCAAAGCTATGATGGAAGAGTTCGAAATCGTATCCTTCAGTCAAGAGTCCGGCATGCTTACCGGATTTAGGCTTTTAATGACACAAATGAAAATCATGGTAAATGATGTATTCCAATTATATGCATTCATAATTTAATTTTAATTTGTAAATGAATCTGCATCTTATATGTTAATTCAGGGATAGCCACTAATACAGAATATATGTATACACTGATGCCACTATTTCCGAATATGTTTATACACCGATGGCCACTATTTCTACCACACTCAAACACTGATGGAAACTATTCCGTAAATGATCTTACACTTTTGGCCACTATTTCCGTATATGTGCACACACTGATGACCATTATTTCCATATGTTTTATACACTTATGGCCACTATTTCTGGATATGTTCCTATACTGATGGCCACTGTTTCCGGATATGCTCATACACTGATGACCGCTATTTCCGGAAACAAATAATAAATCAAAGTACTTAAAGTGTTGCAGTACAGATATGTTCGAAGACTGGAAGAAATATCCACAGCTCAGATTCATGTTAAGATATTACTACACGATTCATTGTGATCATGACTTAAATTATAGTAAAAGTTAACAAAATATAGATAGTGAAGTCTTCACTGTGATGGCATCATTCTTGTATCTATGTCATGATAGAACAAATTATATATATATATATATATATATATATATATATATATATATATATATATATATATATATATATATATATATATATATATATATATATATTATCATTGAGGTAAATAAAATAATTTGTCATAGTGTCAGTACTTGTGATTTTTCTAGTTTATCTGGAGATCTTGCCTTCGGAGGTTGTAAACAAATGAAATAGCTAACAGAAGGAGGGTTCTTTTCATTGATGAGCGAATGTGATCGAATGATATTTCAAATCATAGTAGTGTCTGCAAGAAATTTACCTAATGCACGATTATATGCATTGCCATTGAAATACTTGAAATATTGCCAAATGTTAAAAAAGTTTTGTTTGTCTTAATTGATGCATAAAACATGTTTAAATAACCATGTAGATTAGATTCACTCAACTGTAGGCTTTTAATGTCCTTTAGTATATGACGCATTTTAAAATATTGGAATATTAAGTACATATTGTGAGCTCTTGAACTCATTTCCCCTTAATCTCAAATTCTACTCATAAAGTCGAGGATCGAGAGTAACAGTTTTTCATTTTAGTCAATGAGAATTGGAACGAACATGCATGCAATTTTCTACAGCAAAACGCCACAAATCCTTTTTTCCAGAAGCATGACTGGATGTTCGAAAGTTATTTACACTATGTTCAGGACATTAATTGTCGTGGGTTGTGAAGTGCTTTTTTTTAAAAACTGTTTGCTGTGTCTCCCCACCCCGTTAAAATGAGACACTCTATTCGCCTTCTTCATCTCATGACTTGACAGAAAACAGGTCAATGTTACTCTGAATAACTTTTTATTTTACCTGATAATGTATTATGGTGCTTGTGGCTCTAACGTAGAAAATGTTGTTCGAGAACCGACAAAACCTGTTTCTCGGTTTGAGAAATCATAACGTCTCAGAAGCGGGAATAGACAAAATCAGAATATGCGGCATATTATAATCATATATTAAATCCTAGAACATAAGGGTAGTGTTCAGTAAATGCCATGTATCTAATATGCCGCCGCGTATGCGCGCGCGCACACACACACACACACACACACAAATACAAACACACACACTTACACACACACACAAAAATACAAAACACGCACGCACACATATACACAATGCATGCGCACATAGATCGGAGCAAAATTTTCATCTGTGCCTGTCCAGTAACTGAAGGACTTTCCGCTCCCCCCTCCCCTCCAACAAAAAATAAAAAACGACAACAAAAAGAGTGAAACAAATTGATTGCAAAAGTTGTTGAAAATATAAAGGAAATTAATCAAATCATCTCTAAATACGTTTGATGATGCTTGCCTCTGTTCCGTATTCGTGGAAAATGTTGAGACCTACACGAAGATTGACAGAAGTTACTTAATATCCTATCACTGCATTTAGAGTGGGGTAAAAACATTTCACCACGAAAATTGATCTATCTGATCTGTCAGTCAACACACACAGCTGTACAATGATCTGTCTGATCCGTCTGTCAGTCAACATACCCGGCAGTACAATGATCTGTCTGATCTGTCTGTCAGTCAACATACCCGGCAGTACAATGATCTGTCTGATCTGTCTGTCAGTCAACATACCCGGCAGTACAATGATCTGTCTGATCTGTCAGTCAACATACCCGGCAGTACAATGATCTGTCTGATCTGTCTGTCAGTCAACATATCCGGCAGTACAATGATCTGTCTGATCCGTCTGTCAGCCAACATACCCGGCAGTACAATGATCTGTCTGATCTGTCAGTCAACATACCCAGCTGAACAATGATCTGTCTGATCAGTCTGTCAGTCAACACACACAGCTGTACAATGGTCTGTCTGATCTGTCAGTCAACATACCAGGCTGTACATTATTTGTGGTATGTGCACCTTGCAAAAGATGTGCTGAGACTGCAAAGATTATTTAATTTCCGGATTCTTCATGTGTACCTCTGGCTGAAACACCACTCACTTGCCTGGTGTTCTTAAGACTAATCTATTGACTGAACCATCCATCACTTGCTTGGGACCGCTATGGTAGCCTAGTTGTTAGAATGCGGGAGGTCGTGGGTTCGATCTCCGGCCAATTCATACCAAAGACTTACAAAAATGGAACTTACAGCTTCTTCACTTGGCGCTTAGCATTAAGAAGTTAGTGTTAGATTTTGTCGGCCTGGTATCAGGATAATGTGACTGGGTGGGACATCATGTTACATGTCTGGGGCATGATGCCCCAATGCTAGACATCACTATAAACTGCCTCACTGCAGACATCATAGCGATAAGACAGAAAACTTGTTAAAGCTACATCAAAAATCCAAATCTCTCTCTCTCTCTCTCTCTCTCTCTCTCTCTCTCTCTCTCTCTCTCTCTCTCTCTCTCTCTCTCTCTCTCTCTCTCTCTCTCTCTCTCTGGCTGAATCACCCATCACTTGCCTGGTGTTCTTAAGACAACTCTTGAATCGTATGAACCGTCTTTCGAACATTCATATTCTATACTTCAAAATCCTCATTTAGTCTTTGTAACAGGAAATTGTATCATGTTCTGAAGACCATTCAACGACCAGTAATTTATTTTCATTAATTAAGCACGCTGTTTGTTTATTTTACTAATCCTGAGAAGGTGACAATCTTGGAATGGATATTATGGGGGACACGAATTATCAGATCCAGCGTAGATGGCAAGCTTGGAATGGATATCATGGAACACTCTTCAATAGATCCAGAGTAGATGGTAAGTTTGGAATAGATATCATGGAACTCAAATCGATCCAGCGTATATGCAACATTTGCAAAGGATATCATGGAAGATGTTCAATCGAGTTCGTGACTCTTCTCCATATTTTCAAATAAAATTATTTAAAGTTCAACGATTTGTGTTATTCTTTCATGCATAAGTTTATCCATCAATATACTGATACTCAAACAATAACAAACATGTAGAGATTTTCAATTTATATATATATATATATATATATATATATATATATATATATATATATATATATAGATATATATAGATATATGTATATATATCTATATATATCTATATATATCTATATATGTATATATATATGTATATATATGTATATATATATGTATATATATATGTATATATATATATATATATATATATATATATATATATATATATATATATATATATATATATATATATATATATATATATATATATATATATATATATATATATATATATATATATATATATATATATATATATATACTGCGTGATTCATTGTGTAAATAGTCGGTGATACTCTATTGTATCGATCACATTTTATTTCGACTCTAGGTTTAAGCTATGTTAGAAAAAGGAAATCAAACCCTTGCGTAAATTTGAACAAGCAATTTATTTCACTAAGTTACCAAGTGAAAATTTAATAGGAACTTACACTGTTGTGGTATAAATACCAGATTATCAAAAATGTCCTGTCTCAATTAATGAATTAAGAAACGTCAATGAGCACTTTATAATTTAAATGAATAATGTAAATAAATAATTGCTCTCAAATTAATACCAGAAACTCAGATCATAGATTTCAAAATACTTGTATCAAGCAGGTATTAATAATTGTTTACGAAATTATATAATTAATTATAGTTATTACTAATTTGATTTGATCCTAGACACAATAGAATTTTCTACTGAAAAACCCAGGTCTAGAACTCAAATCCAAGATATGTATTTCTTATAACCATGGCATAATGCAGGTGGGCATTTCAATCACATAAAAGGTATGAGCACAAAATATATATATGTATATGATTCAGTTACAACCAAGAGAAACATAGATAAATGCAGCCCACCTCCCCAAAAGTAACAAAATACATGAAAAGAAAAAGAAACAACAAACAGAAGTATTTCATTACAAATCGTGCACGATAATAAAGAATCCATCATTGCAGTAGAAAGTATAATCTAGCGTTACATTTCCTCACAATTCTGCTTTTGCATTTGTCGATCTTACAATCTATCAATCAAACATTTCGATAAAATCGCAACGAAACCTTGTACGGTTATACATTGTGAATGGCAAAAGATGTCTGACACCTTGTCCAAATAGATAAAGAAATCCTCAAATAGCCGTAATGCATGATTATTTACAGAAATTTGGATGCTTCGTATTCAAAAGTATAGAGCAACGATACATTTGCCGTCATTAAAAATGTCCTAAACAACTGAACATGACAGAAATTGTATGTATTGAAAATTTATGAAAGAGAAGTTTTTAATTTAATTAGCCTGAAGCGGAGGAATACTTTTTTAAAGTTCTAACACGTTGTTTTGTCTTATTCAATGACGATTGTACAAAATAATGCTTTGTTACATCATCATTTGGTTATGACTTTCCTATTCAATGACGATTGTACAAAATAATGCTTTGTTATATATCATCATTTGGATCTGACTTTCTTATTCAATGACGATTGTACAAAATAATGCTTGGTTATATCATCGTTTGGTTCTGACTTTCTTATTCAATGACGATTGTACCAAAACATGATACTTTGTTATATCATCATTTGGTTTTGACTATGTAATAAATTGTGTTTTTTATACTTTGTACTAAAACATTAATGTGCATTTTTATTCTTATCAATTTGCTTTTGCAGGCTACTAAAATAATTTGCTCATAGACATATATTTCAGTGAAAAGTATTAATAACGCGTCCATTTTCTGCTAAAATAATTTGCTCATAGACATTATTTTGCCGTGAAAAGCATTAATAACCCGTCCATTATCTGCTAAAATAATTTGCTCATTGACATATTTTTTAGTGAAAAGCATAAATAACCCGTCCATTTTCTGCTAAAATAATTTGCTCATAGACATTATTTTGCCGTGAAAAGTATTAATAACCCGTCCGTTTTCTGCTGTTTTTTCTTCTTCGTTTGCAGCTTAGACCTCTAAATCTTTCATAATATTCAGCGCACTGATTGATATCTATTTAGAAATAAACCATAAAATGTTTGCGACAACAACTATTCCTCGGTTACACTTTCTTGGTAGCATGGACATTATGGCTACAACAATAACAACAACTACAACAACCACTTTGCTATACATTTGTTGATATTGCTAATAGTGCCACAGTGATAACAGCCACCATCACAACCACCACCACTACTACTACCAACACCACTACGACCACCACAACCAACACCTCTACAATCACGACTTGAGCTGTTGCAATTATTAATTTTATTGGTAGTGATGGCGGTGATGGTAATATTGATTTTGGTTGCAATGGTCCTTTTGCAGCTACGCAGATAAACCATTGGACAATTCCATGGATCTAATAAACATTATTGCTTGCTATTAATACACACTCCTTGGCACTCCTATATGTTTCTGCAGGAAATCGATGCCATTCTGTTATTTGGAAAAATGGGTTTGTCATTTAGTGGCATATTCGTTCTCAAGACCAGCAAATCTTAGGGCATAGAAGCCAAGCCCAGTCATAACCGAAGTCATCACTTAATTTGTTCAATAATGAACAATTCATTTAAATGCGTGGGCATCAGCATCTTCCCTTTATAGTTTATTACGATATAGTGGTGACATTAACTTAATTCCTCTTACACCCACTGTCACATATGCTAGTGCGGGGAAAGAGTTTTAAAAATAAATCCATCAAATTACTTTTTGTATAGGAAATAATAGTATTATTCTGTATTTAAAATTAAACCCAAAGCTTTCCTTGAGAAACAAAGTAGACTAACATGTTTCATTATTGTGTGTGTGAATGGTTGGGCAAACACACAGACACAGATACGCACACACACGAACAATGACACACACACAGACATAGACACGCACACACACAGACACAGACACACACAGAGAAATACACACACACAGAGTTTGAAGCATGTGTACTGGTGGAAAGTTAAGTAAATTAGTTTGTTTTTTCACCTTTTTTCTTTGTTTATACTTGTTTTGTTTCCCGTTGTGCTTATTTCGATTATTATCTTGTTTTCTTATTATGTTATAATTTGCCATACAAAAGTTGTTTTTAAATCATCTTTTAAATCGTACATCATGAGGTAAAAGGAAGTTTTCGATTTCTCGTGTCTTTCTTTAATATTACGTGGATATTTGTCCACAGAACCACCTGTATAAACAATGTATGCATGACAGGCACATTTGCCCAATGAACCACTCGTATAAACAATGTATGCATGACAGACACATTTGTCCACAGAACCACCCGTATAAATAATGTATGCATGACAGACACATTTGCCCAAAGAACCACCTGTATAAACAATGTATGCATGACAGGCACATTTGCCCAAAGAACCACTCGTATAAACAATGTATGCATGACAGGCACATTTGCCCAAATAACCAATAGCATATCGCAAGGTATGCATTACTACAGTAAAGTTTGTTTTATTAGAAACTAAACCTCACTGATAAATTTCCACATTTATCATAAAAAAAATGTCCCAAATTGTTACACATCTCTATAGTTTGCTTTTTATTGTTTTCCATATTTGCTCAAAATGTCTTAGTACAACGGTGACGCGTAATCTCAAATATATTCCAAACACATACAAAACATTATATGCTTTCTTTTACTGTCACATAGGAGATATTCATCGCTTAGTAACTGAGACTACGTGTATATTATTTCTGGTGCCATTAATAACATCGAATGAATGTTTGTATAATGGCAGATTTGACTACATATTTAGACTTTCATTTTGTCAATACATTAGTTGATGCAATATACATCTCTTAGTTTATAAATTTATTCTGCTTGGTGTTTTAGGATCTCTTATTATCCGGAATCTAATATACATGTTGCTCTTTCTGTTAAAGAAGGAAGGGTGGATCAGTCACACACGCACACACGCACGCACGCACGCACACATCATCATCCATCCATCCACACGCACGCACGCACGCACACACACACACACACACACACACACACACACACACACACACACACACACACACATACATACATACATACATACATACATACATACATACATACATACATACATACATACATACATACTATTTGAATTCAGTAGTTTGCACTTGATCAACTTAGCATGGGTGTAATCAGTGTAGGATTTATATAAGTGCAGTTTAATTGTTGACTTCAGCCGTTTCAAACTGGAAGAGCATGGCTGTTACGAACTACAATAGAATACTAACAATCAGTTCCATTGTGTAAATTGCTTTACAGCTGTTTTTGAGGCAATGAGAAAACATTACTATAGTCATGTGGGGTTGTGACGGAGAATGAGATACCGGTACTCATCTCTGTAGATGCGAACAATGAAATGTATTACATCATTGCTCCGTGTTTGTGACAGCATGTGATGATATATTGACCTTGTATTGTGGAGGATTGTTCAAATGTTGATAAGAATAAAACAAATATCACCGTATTTTATCTTGATTTTAAACTGGCATGATGAAATCGGCTAATTATCAAGACGATGAGAACAAAATAT
The DNA here is from genome assembly GCA_030141615.1 of Unio pictorum. Classification (NCBI taxonomy): domain Eukaryota; kingdom Metazoa; phylum Mollusca; class Bivalvia; order Unionida; family Unionidae; genus Unio; species Unio pictorum. Next base: position 612,938 of record JARLTB010000029.1, on the reverse strand, counting down.
CTTACAAAATAAAAGAAATATTGGTTTAATGAATATTTATATAAATATTGACCATTAAACTGCAAATTGATTATCTGATCGCAAGAAGGGAAATTGGTAGGAAACAAAAAATGTTTTGTGTCACAAGAAATACCCAACCATATGAGAGCAGATAGTGAGACGTACATTTCGTATTACTGTATAAAGTATACATATTTTCAATTGGAAAATCAGTCTTGACGATCCTCCACTGTCTACTATTGCTACTACCACTACTACTACTACTACTACTACTACTACTACTACTACTACTACTACTACTACTACTACTACTATCAATGCTACTGCCACATGCTACCATTACCAATAATACTGCTGCTGCCACTACTACTTCTTTATCTACTACAACTGCTACTACTACTACTACTACTACTACTACTACTACTACTACTAATAATAATAATAATAATAATAATAATAATAATAATAATAATAAATACGCAACGGTTAATGCTAATAATGTACTGTATACAATACTTGTCATCGTATAGAAATAAAACAACATCTATGGAAATAAATTTGTAACACCTATTACCAATGCGAAATAAACTTTAGACAATACCATTTGAATACATCCTGTTTAATCTGAGATATTTCCATTAATTACTTCCTGCTTAATTTTATACATTTTCATTTATTACTTCCTGTATAACATAGACATTTCCATTAATTGCTTTCTGTTTATTTTAGACATTTCGATTAATTGTTACCTGTTTAATTTTAGTTTTTATTCATTGATAGTTTTCGGCAAACAAACTCTTTCAAACAAGATCTGGAGCACGTAGTATCCTATTTGCCAATGCTCTTGAAAATCGATGGTGATATATTAACTCAAGAACTCAAGGGCTATGGGACTATAATAGGATAATGATAGAGACTGGTATTACCGTATTTATCCGTGTTTCAACATATGCTAGTGAGATACTGATATATAAGTCGGCGAGACTATTCATGTGACGAGAATACAGAGAGAGATGTTTATATTTATACGTGCTTGTTACAGGAGATAGTAAAAGGTTCTCTATCGCAGTGGTAAGAACGATGAAAAAGGTATTACCGTATTGTCTGTGATAGTGACACCATATATTGAGATCTTGATTAAGTGACGGTCGGGATTGTTGAGGTGATTAGAACAATTAAACTGGTATCATTTTATTTACAGGCGAATGTGATAAAAGTATGGTGCGATCTTCTCAAAAGGATCGTTGGGGCATTTGATGAGAAAAGAATATAGAAATAGATGTGTTCGGGCAATGACATCACTCACACCATACGTAGAACTTGATTCTCCAATAAGACATGGTTTATTTGTAGCAATGTGAACTTTACATTGGTTTCCTATGTGCGGGATTGTTGTTGTTTTGTGTGTACTTTAAATCTATAACTTGGTTTTAACAATTCTTCAGTCTTGTCGCTTCCATGTATGCATTGTGGCAGTGTATCGGGATGTCAAGTAGACATGTAACAGCATGTCCCACCCAGTCACATTATCCTGAATCTAGGGCGACCAGTCCTAACACTAATCTTGTATTGCTGAGCGACAAGCGAGGCAACTGCACGTACTATTTGTATAAGTCTTTGGCATGACTCAGCCGGGGTTTGAATCATTAACCTCCTGCATTCGAGGCGGGCGCTCTAACCACGTAAGCCACCGGAGCTGTCCAGTTCGAGGCTGTTAGACACAATCAAGTCACAGAAAAAAAGTCACAGGAAAAAAAGTCACAATGAAAAAGAGCCCTAGGAAAAAAAGTCACAGGATAAAAATAAGTGAGAATATCACACAAATTTAGAAACCATAAATAATATATTACGATGGAGATAATTTTAAATAAAATTCAAATATATACACTCCGAAAAATTTCAACTTGTAATGAAAACTAAATCCAATAGAACAATTATCTAGCTTATAATAACATTAAACGTTTGGCTGAAACCAGTATGTTGAATTGTTTAACAATCCCAGGCTACAAAGGGACATTACATCATAAAAATCTTTTGTTCTGCCAATGTAACAAATTAGTGTCAGACCTATATTCATCTATTCCATATTGTATTCAATGAAGCAAATGCAATGTTTATTTCATTATTTGTTCACATTAGGTTGACATTTTTTTGGATATGTATCTATTTGATTTTTTATGTAAAGTTTTCTCTATAGTAATATAGTATGTACTGTACCAAAATTTGTGTTATATTCCCGTTTTTAACCTGTGATTTTTTTCTATAACTCTTAATTCTTGTGACTTTTTTTCTTGCGACATTTTTCCGTAACTTTTTTCATTTGGCTTTTTCCTGGATTATAATAATAATAATAATAATAATAATAATAATAATAATAATGACTGGGGAGTGATCTTTAAGGGGAGTCATAAACCCCTCTCTCTCTCTCTCTCTCTCTCTCTCTCTCTCTCTCACACACACACACACACACACACACACACACACACACACACTACTCTTTATAGGTAAAGATACAATTCCATTTTCCATTTAATTTTTATACAGAATTTTGATTTACAAGAGTTTCCAATACTTTTGTTTCCTTATCTTACTGTGTTTAAGATATTAAAAATTATTTTTTTTACAGACATCTAATGTCATCAGTGGCGTAGCCAACCCTCGTGCGATGACCAAAAATCTATTATCATGCATTATTATGTGAATTTAAAAATGAAAATTTATATATTTACTCTGAAATATAATTTAGTCCTACCCAAAACTGTGACTTTTTTCCTACCCAAAACTGTGACTTTCATTCCGCAGAGTGTGACTTTTTTTCCGTGACTTTTTTTCCTGTGACTTTTTTTCCGCGCACCAATATGTTACCGTCCTAACTTGGACGCTCTGGCCATATAGACCACCGGAGCGGTCAGTGGACCATGTATAAATGTATTTATTAAAGCTTGTGACGCAGGGTGATGATAAGTATACGGTTATTAAAACACGTGTTGGTTCAAAGAGTATCAACATATATATATATACTTTCAGATTACAAGAGAATCCGGTAGCAAAGTGGTTTCAGCGTCCGCCTTTATAGATAATTCACATCACACCCCTGTCCGCGCAATATGATCAAAATCAGATCTTCTTTGCCCTACATGAATATCTGATAGCTGACCGCTTTGGGGTCATGTTCTGGTGACCTATGTTATAATAATAATCGCTAATTTTATCAGATAATCAGATGAAATCTGATACACGAGCTCTTGGGAGCATCAATATGTGCCGAACGATTTGATTCGCTTTCAAATTTCTGAAAGTTACATTTTCATTAGCTAATTTAAGGTCACCAGAACATGAACCATAAGCGGTCGCTATCAGATATTCACGAAGGACAGTGGAGATCTGATTTTGATCAGAATCATGTCCGTGATGATTCGTGTCAAGACTCGGCTAGGGTATGAGAGTTTCCCGTGGGTCAGTGGGTTTACCTGGGGCTCTCATGGGTTCTTCCTTAACCAAATATATTGGCCGTTATGCATAACTTATCATGTGCTTAATAATAAACCTACTAAACAAAACCAATCAAATTATAATAGAAAGTTGTCCGCTAACGGAACTGATTACAGTGCTACTCTGAAGGTAGATGTCAAGTGTATCAAAAATAATCTCACCAGGTACTTAAGTCTAGACAGGTTGTTACGGTCATAATAAGCAGATAAGATAAATGAAAGACGGAAGTAACTACTACGTTTTAAAAATGGATTGGTTATCTAATCACAACAAAAACCTCAACAGAAAATCGATAGAAATAAATTTTTACTGTGACACAAAAACTCATATAGTAAGGCGTGTTTTTTTTTCTATTAATATACACTAGAGAATATACAACGTTCTGAAACGAAAAATAAGGAGTCTCAACGACTGTCCAAACACTAACATTTATTGATTCATTTGTTAATTTTTTATTCAGTGTGTATTCACACATGTGTATATTCTCTCGGCTATGTTCCTGGATTTTCCTTTCCCGTAAACTAGAAGGATTTAAACACTGTAATCATACGATGCAATTCGTATGTCCGTAACGATGCAATTCGTATGTCCGTAACGATGCAGTTCATATGTCCGTAACGATGCATTTCGTATGTCCGTAATGCTGGTATATTCAGTCCCATAATACAGTCCATAACAGCAGGCTTATTCAGTTACGTAATGCATCAATATTAACTATCCTGTGTACGATACGTGCCCTTGACAGAGGCCTGTGAGACTGACTAGATGGCTGTGGGATTGTTAATGTGTTTATATACAAGTACTCATATTACCCTAACTATCAGTGGCCTTGAAAAAGGACATTGGGACAGTGACTAAATGGCTGTGGGATTGTTAATGTGTTTATATACAAGTACTCATATTACCCTAACTATCAGTGGCCTTGAAAAAGGACATTGGGACAGTGACTAAATGGCTGTGGGATTGTTAATGTGTTTATATACAAGTACTCATATTACCCTAACTATCAGTGGCCTTGAAAAAGGACATTGGGACAGTGACTAAATGGCTGTGGGATTGTTGACGTGTCATGATACTGATATTATCGTATTTTTCCGTTCCCGTCAACAAGGATGGTAAGATGTTTTTTAATGTACGGTGAGGATTAATAGGGTAATGAGAACAAAGAAACTGTAATTGCACTAGTATACAACTGTTCAAAACTCGTTCTTATTTAAAATCACAACACAAATGCTGATGAACTCAAGGAATTATAGAGGTAACGAGAATAACGAAACTAGCATGCTTAATTAACGAGAATAACGAAACTAGTATGATTAATGTAACGAGAATAACGAAACTAGCATGATTAATTAACGAGAATAACGAAACTAGTATGATTAATGTAACGAGAATAGCGAAACTAGTATGATTAAATGCGGCATCATTTATACCATAAATGAATACCCCCACCCCTAAAGAACAAACAAATTAACACCAACTGAAATTAAAACTTAAAGTTACCCTTGTCATGATCATTTGGAAAATAACATTCTGTACCTTTTTATGGTAAATGTTCATTTACTATAATGCAGACTAACACGTTAAATGCGATGACCCTTAAATTGTTTGCACAAACGAAGAGACCCATCATCTCTGCCACCAGAAACATCTCACTTCTTTCTCGGCAATCTGTCGCCGTGTGCCGTTGAGCAAGGTATTTTACTCTAAATATCAATGGACTAAAAAACGAACTTGTGTCACTGTGCCGTGAAGCACTGAACCCAATCAAATATAAATCTTCATACGGTGCGGAAAATGTGGTCGTCTTTGTGATCTTTGTTTCTTAGAATCGGATACTCTTCGGTAAATAAGGAAGACTTGTTATCTTACAATCGGATACAATTCTGTAAAAGTAAGGCATACGGGTTGTTTTACAATCATATGCTCCTTTGGAAATAAGGAATACTTCTTGTTTTACAATCATATCCTTTTCAATAAATAAGGACAACATGATGGTTTACACTCGGATACTCAACTGTATGCCATTAATAATTGTCTTACAATCGGATACTCTACTACATGTAAAGAATAATTGTCTAAAAATCGGATATTCTTCTGTAAATAAGGAATACTTGTTGTCTTACAATAAGATACTTTACTGTAAATAAGGAATATTTGATTTCTAACAATCAGATATTCTACTGTAAACAAGGAATAATTTTTGTCTTACAATCAGATATTCTACTGTAAATAAGGAATACTTGTTGTCTTACAATCGGATACTCTACTGTAAATAAGGAATACGTGTTATCTTACAATCGGATACTCTACTGTATGTAAGAAATAAGTGTTGTCTTACAATCAGATACTCTACTGTAAGTAATGAATACTTGTCTTACAATCAGATACTCTACTGTAAGTAATGAATACTTGTCTTACAATCAGATACTCTACTGTAAATAAGGAATACTTGTTGTCTTACAATCGGATACTCTACTGTATGTAAGAAATACTTGTTGTCTTACAATCGGATACTCTACTGTATGTAAGAAATACTTGTCTTACAATCGGATACTCTACTGTATGTAAGAAATACTTGTTGTCTTACAATAGGATACTCTACTGTATGTAAGAAATACTTGTTGTCTTACAATAGGATACTCTACTATATGTAAGAAATACTTGTTGTCTTACAATCAGATACTCTACTGTAAATAAGGAATAAGTGTTGTCTTACAATCAGATACTCTACTGAGTAAAGCATATTTGTTGTCTTACAATCAGACACTCTACTGTCAACGTTCCCTCTAAGCGAATGGTAGATATGCGCGCAGTGCTCGCTGCATTGCGCAAGCATTACGGAGACGAGCTAAATTTGTTTATTTAGTATTAGAAATAAGATATTGTTGGCTTCTCAACATAGAGCTATCCAAAAATGGCATAGGGCTATCCAAAATTGACATAGGGCTATGCAAAAATGGGCAATAGTTCACATATTCTAAATTATTCACTACAGGTAAGATTGACTCTGGTAACCAAGAACCTTTTTGACCTTCCATCCACTATTTTGTTTCTCAAAGAAAATATATCTTGCATAAATTTAACAAATTCTCCACAAGCATCCTAAGTGTTATTAGAACGGCATATCATCAGAACGTCCCAACAGCCTTAATTAGATGATAATTTGCCAGTATATAAATAAGTATATTCCATTTTAAAATAAAATCGAAACTTTTGAACATTGTGAATTTTATGAACTATACTATTTCTCAGAGATAATATTTCCTCATATTAACATATTTATTTCCTGAAATGTGTAATTTCCTAATATGAACAGGCTATTACAGTAATATTAAAATAAATATGTTTGTAATATTACCACATAAAGGTAATATGTATGTAATTTAATAAATTGAAAACGTGTGTTAAATTTCGCAATGGTCATAATACGCGTTTAAGTATATTGAAGTTAAATATGGGTGTAAGTTTACAAAGGTCAGGATATAAAATCTAACTGAACACCATTTAAAGATCCACACCACGAAAGCAATGTTACTACTCGAGATCCTTTAACATAGCCAAACATAACAAAGCTAAACATAACAAAGCCATACATAACATAGCCACCATAACAAAGCCTAACATAACAAAGCTAAACATAACAAAGCTAAACATAACAAAGCCTAACATAACAAAGCCTAACATAACAAAGCTAAACATAACAAAGCCTAACATAACAAAGCCTAACATAACAAAGCTAAACATAACAAAGCCTAACATAACAAAGCCTAACATAACAAAGGTAAACATAACAAATCCAAACATAACAAAGCCACCATAACAGAGCCTAACATAACAAAGCTAAACATAACAAAGCCACCATAACAAAGCCTAACATAACAAAGCTAAACATAACAAAGTCACCATAACAAAGCTAAACATAACAAAGCCTAACATAACAAAGCTAAACATAACAAAGTCACCATAACAAAGCTAAACATAACAAAGCCTAACATAACAAAGCTAAACATAACAAAGCCACCATAACAAAGCCTAACATAACAAAGCTAAACATAACAAAGCCACCATAACAAAGCTAAACATAATAAAGCCTAACATAACAAAGATAAACATAAGAAAGCCACCATAACAAAACCTAACATAACAAAGCTAAAGATAACAAAGCCGCCATAACAAAACCTAACATAACAAAACTAAACATAACAAAGCCAACCATAACAAAGCTAAACACAACAAAGCTAAACATAACAAAGCCTAGCATAACATAACAAAAGCTAAACATAACAAAACCTAACATAACAAAGCTAAACATAACAAAGCCACCATAACAAAGCCTAACATAACAAAGCTAAACACAACAAAGCTAAACATAACAAAGCCTAACATAATACAATAAAGCCAAACATAACAAAGCCACCATAACAAAGCCTAACATAACAAAGCTAAACACAACAAAGCTAAACATAACAAAGCCTAACATAATACAATAAAGCCAACCATAACAAAGCCACCATAACAAAGCCTAACATAACAAAGCTAAACACAACAAAGCTAAACATAACAAAGCCTAATATAATATAACAAAGCCAAACATATTCCTCTGCATGTAAAGCGACCATCAAGGCACTCCTTTCAAATGATCGATATGAAACCTCTTGATTACATTGCGTCCCGCCAGTATCTGATTAATAACTGTCTTTAAGATTTATGATGTTCAGTAACCATTGAGCCTAGCAACGAGGACAAACGGAGGCGGAAAGCATTTGGATTTCCTCCACTCGTTAACAACACGTACGTGCTGCATTCAACATATATACTGCAATACACATGTAAATAACGTGCGCACAATGACAACAACGTGGTCATGCAATTGTAGACTGTTTCGCTATTTGCTTCCTAATTGTGACGAATTATATGATTTGGGTGGGATTGGGTAATCTCAATATTTTATTTAAACTATTATAGAAGTCCCACACAGGCTCCATGTTTCTGGGAGTTAAATTTAGTGAACGACATATGTAAACTACAATTGCCCAGTCAGTAATACCGGCGGTTATGTGGTTAAGTATACAGAAAGGTTGAACTTCAATGGATAAGAATTTAATACCATTTCAATAATCAAATGACTCAAATTTCCAATTATACTCCTTCCGCTCGACCCTTTAATAAGCCTATTGCATCACGTGATTAGCAGTGTAAGATTGATTTCCACATATCCTTGTATTTCTAGTCATCTGTTGTAACTTTTCATCTCTCTTATTTTTCCCGATTCTTCTCCTCTTCCTCCTGCTCCTCGACCTTTTCTCTAGACTCCTTCTCCTCCTCCTCTTTCTCCCCCACAACCACACTTCTGTCGATTTTGACTGTCTCGGCTACAATCTCAATTCCGTCTCCAACTCTTGAAAACTTGGAACCCAATGGAACCGAATCTTCTCTTTCCTCTAAAAAGCTTTATGTGAAAACATAAGGACGGTAAAACATTTTTCCTTAGCCTTTTCACCTCACATTGCACACAGCCTATCATCAGATAACGTCTATTAAATATCTTCGGTCACGCATTCGTTCATATCGAGATACCCATACGTTCTTGTCTAAAACAAACATGATAATACAACACGGTATCAATTACCTCTTACACATAGATCAATAAATTTCATCACAATTGTACAGATTCCAAATCCCGTAATATCACAATAATCAGACGCAGTTCTTCACCTTACAATTTATACAATACACGCAAATATTCAAATATCCATGCTCTGATATATGCATACGTCCATAGTAGCAAATCTTACATATTTCAATCAAGTTTCCAAATTCACAATTCAAGCACGTGTAAATTCTAACAGAACGCATTAATAAATGCACTGGTTTACTATGATGTAACCTAAAAGTGAATTACAAAATTAATTTTGACAACAAGCTAACAATCTTCACAATTCCGCCTCGCATCTACTAATTCTCTACGTAAGGCTCATGCCCATTTCTCAAATACAGATGTAAATGAAAACTGCAAAGGTAATTTTACATACAAAAAAATCCTAGTAACTAAGTGGCCATACTACAAATAATTACAATTATGATGCAGTAATGATCTGCAAAAAATTGAGCAAATCACTAATTAACATTTTCGAAGCTTTGTCTTTCCTTTGATTGTACTGATTTATTCTGCCGCCAGATTATGAGTGGCTTCTTCGCGGAGTAAATCCTATTAATATGCAATCAATCCAGGTGTCTATTAAATTACTCTTACGATTTCGAAACGTATCCGGGTCTGAATTGCAATCACGCCCTAAATCTCAATTTTGATTGGATATCGATGTGGTCCGATCAAATAAAACTTATCGAACAAAGTTCCTCTCGTTTTCTGTCAACGTGGGGACAGATAAAAACAAACCACGTCCAACTCGTGGACTTTCCTTGTGATCCATCAATCTAACCTTTAACATATAGGTGTGATAACGGCGGGCCTTTGTTAAATGACGCGACCGGTCGCCTTTGCCGACTCAAGTTTCAACACTAACCCAGCGGCAATTTTTAGCGATCAAACATAAGTCCTCGGTAATATTTCCAAGACAGACAGATAATAGCATGTACATGTCTTTAGCTAGGTACTTAGGAAACGTGACACTAATGCATGCAGTTTGAAAACCATTCAACATTTTGAACAGTAGACAACAGACCGAGACGACAATGTTTCTAAGAATCAGCTGTTTTGTGTCTAAAATATAGGCACTTATAGTTTCATTTGTCAGATAAAAGGAAATTAATTTCTTACATAGTTGTAATATTGTTTTTCGATAAATAAATGATTTAAGGCCTTGATTTTACAAGAGTTTGCACTCATTTGAAGGAGCAGGTTAGAAAGAGAACATTTTCTGCTACGAAATAAAGCACGGCCCTGCCCTGTTATCAAATACAGCATAGACCTGCTTTATTATCAAATACAGCATAGACCTGCTTTGTTATCAAATACAGCATAGACCTACTTTGTTATAAAATAAACAGCATACACATGCTTTCTCTATCAAATACAGCATATTCATGCTTTGTTATTATATACAGCCCTGTCTTGCTATTTTATCAATACATTGTGGCTTGTTATCTCACCCTAGTAAAGTGTTTGATCCTGGACATGTATTACAGCCCGACCCTACAGCCCGGCCCTACAGCCCGACCTTAAAGTCTGGCTTTGTATTAAGGAAGCTTTATGAGAAAGTAACTCGTATGCAGGCTAACAAATCGACCAACTAAATATGCATATGCCATTAAAAATAAGTCACATTAATAATATCAGACTAGTGGTGTGCATCCTACAGTTCTATTTAGTAATACAGTCCATTAATAGCATCAGTCTAGTGGTGTACATCTATTAGTAATAAAGTCCATTCATAATATCAGTCTAGTGGTGTACATCCTACAGTTCTGTTAGTAATACAGTCCATTAATAGCATCAGACTAGTGGTGTACATCCTAGTTCTATCAGTAATAAAGTCCATTAATAATATCAATCCAGTGGTGTACATCATACAGTTCTATAAGTAATACAGTTCATGAATAGTATCAAGGCGGCATGATAAGCGCTAAAACACCCATGATAGAGTGACATACTATAATGTACACGTGATGGCATTACATGCACTAAATGTACACGTGATGGCATAACACAGTATAATGTACACGTGATTGCATGACACGCACTATAATGTAAACGTGATGGTATGTCAGGCACTATATTGTACATAATTACATGACAAGTATTACAATGTCATGACAATGACAATTGCATACAAGATGTCATGACAGACACTATGATGTGAATGATTGCTTGACCAGTACTAAATGTACAAGATAACACGGCAAATACTAACGTGTACAAGATGGCAATACAAGATCTAAAATGTACATAATTGCATGACATACACTATAATTTAGAAGATGGAATGACAGGCACTATAATGTACATGATGGCATGACAAGCACTACAATGTACATGATGGCATGACAAGCAGTACATAATTACATGACAGGCACTACATAATTGCATGACAGGCACTACATAATTGCGTGACAAGCACTTCATAATTATGTGACAGGAACTATACTGTACAATGTAGCATCAGGCCCGCACCTAGGAAATTCTGGGCCCCATGCAGCTGACAGAGTTCGGGCCCCTTTTGTGTTTCAAATATGTGCGTATATGTGCCTATCTAGCTCGGGCCATTGACAAGTGCCATGGTTGCCCCCCCCCCCCCCCCCCCCCCCCAGGTGCGGGCCTGGTAGCATGACAAGCACTGAAATATACACAAGTGCATGACAAACACTAAAATTTAGAAGATGGAACGACATGCACAGTAATATTTATCATGACATGACAAGCAACTAAAATGTACAAGATGGCATGAGAAACACTAAAATGTACATGATTGCGTGACAGGCACTATCGCGTACAAGGTGGCATGAGAAGCACTGAAATATACCTGATATCATCACAGGCACTATAATTTAGAAGATGGCATGACAATCATTACAATGTACAAGATGGCATGACAATCACATAGATGTGAAAGATGACATGACAATCACATAGATGTACAAGATGACATGACAATCACATAGATGTAAAAGATGACATGACAATCACATAGATGTAAAAGATGACATGACAATCACATAGATGTAAAAGATGACATGACAATCACATAGATGTACAAGATGACATGACAATCACATAGATGTACAAGATGACATGACAATCACATAGATGTAAAAGATGACATGACAATCACATAGATGTATAAGATGACATGACAATCACATAGATGTATAAGATGACATGACAATCACATAGATGTATAAGATGACATGACAAATGCTGAATCGTAACCATCTGTGACAAGTTTTAAGTCGAAAAATATTTTTGAAGAATAAAACATCCCATGGGTGCGACATAACTAAAACATTGGCTTGTGTCTCACAGGGATTGATGAACTTTGTAAGAGGAGTGGGTGAATATCTTTAATTTCATTCATAATCTACACAAAAAAGAACATTGAGGTCAGGGGCGCCATAGCAATATATTAGCATACCCTTGCATTGCGTGAAATTCGCACTTCAGAATCAAACAAATAGCTCTCAAATGGCACGAGAAAGATCTAAGATTAATTTGTGCTTTATTTGCTTTTAATAACACGAGTTTTACAGTGATCCCGTTTTATGACAACCCATGCATCTGTCATATCGTGTTTGTCACGAAAATACAAAAAGGGTTACGACTTTGAAGGCTTTAGGGCGTGGACTGATACGTGGAAAGGTTTTGTGCATGGAGGGAATGTGGTACGGTTTTGGGGCGTGGGATGAAGACGACATCTTATCACAGGGAATGTGGTAAGGGTATTGTAGAAACATGTCCATCCATTATTCCCCATATATGTGGTAAGGGT
>JARLTB010000028.1:6807500-6823474 GCA_030141615.1 Unio pictorum | reverse complement strand
AAATTTCTTGCGAAACCCTTGCTCAGTTAGTTCATATTTCTTGAGAAGTGCCTCTTTCAACACGGGGTAATTGAGCGAATCGGCCGTGGATAAACGCGAATACACGTCTAACGCTTTACCTTTCAGTAACGCGCTAAGGTGAAGCGGCCAATCGTCTTTCTTCCATTTTTGTACCGTAGCATACCTCTCGAACCTATTTAGATAACTATCCATATTATCTTTATCGTCTTCAAATGGGGGCAATTTTGGACCCCTCAGTTTAACATCATGTTCCCCCTCTTTTTTAGCTTGCAATAACTGAGAATTCCTTTGATGCTCCCTCTGCCTATTCCTATCTTGTATCTCCAAAGTTTCTAACCTTACCTGTTTTTCCCTTTCTATCTTCTCCCTCTCTGCTTCCCTTTCCCATTCTATCCTTTCCTTTTCTGCCTGTTTTTCTAGTTCTATCTTTTCCTTTTCTGCCTGTTTTTCTAGTTCTATCTTTTCTTTTTCAAAAGCCATTCTCCTTTCTTCTGCTTGTTTTTCTAATTCTATCTTCCCTTTCTCTAATTCTAGCATTTCCCTCTTGGTTTCCCTTTCTAATTCCCTCTCCTTTAATCTTTGGTCCCTCTCCCTAGCCTGTTCCTCACGAACGAAATTTCTAAGGGACTCCCCATCATAACCGAACTGTTTCCCCAATTCTACCAGTTCTTTCATAGAACACATTTCAGAAGTTTGGCAGTGACCAACCTTAAAGTCCAGGCTTAACAAAACACGCAATTACCAGTAAACCGTATTTCCCTTCTCAGAATTGCAACACAATTAAATAAATACAAAGAAATAAAATAACATTAGATACCTACCTAACCCCTCTATACTTTATCAAGCCAGTCAGAAAGACAAAAACCTACAAACCAATTTCAGTGCTCTGTTAAATCCGAAATGATCCCACTTCTGACACCATTTGTAACAAGATAACCGGGACGGACCACTTTGGATTAACAACAAAACACGCTTTGATGATACAGATATAAAAATTATGATTTAATGTGGCGATATATGTATATAAACAAAACAATGTAATACGTGCGTATTGTAATCCAAATATTGGATTTAATTATACATAATTACGCACAGACTAGAAGATGCAAACGAATCATATAATGATACAAATCAATGATACAATGATACAAAACAACAGCGAAAAAAATATACAAAAAAAAAATGAATACAGTTTACTCACGTAGTAAACAATGCAGGATTACTCATATAGTAAAAATGTATACGCTCAAGTAGCGGAACTATATTTGAAAAATAATAACAGGACAGATAACTTATCTTTCCAGTCTCAAACCATATACTGGGTTCCGCAAACCCACATTAGCCAACGGCTAACAATTTACGAATAAATATATATAATCAATTATTAGTATACAGCTCCACAGCTGGTACAATAGAACTTCACAGTTTCTACAGACTCCGGACCCTCGGAATACTACGAAACATTAGACCCTCCAGACACTCTGGTCATTTAGACAGCTCCACAGCTGAGTCACCCTTGTCACCCTTGACATTAGACACTCCGGACGCTAGACATTAGACACTCCGGCACATTAATCAGCTCTGGACACACCAGTGCATTTAATCACAGCTCCCGACGTTTGACAGCTCCGGACACCCCGGACGTTTAACACCCTCGTACAAATAGCTGAAAAGATACCCGACACCGTGTACTAACCTTGATACAGACATAACGTAATGACGTTATACACGGTAAATTATCAAGACTATTATTATCATAAATACAAAATGACAGGTTCTATAGTACACCTTCCCTGTTTGATAATGCTGAATAGTAAACAATTATATTTTAAAATATAGCTTTACTTTGCCAATTTAAATGCCTCGCGAACAAGAGTAGAAAATGCACGCATTATGCTATGTAAAACTATATAACAAACATGCAAAGGTAAATATAGTGATACAAAAAGCTATCACTCAGTATCAAAAATGTACTTACCCCTACAGCTAAAGTTGTGCAATCCTCCCTCCCTCGGATCTATAACCCTATAGCTACAGTCCTTGAAACTTTTTTTGGGGGCACCAGACAGATGCCCCCTCTCCCTATTGAAAAAACTAATAAAAAAGTTTATGTGTATGTGTGTTCCCCCGATATGTAGTTGGGTGTTTTTTTTTTTATGAAATTTCATTTAATTTAACCTAACCTTAATTTTTTCCCATCGGGATTATATAATAATAGGAAGATATTTTTTGTCCTTAGTGTTTTTCTATGACATTCCCACCCGAGCACAAGGGCCCATCATGGGTGTATGTCTCATACTTCAAAGTTAACCCTGGCTAGGGGTTTCCTGTATCCTGTATTTGCTATTTGTGTTGTGCTATATGTGTGTTGCTATATGTATTCATATGAATACTGTATTATTTTGTAAGGATAGCCATACTTTGTCAATTTTCCCAGTTTTCTAACCATATAATTACCTCTAAACGGTAATTATTCCAATATATCTTTTTTTTATTTCATTTAGTTAATATATTTTTTATTAATTTTGAATTTTGTACAAACCATGGTGTCTTAATTTTAATTTAATTTGGTTAAAACCAAACTATTGTTTTACTGTTTGTGATATTATGTTCCATGTTTTGTAATTTCCTTATTTATATACTAGATCACTTTGATCGAAATGGGATTCGTGCAATTTCTTTATTCTTTTTACACTTCACCCTTCTCGATACTATTTGTGATCTTTATTTATTTATCATTAAGTCCTTATTTTTTTCCAAAAGATTATTTTATATTTCCCTTTAAACGGGCTTTCTGTGTAGACTTGCACAATCTCCACAGAGTAAAAACATTTTCCACCAGTGATTTTGTATGATAGCATGCTTTTTTTCAAGAAAAGGAAAAGAAATAGAAAGGAAACAGATCTGAACTAAAGAGCCTATCTAATCCGTTAGTTGTTTTGTAGTGTATATGTCTCAGGTGAGTTTTATTCCAAACTCTTTCACGGGCCTGTCCACTTCGCGTAGCGCCATGTGATATAGCCCCGTGCTCTCATTGCTCGTACTTTCTCCTCCTGAGTTCCCTGAACCCTCCTTATCTAACATTTTCTCTATAATTTTGAAATGGACCGCATGCTATCATATACTTAATAATAAAGCTCGATATTTCTTCTAAAATTTTCCTTGTAAATATGCCATCTAGGTATAAAAGCTGTATATTGTCATATATTTGTTTTCGTATAATATTTGTGACAATTTTGTTTCTATCATTTAAAGTTATTAGACATTCAGTGATAATATGTTTTTTGGTAAAAAAGAAGTTTTTGCAAAGTGGACATTTTGGCAACACTACGATCATACGCCGTCGCACTGCTATTTACCCTGTCAACCATGCATCATGCATGTATTTGAACAAGGTACTTTGTATTTTAAGGGATCTGAGTTTGACCCAGTTTCCCCATGCCCTATCCCAGTTAATATTTATGTGTTTTTGCTCTACCTTGTTTTTGTCCTTATTTATTGTGTTTTGTACTAGCCATATGTATGTGCCTTTTGTATCAGTGTCCCAGAATTCTTTAAAATCTCTATATTTAAATAATAAATCTTTTATTGATCTTAATTTCCTTGGCACTTCTAATAATTTAATTAATTTATTATTCCTATATATGTCGTTTCTCTGCTTCATAGAGAAACCGAAATAATATATATAAAGCCCTTGCCAAGCTATTTTGGGCTCAACTTTAATCTCCTTAAATCTATTTAAAATGTTGGTGTATTTGATTAGGATGGGGTGGGGGAGACCTAGACCTCCCCTCTTCCCCTCTCTGTATAGAGTATCTTTGTTTGTGTAATGTGTTTTAAAAGCCCATAAGTATTTAATAATATCGTTATCTATTTCTTTTAGTGTTGCATTTTTTATGTCTACTGTTTTTAATTTGTAATTTAAGTGCACATACATATAGTTTTTTGCAGCTTGTGCTCGTTCCATTAAGCATAGTGGCAGTGGTGCCCAGATTGTCAAATTTTTCTTAATACTTTCTTTGATTTCTTTTAAATTGTTTTTAAGTTCGTCCTTCCCAAAATTTACCCCTAATGTTTTTATATTATCTTTAATAAGAGGAGCAGGCAGACCATGTTTCTTACCTCTCCAGTTTCCTATTAATAAAATTTCCGTTTTATCAGGATTTATCTTAGATCCTGAAACTTTTCCAAATTTGTCAAATTCCTTTATTAGTTCAATATAGGATTTTCCATCTTGAATAAAGTTCGTGCAATCATCAGCATGTTGTAGCATCTTAAGTTCTTCTTTGATGTTTGGAACTTTAATCCCTACAATATTTTGGTTATTTCTTACTTTGATACTTAGAATTTCTATTGCTATTACATATAATAGCATCGATAGTGGGCAACCTTGCCGCACTGATCTTTGAATTTCAAATTTTTCCGTTTTTGCTCCATTTACCTGTACAATCGAGTTAATATCATTATACAGAATTTTAGTCCAATTTTGGAAATTTGCTCCAAATCCAAATTTTTCTAGTGTCTTATATATATAGTTTTGTTCAATTCTATCAAAGGCTTTTTCCTGATCAAGTAGTACCATAGCACTAGTATTACCAGTTATATTGATATGATCAATTATAGTCTTAATGTTTAAAATGTTATTTTGTATGTTTCTTCCTTTTGGCCCACTTGTTTGATTTATATTTATAATTGGGTCAAGACACTTTTTGACCCTTTCCGATAAAATTTTGCTAATAATTTTATAGTCAACATTAAGGAGTGAGATGGGTCTCCAGTTCTTTATTTCATCCCTATTACCCTTTCCCTTATATATTATTGTTATCATACCCTCCCTCATTGTGTTAGTCATTTTGCTATTCCTAAGTGCAATATTATTGTATAACCATTCTAAAATTGGCGACAACTCTCTACAGAATTTTTGGTAGAACTCCGCAGAAAGTCCATCTCTCCCTGGTGATTTATTCTTACCTAATTTCCCTATTGTCTCTATTATTTCGTCTTGTGATATAAATTCCTCACATTTGTCTCTATGTTCTGAGGTAATTTTTTCACAATTTGTCTCTCGTAAGTATGTTTCTATATCTTCGTCTGCTATTCTCTGTGAAGTATATAGGTCCTTATAGTAATTCCGTATGTAATCTAGTATTTGAGTTTTGTCTTCTAGTATTTCCCTTCCCGTGTTTAGACTTTCTAATGTTTTTTCTCCCCCCCTTCTTAATTCCTCCCTTTTATATAAGCCCCCTGCAGTTTCATATAGTTTGGTAAATCTACCTGCTTTTATTTCCCTCCCTTTATAATAATCAAGTTTTAATTTCTCTAATCTTAATACTATTGTTTCTTTTGTGTTCTGTGTTGTTGTTGTGTTTATTAAATTTTCCATAGCTTCTGTTTCTAATTTAAAGTTTTTAGCCCTTAATTTCGAATGTTTAATTGCTATTTTTTTGAATTTAACTTTTAATTTATCCCATTCTGCCATAATATCATTATTCCCTTGAGTTTTAAAATCTTCTATTTCCATTTTTATTTCTTCTATGAATTCCCCTATATTTAATAATTTAGTATTTAATTTCCATGACCCACGTCCCCATTTAGTTCTCTTAGATATCCCTACTTCTAAATAAATTAATTTATGGTCCGAAACTTGATAATTTGATATCCCTGATTTTATGTATTTATTTGTTCCAAAACATGTGCCCCAAAAAGTATCTATTCTACTTACTATATCCCCTCTTTTATAAGTATATTCCACCCTTAGTAAATTTAAACGTCTATATATGTCAACCAAATCTAAGGATTCCATAATAAGTTCCATGATGTCCATTATTTCTAAGTCTGTTCTTATTATTTTTTCCATTCGGTCTATGTCATGTCTTACCCAATTAAAATCCCCACCTATGATCAAATTTTCCCCTATATAGTTGTTCAAGTACTCCCTAAATCCTGTTGCAAAGGCTCGTTTCATATTACGAGAGGCTGGCATATATATATTTAAAAAATGACAATTATCTATTTTTAAATGAATGAGTCTACCCTTAAAAAAAAACCCTTCCTCTATTCTTTCCCATTTCATCCCTACTTTATTTTTAATCATAATCGCAATCCCACCTCCTTTATCCCTCCCTATATAGTCATTTTGAATTATAATGCAATCCAGCTTTCTTTCAAGTTGTTCTTTTAATTTGTCTGTTAGTCCGTTATGTGTCTCTTGGATAAACAGTAAATCAAAATCCCCTATTTGTATTAACTTATTAACCTTTTCTTGGTTTAATCCATTAACATTAATTGACAGAACACGGAAGTTTTGTTCTTCCATTTCTGGTTTTTCCTCCCAGGTGGCCGCTACTTTTTTAGTGGTTATGTTTTATTGGTTATTGTTTATAATTTATTAATGAATTGTATCTTCCCCTTGTTGAGGGGACCCTGGGTCATTGTTCTCAGCTTGGGTTTCACTACTGGGTAATTCAAAATCACTGGTGACATTAAGTGAAAAAAGGGTATTCTTAAACATATCATTCTCATTCTCAGTTTCAGTTTCCAAAGTTGTATTTATGATATCCATGCTAAAGTTGTTGTTTGGTTCCTGAGATGAATCTAAACTAGATTTCTCAGGTTGAGACTCAATTTCTGATTGGTTTGGATTGGGTGTTTCATGCGATCTTTTGTCTTGGGGAGATGTGGGTATGTTCCCTGTTCCCTCAACAGATGGAAGCGTTTTTTCAAGCTCCTCTGAGGAAGAAGACAGGCTTGCAGCCTTTCTCTTCTTATTCTGTTTTTGGGGATTCTTGATGGGAGTGGACGTTCTGGGGGGGGGTTCATTCCCCTCATGGAAGGACCTTTCCACCTCCTCATTAATCAAGACTTCAAAGGGATTTTCTGATGTAAATGTTGGAGGAATTTGCTTAGTTTTTACTTCCTTTCTACTACCCACCGTGACCCACTGATTTGTTGGAACAATTTCTACATTTGGGGCTATATTGTCAGTAGATGGACTATTTGTCCCTATATTTCTATTGCAAGCCCATGGACCATGGCCTTTGTCCCCACATCTACTACATTTTCTGTCCTTCTCACAGTTTCTATACCATGAGCGGACTCGGAAGCCTAGCACATAAAAGAAAGGGGGTATTTTAATCTCCTGACCCTTTTCTATACGGATTATTCTGACCGCGGATGTTATTCCCTCAAAGCCCCATGAATCTCCTAGTTTATAGCCCTTGCTATTTACCCCAAATCTCTCATGTATTTTCATCTCTAGCTCCACAGTATCTATATAAAATGGGAGCCCATGAAAATGCACTTCCATCATCTTTGGTCCCAATTCACGTTCAATTGGCGGAGCCTCATGAACAAACATCTCAATTCCCCTTACCATAAATGAGTCTACTGTCAAGATGGGGGTCACTTTATCCCTTGGATACAGCATAAAACGCTTGGGCCCGGCGTTTTGTAGCGCTACAATTTTTTTCATATCCACTGACATTGCTTTCAATGCTGCCAAAATTTCCAACTGCTTGGGTGTCTCATCAGCGCTTGAAATAAGCAATTGGCAACCCTTAGGGTGATGTGCCTGTAGGATATTGTCCACCACAGTACAGTGGTAATAAAGATGGAGACGGGACCTACTCCCCCTTGGATAAGAAGGATTTCTTCCATTCAACTCTTCCATTCCAAAGATAATTGTAAAATGAAAATACAAAACTACAAAAAAAAGCAAAAAGGTGCAGTGATACTAATGAAAATGTAACAAAAGTGATAATAAAGAAAAAGAACCTGTTAACAACAGAACCTTGAAAAGATATATCCAAAAACACAAACGTATAATCCTCTCCAATTTGCACTACAGATTCGCTTTAACCATTTTTTTTTTTTTTTTTTTTTTTGGAGGGGTCGTCTTTCCTCTGATCTTTGCAGACCATTTGAGGGAAAGGCCCTCCTGTTTTCGTTTGAAATGTGTGCTATAGTATAATTTTTTTTTTTTTTATATTATTCATATATATATATATATATATATATATATATATATATATATATATATTTTTTTTTTTTTTTTTTTTTTTTTTAAATTTTTATATTTTTTTTTTTTTTTTTTTTTTTTTTTATATGTAAGTATAAATATCTATATATATTTATATAAATTTAAAGACATTCATCTGATTTCAGATCCTTTCTTCTTTCTAGTTATTCCTTCCTGTCCAGTTTTCTTTTTTCCTTCCTTATGCCTTTCCTATCTGGGGTATTTTTGTTCAACCTTGCCATATATTCTTGATATTCTTTTTTGTCCTTTTCTATCTCACTTTGTGTTCTTTCTGGGTCATCACTGTCCATATTTTCAAAATATTTTTGAGCCTCCTCATAATCTTCAGGTGTTGGTGTTAATCTTTCTATTTCATAGAAAGGTACACTTTCTTCTAGATTTGTTTTCTTCCCGAATTGTTCTGATTTTGTTTGTACTAGTTCTTTTGTCTGTATTTCTTCCTGGCTAGTCTCTTTTATTTTCCTCTTTTTCATTGGTTGCGTGACTTTTGTTGTTGTTATTTGTGTTTGTTTTTGTTGTTGTTGTTTTTGCCCTATGGGTTCAACATTCCGAGTAGTTGTAACGGCTTCTAGTACATCCTGTTCTTGTTCTTTCTGGGTATTTGTACTCTCTTGTTTTCCATAAACTTGTTCTTGTTGATTTATTGCTTTTTTGGATGCTTTTTTCTTTTTCTTTTTCTTTGTCTTTGTTTCTTGTTTCTGTTGTTGTTGTTGTATCCCTTCTAGTTGTAGTTCTTCTCTGTTTTCTCTTGTTTCTTGTTTCTCTACTTGTTGTTCATTTGTTTTGCTTTCTATGTTATCTATCCTACTTTCCTCAAATTTTTCTTGTGTTTCATTTATGGTCTGTACTTCCAAAATCATCTCTTCAACAAGTAGACGCTCACTTCCTGGACATTTTCTGGGTGTATGTCCAAATGATCCACATTTACTGCATTTCCTGTCATAAATACACCCTTTATACCATGTTTTAATGAGAAAACCATGTAAAAAGCAAGCTCGCTTTATCATCTTCATTTTTGATTTTTCAATTTCCATTATCCTTGTTTCATTGAAGATTTCAAACCCCTTAACTTTCCCTAGGAGGTAGTTTTCCACTTTTATCCCAAACTTTTCTTCTGTCCATTCAACTACATCTTCTATCGGTATTTCCATTGGGATGCCTTCTATATGTAATTCGCCTGTCCGTTTTTTTATTTTCCTCATGATAGGTTCCGGTTTTTGAACAATTACATTATTTCCCAATATAAAAATTTCTTGTCCATACTCTAAGGCAGGTGTGTTACCTTTATACCTTATGTTGTAGCCATCTTTGGTATAATTTATAGAATAGATTTTCTTCATTATTTCTGCATCTAACATTTGTAGACATGTTAGAACTGCTGTTGACGTTGGTAAATTTTGGCCTTGTCTGTCCGGAAATTTTAACTGCTGTGTTCCCTCTTTATATCTGCATTCTATATAGTCTCCATCAGTTCTTGTTACTCGTCTAGTTCTAAAATATTTTTGCAGGTTCAGCATAGTCCTCCGTGAAGCCGCCATTTTTCCACGTGCAATGCGTGCTGTTCTGGTTATTCGTTTCCTTTCTCACTTATCTATTATCTGTAAATATCCTTCTCTCCTGTCTTTTCATTTGTATATTTCTTTTATCTTTTTAGTATCCTCTAGTTTTTTTTATTCCATCATATAGTTTCTGTAGTTTCCATTAGATTGCTCCTTTTAAGGATGGAAGCATTTCCGACAAGACTGGAGCGTTGGATCGTAATGTCAGAAATGTAATCCTTTAATCCAGCCGCTTGTTGCCAAAACCCGTAGTAATGTCATGTATTTTCATCTCTAGCTCCACAGTATCTATATAAAATGGGAGCCCATGAAAATGCACTTCCATCATCTTTGGTCCCAATTCACGTTCAATTGGCGGAGCCTCATGAACAAACATCTCAATTCCCCTTACCATAAATGAGTCTACTGTCAAGATGGGGGTCACTTTATCCCTTGGATACAGCATAAAACGCTTGGGCCCGGCGTTTTGTAGCGCTACAATTTTTTTCATATCCACTGACATTGCTTTCAATGCTGCCAAAATTTCCAACTGCTTGGGTGTCTCATCAGCGCTTGAAATAAGCAATTGGCAACCCTTAGGGTGATGTGCCTGTAGGATATTGTCCACCACAGTACAGTGGTAATAAAGATGGAGACGGGACCTACTCCCCCTTGGATAAGAAGGATTTCTTCCATTCAACTCTTCCATTCCAAAGATAATTGTAAAATGAAAATACAAAACTACAAAAAAAAGCAAAAAGGTGCAGTGATACTAATGAAAATGTAACAAAAGTGATAATAAAGAAAAAGAACCTGTTAACAACAGAACCTTGAAAAGATATATCCAAAAACACAAACGTATAATCCTCTCCAATTTGCACTACAGATTCGCTTTAACCAGCCGCTTGTTGACAAAACCCTTAGTAATGTAAAGACCATTTACATATAGCAAAGTATTTATACGGATTCGTGCTCCGTATCAAAAACACTTTGCACGAGCGGCATATAGCGAATTGTACTCACGATTCCGAAGTACAACTGCCCATATATATATAAATAAATAAAATCACCCTCGGGTATCGTTGCACACGATAAACAAAACCCGAGTACATGTCTTTCCTAAATAAAAACTACAACATTCCGTGACATGCATACATATCGCATATGGTATTAGTTTCTAAAGATTAGTAATCGCACGTCTACATAATTACAAAAAAAAATCATATCAACGGCATTAAGAATGGATCCTTCCACAGTGACCTTCATTCGTTGACCATAGTTGTAGCCTTTCAAAAATTCACAAGCATAGACCACAATATACAAAATCACATTTAGGTAACAGTTTGTTCATCACTAATGCCATTCTTACTTTTAACTATTGTTTTGATAATCGTTTTATTTAAGTAATGACATTATTGCAACGAATGAGTGAGTGGCCACGATAATTTTTATTACCGTTCTCACGGTTCAATATTCTGACCGTAAAAGTACAGGGTTCCATTCAACAAGGATTTTGTTTTTATTTTAAGTGTGACTTCGATAAATATACTCGATATTATTAGAAGGCTTGTTTTCTGTTCCATTATTTGCTCTTCCAGTCTGCCATCTACTAAGCTATGTTTGTTGCTTGACATACATGACAACGTATTGAAAATAAAACGAACCAATGTGATATGTGAAACCCAAAATTCGCCATTAGTCGGAATCCGACTTTTTGTCCAGATTTTAGACTTTATGGCCTCATATCTAAAGCGGAATGGTCTGAAGTGCACACCGACAGGTCAACCTGTGCAAAAAGTAGGATAAGGTGGATATTTTTAATAAACAGTCTTCTTTAAACGAAAAGAATGTGTCCGTTAAGCAAAAAAAAATATCTAACTTTTCACCTTCAGCTCATGATAACTAACCAATGGAAAATAATTTTTTTTAGCACATCTTGGTTTTGGTGTAATGGAAAATAACTTGGAAGTGGATGTATTGGGATGTATTCAGAAATAGTCCCCAAAATGTGTTTCCTTCTCGCATTTCATACGAAAACAGCAAAACCTTCTGAGATTAATGTGTTTGTCACTTTTCGTGATATCTCCAAGTTCGAATATTCGTTGCGTGTTTAATCACTTGTATAATCAACACTGCATAAAAATTACAAATTTAGCCATTTCATGCGAAAACAGCAATATCCACTAGGGCTTAATGTGTTAAGAAGACTTTTTTTCCCAGAGAGGTGGGACATTCCGAAGACGGAAGTCGGGAAAAAAGGGAAGTGACGAGTGAAGTCCGAAAGGGGAGAAGTGACGAGCTAGGAAAGATGAGGCGGGAGGGATCGTAAGACTCGTGGAGATAAGAAACGTTGGAGCACAATCGAGAGGAAGGTGATGGGATCAGCCATGGACATTGCACTCTTTTCACCACTCGTTACCATGATGATGATGATGATGATGATAATGATATATATATATATATATATATATATATATATATATATATATATATATATATATATATATATTAGAGACTGTTATTAAATCATATTGATATGTCTTAAGTTGAATTGAAAATACATCTATTAACTTTTATGATTCAATTGTTATTAGTCTTGTCTAAAGGTGCTCGTATTGCATTAGTGCTTCCCGTTTCTCTGTTGATGTTCTATCTTTTATTTCACACCCGGTCATAACATCAAGGAACATCATTCCATAAATAACGCACCTAAATCCAATTAACTACGTCTCATACTAAAAGGATGACGTTACATTCGTTCATTAACATGTAAAATGATTATCTTGGATGTATGTTTGGAGAACAACCTTTGCATATAAACATGTTTGAGACACAATGTAAGAAAAACTACTTCAAACAATGCATTACAGACATATAGAAGTGGGATTACATTAATTCATAACGTGTGTGAATGTGCCTATTTAACATGCACTCCATACAGATATAGTTTGTTCAGGACGAATACTACCATCAGATTCTCAAATATGCAGTAATACGAATATATTTATAATGCAATGATATCAACATCCATTATACGGCAGTTTGTTTGTGCCGATCATATGTTTTTAGAAATAAATACATGAACACAAAGACTGAAATCCACTCAAAAGAGAATATTGTCAACTTTGATTTGGTTTCATTCCCCGACATACTTGCCTACCAGGAAAATATTTAAGAAAGGCATGAATTATATATAAATTTCTTCATTTTGCATCAGGACACGCAATGCGATAAATAACGACTTTTTGGACCATTTCATTTAGGTCACAACGTGACGGTTTGTGCAACTTCTGAATTTTCTCCACAATATTTTACTCACCACGTTTGTTATTCAATGATGAATGCTATCAATTGTTTGTTTTTTTATTTTGATTACGTTCGAATTCGCCTACATGGGCATGCGTGATCGGGTAATGCATTTACAGAGTGGGGCCTCGTGCACACGCAGTGTGCTGCTTTATGTTGTTATTTTTCGTGCTTAAGGTCCCACGGAGCATGTGGTGAGTGGAAATAGAGCCACACACAGTCACTCACACAGCATGTTTGAAATGTCTGGTAGTGGGAAGGCATGATGGGTGTTTACATCTCTGTAAATCTGTTTCGCTTTTAGCTCCCATGTTTCCATAGGTAAATGGCGTCATGATGCAGTTATGAATTTTGAAAGTATTACTTGTACACTTTGTAGAAGTAGCGTTGATACAGAGGACCAACCTAATATTACGATATAATTTGTTTCTTCTATAGCAAGATCTCAAAGATAGATGTTGGTGTGGCTGTCCATAAGCTTCGAGACATTTCCCATACATGTTATTGTTAAACACCATTCCGGTGGCCTAGTGGTTTGAGCATCTGCCACGGAAGCGGGATATCGTGGGTTCGATCCCCGGCTGAGTCATACCAATAAGCAGCAGAGGGGGTGAATCCAACAACTTTCTAGAGGCGTCAATTTGGCAAATCGAGGTTTTCCCCAAAGTCGTAAAAAGTGTCAATTCGGTGAATCAAGGCTTTCTTCAAAATTGTAAATAAAACGACGCCGAAGTCGTTGTCACACCCCCTCTGCTGCTGTTTATGATTCCAATATTTCATCTGATTGAGGGACTGAACAGACCTCCGTTCGGTTCCTAAAAGGCCCTACAATGGTACCCATTATTTATCAATATCAATCAACGATATGATATAATCAATTAGTTTCATTGTATAAAATTCTCAAGAAGATTCATCGTCATCATACATTCCAATATATGGTTCATATTGATCTTTATAATCAACTCAGTTATATATTTTTGTTAATCACCAATCATGTTCAAAATATAAAACAAACATTATGAAATTTAACAATATATCCGTGAATTTGTTTATCATTGGGGTTGGATATATAATATGTACATGAATGAGAATCTTTTTGATGATTTTTATCTAATAAAAAAAATATCATTCCATGCTAGTTTTGATAAAACCGTGCTACATATTTCTATATGAAAATGTAATTTATCATAATGACTAATATATGGTTTATAATCGATAACTCCCCAACGTACCACCATTATACATAATTCATTTAATTCAATATTGAATGTTCCCCGGGTAGCGCTAACCGAATATTTGATCAAGTCCGATGCGATATCTTGATCTAAGATCATGCAAATTTATCGTTACAAATCCATGTGTGATTAACTGAGCGTGACTAAAGAAATTTCTAAAGAGATTATAATCTATATTACCGCTGCACCCAGTTTGCCTAATATTTCGTAGCATATGTGTGTCAATTCTTTTGAATAGAGCAAGAATATTACAGTTATCTCTGATCACTTTTGGTATTAGAGTGTATCGTTGAGTGTTCATGTGGCGGTGGCAATGCTGTATCTCGCTCAGATTGTATGCAAAGTATCACGTGTGTCACCTCCGTTCTAGTTGACAATGGCAGGCGTTGTACTTGTTGACTCGGGCAACGAACGATCCGGTATGGTATCTTCAGATTTATCCAGCATTACCAGCGTGTCTTGGGCCTACTATTTATGGTTTTTCAGTTTTGGGTAATTGATTTTGGTTTAAAAAGATATGGTAAATATCAGGAAGTAAAATTTCCTTGCGGGTCTAGTTTTAATTTTCAAGTATTTTTAATTGGTAGACAGAACTCGATCCTATGAATTATCATAATGACCCAATGATGTATGATATGACAATGAAGAAAAATGTCAAGATCGTGTGCATAGATAATTGCGTTTACAGTACATGGATCTGTTTATAGCACATCTCACTGGGCAAAAATTCGTAAATTGTTGTTGTAATTGTTGTTGTAGTGCTTAACGTCATTTTTCGTCACACGATATTCTAAACATGACGGCCAATATCAATGGTGGAGGAAGGGCCCGGGAAAACCCGCAGAAAGAACCACCGACCCAGAAGCAGCTACTGGCATGCTTTCCCACATACCCATATTGGCCAAATGTGAAGCTCGAACCCAAGCAGACAGAGGTGAGATGGCAGTGATCAGTAACGGAATGCGCTTTAGACCACTCGGTCCCTCGGGGGCCCTTCGTAAATTGTACCGGTTTAGAATAAACAAGGAACTGTCATGAGACTTGTATGGTCGTAATGTTCACATTTGATACAAAGGATTATGTGTAACTATTAATTGGATACTGAATGTCTACAAACTCTGCCCAATAAGGTGAAAACAACAATTGTAAGTTTATTTTGCTTGACTGGGACTCTAACGTTTGTATTACATGTATCTCGCTTTTAGGGAGAATGCGAAAATTGCGGAACGAGAAACATATTCAAAATATATTACTAAAGAAGGGAACATTACAATAATAAAATTACAAATTCACGTTAAATGAATTGATTTAAATGCAAAACATTAATCATAGCGACTGAACAACTTTCCAAAAATAGTGAAAAATTGGAAACATATGTAGGTCTTCTCTTCCATAACCAATATATGTTATGAATTGAAGAGAAAATATGTATTAAGAACTGAGAACAACCCTAGCTTGTATCGATTTAGGATGCATGATCCTGATAAATGATATTATAACCTACTAAGCTTCAGGCTTTAAATTGCAATACCGTGCCTATAAGACCTTTACGATTAGCGTATGTTTAATGCTTAAATGTGCTGAAGCACATATTGTACTCGGCATCCCTCGTATTCAGGAGTCATGAATGAAGCTGAATATTTCGTCATGCACCGATATTATCATCCATGGAGTATTCATGCTTCCATGACCACACGCATAGTATCACACGTTTTGATGAATAGGCTATGTCGAACGATGTGTTTCAAGTTTGTTTGAAAATGAATAAATACCACATATAATTAACAGTCATACCTTACGGCATAATTTTGAATTTTATGAAACATGCAACTAAAG